>OZ038481.1:27041754-27291754 GCA_964036315.1 Acanthosepion esculentum | reverse complement strand
ATATATATGTGTATGTGTGTATATATAGTATATATATATATGTGTATGTGTGTATATATAGTATATATATATATGTGTATGTGTGTATATATAGTATATATATATATGTGTATGTGTGTATATATAGTATATATATATATGTGTATGTGTGTATATATAGTATATATATATATGTGTATGTGTGTATATATAGTATATATATATATGTGTATGTGTGTATATATAGTATATATATATGTGTATGTGTGTATATATAGTATATATATATGTGTATGTGTGTATATATAGTATATATGTGTATGTGTGTATATATAGTATATATGTGTATGTGTGTATATATAGTATATATCTGTATGTGTGTATATATATATATGTGTATGTGTGTATATATAGTATATATATATATGTGTATGTGTGTATATATAGTATATATATATGTGTATGTGTGTATATATAGTATATATATATTTGTATGTGTGTATATATAGTATATATATATGTGTATGTGTGTATATATAGTATATATAGTATATATATATGTGTATGTGTGTATATATAGTATATATATATGTGTATGTGTGTATATATAGTATATATATGTGTATGTGTGTATATATAGTATATATATGTGTATGTGTGTATATATAGTGTATATATATATGTGTATGTGTGTATATATAGTGTATATATATATGTGCATGTGTGTATATATAGTGTATATATATATATGTTTGTATATATAGTGTATATATGTTTGTATATATAGTGTATATATATATGTTTGTATATATAGTGTATATATATATATGTGTGTATATATATATGTGTGTATATATAGTGTATATATATATATATGTGTGTATATATAGTGTATATATATATATGTGTGTGTATATATAGTGTATATATATATATGTGTGTATATATAGTGTATATATATATATATGTTTGTATATATATAGTGTATATATATGTGTAAATATATATAATGTATATATATGTATATATAGTGTATATATGTATGTGTGTATATATAGTGTATATATAGTATATATATATATATATATATGTGTTTATATATAGTGTATATATATATATGTGTGTATATATATATATGTGTGTGTATATATATGTATATATATATATGTGTGTATATATAGTGTATATATATCTATATATAGTGTATATATATGTGTGTGTATATATATATATATATATATGTGTGTGTATATATAGTGTATATATATATATGTGTGTGTGTATATATAGTGTATATATATATATGTGTGTGTGTATATATAGTGTATATATATATATGTGTGTGTGTATATATAGTGTATATATATATATATATGTGTGTGTATATATAGTGTATATATATATATGTGTGTGTGTATATATAATGTATATATATATGTGTTTGTATATATAATGTATATATATATATATATGTATATATAATGTATATATGTGTGTGTATATAGTGTATATATATATATCTGTGTGTGTATATATAGCGTATATATATATATATATATATATATATATATGTGTGTGTGTGTATATATAGTGTCTATATATATATATGTGTGTATGTGTATATATAGTGTATATATATATGTGTATGTGTATATATAGTGTCTATATATATATATGTGTGTATGTGTATATATAGTGTATATATATATGTGTATGTGTATATATAGTGTATATATATATATATATATGTGTATGTGTATATATAGTGTATATATATATATATATATATATGTGTGTGTGTGTATATATAGTGTATATAGTGTCTGTGTGTGTATATATATGTGTGTGTGCATATATATATATATATATATATATATGCCTATATATGCATGTGATTATATATATATCTGTATGTATATATATATATATATATATGTGTGTGATTATATATATGTATATGGATAATATGTATATGTATATATATATATATATATAGATAATGTATGTGCATATATATATAGATAATATATATGTGTGTATATGTGTATATATATGTTGGTATATATATCTGTATATATGTTTGTACAATGTGTGTGTGTATTTACATGTATAATGTGTGTATATATGCGTGTGAGTGTGTTTAAATATATATATATATATAGAAACACAGACACATATATATAGATATATATTTGTGGTCTTAAGAGTATCTATTTCTTTAGTGTTCTTTGCAAGAATAAAAATATCGCCTACGTAGTGGACATATATTTTAGGTTTACAGACCTGTTTAAATATCATATTTTCTACATAGGACATGTAATAATTGGAAAAACAAGGAACGAGTGGATTTCCCATACTAAAACCATTAGTTTGGGTGTAAGTGTTGCCATTATGGTCATAGAATGGGACTTTGGTTGTGCATGTATATAGTAATCTTTTGAGTATAAATGGTTTGATGTATGGCAGATGGATAG
Organism: Acanthosepion esculentum; assembly: GCA_964036315.1. Classification (NCBI taxonomy): domain Eukaryota; kingdom Metazoa; phylum Mollusca; class Cephalopoda; order Sepiida; family Sepiidae; genus Acanthosepion; species Acanthosepion esculentum. The sequence continues at coordinate 27,289,301 of OZ038481.1, read as the reverse complement.
AATTATTAGTATACACAGAATTGAGGATAATGTCAATTTTTTGATCGACGGGGTTGTTTGTAAATAAGTTTTCTATGTCAAGTGACACTAGACGGGGTTGTTTGTAAATAAGTTTTCTATGTCAAGTGACACTATGATACCTTGGTTTGGTTTAGTAGTTTTTAAAATTTGGAGGAATTCGTGGGTGGATGTGATGCTTTAATTGGTGAGTAGGTATGGAGTGATGATGTCATTCAGGAGTTTTGATAGCTCGTAGATAGGTGTTGGGATCTGGGTAATTGGTCACAGCAGGCATCCAGGTTTATGGGTTTTTATATTTCCATATAAATATCCAAGTTGATAGTCTCCAATGATTTGGGGATTTTCAGGGAACCGACTTCCGCATTGTAAGCTGTTATTAGTTTGTTGATGGACCTTTCATGGTCTCCGTGGAGTTTCTATTCAGTTAACAACACTTAACAATATTAACTACGAACAAGGCCACAATGTGCTGTGTTCGGAAAATAAAACATCTCTATAACACTAAAACCATACATATAACGCACACACTCAATTAAACTGAAAAAATAAAATCATCATTGATAATGGCTGAAAGTACAGCCGAAAGTGCTCAGAGGTATAGAATATTTGGACAGTTTCTACACACTCGGTGTCCAGAAAAGAAAGCACTTGTTCGAACACAAGAAGAAAAAAAAGCTTAATTGTAGTATCTTGTCTGTCGTTTTTAATGAAACATGCATAAATGAAGGACTGGTGCCTAAATACATAATATATATATATATATATATATATATATATATATGGTACATTTGATTGGTTAATCATGGCAAAGCTCACAAGCCTATTTTAAAAAAAAATATTCTGCTTTTGAGATTAAACTAATCTTTCGCTTGCCAGTGGTTTGACATCACCTGAGGAGACACATTTGTGGTGTTGAAACATGATTGTAATTGTGTAGCAATTTTTAACATGTTTTTGTTTTAATATCCTAAAATGAATAATATATATATATATATATATATATATATATATGTGTGTGTGTGTGTTATAATTTATGATTAAGGCAAATACTATTAAAAGTGACAAATATTTTGTGTTGATTAATTTTAATGATTAATTTCCAAGTTATCAATAATCCTTCTCAAACAAGAAGGATCTGCCATCAGAAATTATCCGAAAGTCATTTCTGAAAAAAAATTACAGGAAATATGGTCCAAGCTTTTGACTTTTTTAAATTTATCATTTATATTCTTTGAATTATAGGTGTTTATGTCAAAAATTGGATACAAAAAATTAACAATTTTTAAAATATTTCCTATTTATAGAATTTTTATTTATATTATAACTATTTTCAAAAATTAATTATCACAGACATTAGGTTTCTTTTTAACAAGGGAAACAACTCTCTAATATTAAACAATACAAAATGTATCACAATTGTTGTTATAATCTAGAATAGCCATATGATGAGTTCATTGCCAGAACATTAGACTATTTTAATAGTTTCCAATATTTTTTCTTAATTTTTTGTAACTTTCCTGACATGATATAAACTTATTTTAGGTTTTGCATCAGAGAAAGGGAAAATCTAAGGGAGATAACTTAGTTATTTTCTACTTGTCAAATTTTGTTCAAAATATGGTTTCTGCCATGGAGCAGTGATTAAGGTATTGTTTTGAATTTTCATGTTGTTTACCCAATAAAATTTGCTTTGTGATGTACTGTTTTTTACTATATTACAGCAACGAGCATATAGAAATATGATCCTTGTTATCCAGATATTTTCTACTGTCGTTACAAACGTTAATAAAATGACATTTTTTTTAAAATTTAAAATAATCGACCAGGAAAAATAAGACTAATCAAGCACAGAATAAAACGAGGATGCTGAATAGCTAAGGAAAGGACAAATCATTTCCCCTGTAATGGTCACATGACCCTGGCTAGGAAGGGCCAAATTCAAAGAGCCATGCTTGTTTTTCTTTCCACCACAAACAGACAACGTTGCTCCTTCGTCATAGGGCTGGTCAACAGTATCAGGAACAGGGCCCGGCAACCTCAAGAGAAATTACTACTATCCTAAGAAGCTGGCTGAGGGTTGAAAGTAACTTTTTTCTTAAATCAAGACTGTTGACAATATAACCAGATGCCTTTCACCTAAGCTAAGTCCACAGATGCAAATTGTCTGCCACCCACTTCTTTTTTCCTTGTTTCTGTTTTTTCTATTTGTATATAAGTATATTTAAATAGTACAGGTTATTGTTTCTTTCTCTTCAAGAGCTGTCACTCTGTTCATTTAAGCACATGTGGATTTAGTACTTACCCTCCATAAACTTGGTAGGGTTGTATCTTGGCATAATATTGTGGATATAATCATCACAATTTTTACTTGTTGTAACGTCAACTTTCCTTTTTCCAGTGCGAGCTGATGTTGAACAATGTGAAAAACTCATAAAAACCAAAAAGGAAGTAAATTTGTCTCTTGAGGAACAAATGTCTGTGTTGGTAAGTTTTGAATAAAAACTACTTCTCTTTAGTATTAAACAATTTAAACCTTACAAATTGGTAGCAAATATTTTAGGTTGGTCAGTATTCTGGGATGTTGATATACATTAGAACAGGGTTTCCCAACCTGGGCAATATTGCACACCAGTGGGCAATTTTCAACTGTTAGGGGGCTGTGAGCAATATAGGATTTTGAGTATTAAAAATGTATTTCAACATAAGCTGCACCCCAAAAAATATTCAAAGGAGATATGCACAAAACCTGTATCATAAAAAAAAATGCAGGAGACTATTAAATGTGAATAAATGGGTTACATTCCTAAATAACATAAACATCCCTGCAAACAATGAGTATTTTGGTATTTTCCATAGTTCTGAGACAGATCATTAACATTCAAATAGTTCTTTAGACGAAATAACATTTTTGCAGAATTTTTATTGGTTAAGAGTGCATATTCTTTTTAATTTTATAATTATGAATAAAAATTGTTTAATTTTTTTTTCAACACTTAAATTGCTAACTTGAAACACTGGTACTCTTATGATCACTGAAGTTAAGTAATGTTGAACCTCGTCAGTACCTAAATGGGTGCCCATTTGTTAATACCAGGTGCTGTAAGCTTTGATGTGTGGGCGGTGTAATTAATAACAACTTGGAATTGGAAACCGGGCAGTGAAGTTCCAATTCCAGTCAAGTTTCTTATATTCACTTACACGCAAAGGTATGAATCCACCATCCCCCCCCAGCTATTGGTTAATTAGTAGGACTTGTAGAAGTAAATCATTATTATCTCTAAACAAAGTCTTATAATCTAAAAATATTTTCTAGCTTTGAATAACCAGTAAAAAGGTTGATAAACTGTAAAAAACAAAATCAAATCTACCTCCCATTTCCAAGTTGATATGAAACAGCATTTAATCATTTATTTTTTTAAACTATTTTTATATATCACTATTGCTCAAGCACTCCAGATTATGAATTTAAAAAAAAACTTTATATTTTGTAATTTTAAGAAATCATGTGTTATAAGCATATTTTATTGGCTTCTGTAAGGAGATGAATTTATATAGCAAACAGGTGCCCCTATTAACTTTTTAAAATATTTTTTTGGATATTTATAAGTTGGTCAAAACGTTATCTATAATACTTGAATAATCAAGATGAAAATGACAGTTCAAATAAGTTCAAATCTTGTATCACATTTTGCCTTTGAAGGAAAGATGATAAAATAAATCCAACTAAAAATGGAAGATAAATATGTCAGAACAAAACACACTTATTTTCTTTTGTCTGTTTCCACTACATTCAAAATTTAACCAAAGTTGTTGCATTACCTTGGATCTGATTGTGAAAATCAAACTCTCCCCTGACATACACTTAACAGGGGAGATAATCAATACTGCTTTACCACCTAACATTACCAGGGTTTTTCATCGGTTTATTTACAAGTAAATATATTTTTGTGTGCCATTTGTTCAATAGTTATATTCTATATATTTAGCTGTGTCATTAGTACATAAACAATACTTTAAGCTAACTAAATATTTTTATTCAGTGAACTCTCTTTTTAATATTTTTATCTTAGTTTGTGTGATTTTTTTTATAATCTACCAAAATTCCTTTACCCAAGGAATCACTGACAACTATCACATAACTCACCTATTATTTTGTAAACGGATTCATTTCATTAGTTATAAAGGTAAAATGCAATGCTAACGTGACCAGGGTTAGCATTGCTAAGTATATAAACAGTTGGTAGAGATTAATTTGCTTTTTAAAACTTATCAACCTTTTGTGGGTTATTTAAAGCTAAAACATTTTGGATTGTAAGAATAATTCTTTTTTTGTTGGTGAATATTTTTTAAGAATAACAATTATTTTTCAAGACACAAGTCCTATTAGTTAGCACATAGCTGGGAGAGGAATTGGTTTCATTACTTTCCTAAGAGTATTTTGTGTGTAAGTGAATGTAACACACCTGACTAGAACTCTTCTCTCCAATTTCTAATTCCGAGTTGATATCTGTTACACCATCTACACATCCAGTTGGTAGAGAGAAATAGATAAATTGCTGTGGACTTCTTTTATTCATGTCACCCAAATTGCCATTTATATCATGGCTAATGAATGCAAAAATACCTAGTGCTTACTCTTGACTAGTGATGGGCTCATATTGCTATAGACAGAACTGGCTTCCAAAGCAAAAATTTGTCTGAAGCCTGCAAAGCAGACATACACTACAGGTTTATAAATTTGCATAAGGCTAATTTTTGTCTTACATCAGTAGAACAAAGCAGCCCACACTGTTTACACATAACGGACATTTGTCAGCATTTTATATATATATTACTAACAAATGGTGTTTACAATAATGACATAACAATTTTTAAAAGCATATTTTTTTATATATTTCATTTGTGTTATTTATTTTTAACTCGAATTTAAAAAATTGCCATATGTAAGCAATGTTTCTGTTGATAAAGTTTGTTTTTAATAAATTCATTGTGTTCGTTTAAAAATAATTTATATCTGCCTTGTCAAAATTCAGTGATAGGTGGGTCATTCCATGTCAATTTAACCAAAATAATGAAACCTTCAAAAATAGATTTTTTTTTTTTTTTTCATTTTGATATATGTTGTAGATCTTAGAGTCATTAGAAAATTCTGAAAATTTTAAATGAAACTGTTCTCAAGGTATAGCAAGTTGAAATTTTGCTGAATCAGCATTTTCTGTTGATGGACATTTCCATTTTCAAACTCAATAATCTCACAAAAACCCTTATATTTTCTGATCCATTGGCCAGTAATTATTGAAATTTGATACCCTTATAGATTTTTAATCATGGAATCTAAGAATTCTACAGGGAATAACCAAAAAGTAGATATTAGCAGTTTTATGGTGAAAAAAATGAAAATTTTTAGGCAGCTGACCACATGGAAAAATTGAGAAATATCATTTTCACTCCCTAAAAGTAGCAAAAGGTGGTACTGTGGTGGCACGGAGCAAGCGAAGGACCGGATATTAACCCTCAGAGGTTTAGACAGCAAATGACCAATACTGGTCTTTGCGCACCCGGCTCCACGCAGAATTTCCGGGGGAAAATTAAAAAGAAATAAAAAGAATAATAAGCAATTTCCACCAATTAAACGGCTCCGCGCCATACCCAACAGTTTGTTTCAGCAGACTGACTCTGATCCGATGGGCACACATAAATAGAGCGATAAATTCACTTCTAGGAGAGAAAGCTTTGAAGTACCGTCAGTGAATGTCGCTACGCTTTTCTCACCCATCAAACCCGATGCCTTCAGCCTTCCTTCACCAACGGAGATATCAAAGGACTCCTACCAACCCATTGACCTCACCTTTCATCTCCTGTGACCAGCACGTCATGAACTTAAGTATTAACAAAAGACACTTATATTCTTTTAATAATCGGATTTCTCTTCTATGAATGAACATTTTGTAACGGACTTTGTGCGTGTAAATCAAGAAACATTGTACTATTCATTGATGTTGCATTTAAATACAAAGTGTTTTTGATATACCCTTCTCTTTCGTATGTTATTTTGTTTATGTTATGGTGACCCCAATTTGATTGCTTGTTGAACCTTTAGGCCAAACTAGCGGCTGTCCCGAAGGACTGCTACTATTTATCTACCTTCTGATACAAGCAACAATTAACAACGAGAACTCTACCCCCCATCACCAATAAGTGGTGACGCCGACGTGATTTTAACACATATATATACACGCACGCACAAAAAAAAAAAAAAAAAAAAATTGAACTGTCACAAAATTAGAATTTTTATTCAACACAAACCAAAAACATGGCAGATGACGCTGAAGAAACTACAATTAATCAAAACCAACCAATCCAAGCTGTTGCGATAAAACCACCAAACTTCATTGAATCAAACGTAATAGCTTGGTTTGCGATAATGGAGGCGCAATTTAATATTGCAAATATAAGACAGACCAGTCAAAAATTTTTTAACACTTTGGCAGCTCTCCCTGTGGACATAGTAGGAAATATACAGCCAACTATACTGCAATCAAAAGATTACGACGCACTAAGAGAAGCAGTGACGGGCGCTTACGAGAAAACAAAACCAGAGATGCTGGACAAATTAATGTCGTCATCGACTGTAACAGGTCGTCCCTCAGTATACCTGAATGAACTTATGTCATTAGCAAGCCGAATTGGCGTAGGGGACGATATCGTACGTCACAAATTTATTCAAGCCCTACCTCACTCCATTAAACCAGTGGTAGCGGCACAAGTCGATTTAGACACAGATCGCCTTGGAAGAATGGCGGATGACTTACTATTATATTTTAACAAACAAGACACTGCACATATTCGACAGATTTCGGGGAAGCAAAGGGATGAACAGCAAAATAAAAATGAAACTAAAAGGATACATGGCTGTTCCCACAGTGAAAATAAATTCCCTACCAGTGTTCGCCCTTTTAACAAGGACCAAAAACCTCTAATTTGCCGAGCGCATTTATACTTTGCGGAACGTGCAAAATTTTGTAAGCCGTGGTGCAGATGGCCAAATAAACGGAATGTTCAAATGCAACCCAACTCTCGCCCAAATTCACCAGTTCCTCGTGAGATTTCGGAAAACTAACTAGGCGAGAGGTGTTAGCTTCCATTTCCTCGCCGCTTCTCATTGTAGCCGCACGGTTAGGAGCTCAAAGTTTAAATTTTATTGTGGATACAGGAGCTGCCGTATCTATACTTCCGAAGAGATATTTAAGCGGAGCTGTAACATACCCAACCAATATCTCTTTAGTGTCTGCCAACGGTCAAAAGATTGAATGCTCAGGACAAGCAGTACTGAATCTAACACTACGGAACCTCAGACGAGAATTTACCTGGACATTTATAATAGCCGAAACTGCTCAGCCACTCCTAGGATACGATTTCCTAAACCATTTCGGGCTAATGGTGGACTGCACAAACAATAAGCTGATTGATAAAATGACTAATAGACAATCCGATGCACATCCATCGTCTATTATCATGAATATAGATTTAGTACCGAATAAAGATGCTAACAAAATGGTACGAGCAATTCTGGAGAAATACCCAAACTTAATTTCTCCTCATCGCGACACGAATGCAACAAAACCAAAGATATTCCATAGAATAGAAACTGGTAGCAACCCTCCTACTTTCTCCAGAGCCAGACAATTATCAGCTCAGAGATGTGAAATTGCAAAAGAGGAATTCAAAAAACTCCTAAAGGCAGGAATAATTTCCCCTTCAAACTCTGAATGGAGTTCAGCCTTACATATGGTACCGAAGTCAGACGGCACATATAGACCTGTTGGCGATTACAGACATTTAAATACCATAACAAAAGCCGATCGATATCAAGTCCCAAATATAAATTCCTTGTCTTCGAAGCTTCATAATAAGAAGTTCTTTTCAAAGATAGACCTGTCGTCTGCTTATCATCAGATACCTGTACATCCGGAGGATGTTTGCAAGACAGCCATCTCTACCCCTTTTGGGTTATTTGAATATAACTATATGCCTTTCGGACTACGGAACGCATCATGTACTTTTCAGAGAATGATGGACAATATCTTTCGTGATACTGATTATACCTTTGTATATATCGACGATATCCTTATATTCTCAGAAGATGAAGAAACTCATTCCAAGCATATCGACCTAGTACTACAAAAACTGAGTGAGTACGATTTTAAAATTTGTCTCTCCAAATGCATATTTAGTGCTAATGAATTAGACTTTTTAGGATTTCATATTTCTGCTAGTGGTCTCAAACCCAGTGCTAAAAAGTTGAATGAATTAAGTGAATTTCCTCAACCAAACGATTCCAAATCACTACGCCGATTCATCGGAATGGCAAATTTTTACAGAAAACTTGTGCCAAATTTCAGCGATATCATACTACCTCTCACGGAAAAAATACGTTTAAACCAAAATTCCAAGTCATTAACCCTAACAAAGGAAGAAATTGAATCTTTCGAAAATATGAAAAAGTCTTTATCAAATGTAACTGTTTTGGCTTTCCCCAGCTCGAAAGCTAACAACTATCAACTTGTAACAGACAGTTCGAATTATGCGGTGGGTGCAGCACTTCATCAAATGATTGATAATCAACCCATCCCCATAGGTTTCTTTTCAAAGAAATTATCCCAAACCCAACAAAAATATTCTACTTTTGACAGAGAACTACTAGCTGCCTATCTAGCAGTACTCCATTTTAAACATTTAATAGAAGGCAGAAATGTAATGTTACTGACGGATCACAAACCACTTTGCAGTGCTTTTAAAAGCCAGTCTTCCTTAAAATCAGATAGACAACAGCGTCACCTCTGTTTTATCAGCGAATATGTAAATGACATTTCACATATAAGAGGTTCACAAAATATAGTAGCTGATTGTTTATCACGACCTGTCAACGCGATCACTATTGATATATGTGACTTACAAGAAATAATGAAGCATCAAGCTACTGACAATGAAATTCAGGCATTCAAAGATCAACTGAAACCATACACAATAAATCAAAATGAAACCATATTATGTGACACGACATTACCTTTTCCACGACCTTTTGTGACTGAAAAGCTCAGAAAATCGGTATTTGACAGTCTGCATAATCTATCACATCCAGGAATAACATCTTCAAGAAAAATAATAAAATCCAGATACTATTGGCCGAAGATGGACAAGTCAATAAAAACCTGGTGCACAGAATGCCAACACTGCCAACAAGCAAAAATAATAAAACACACAAAGAGCAAAGTAAATCCATTTGAATTACCTTCCAGTCGTTTTGAAACGGTGCATGTGGATATTGTCGGTCCCTTACCACCAGTAAAGAACCAAACTGACCCTTATTTTTCACCATATCGATATTTATTAACATGCATTGATAGAAATACGAGATGGATAGAAGCATGCCCAATAACAGAAATTACGGCAAAATCAATATCAACGGCTTTTGTCAATCTGTGGATCTCCCGATTCGGGGTTCCTCTTCATGTCGTTACGGACAGAGGAAGCCAATTTGAATCCGAATTATTCTCAGAACTATCAAAAATAATAGGCTTCCACAGATTACGAACAACGGCGTACCATCCGCAAACGAATGGATTAGTTGAGCGAGCACACAGAACTTTAAAAACGGCTATTATAGCCAGGAAAGAATCGTGGTTGCCAGCTCTTCCTATCGTCCTTTTGGGCACACATAAATAGAGCGATAAATTCACTTCTAGGAGAGAAAGCTTTGAAGTACCGTCAGTGAATGTCGCTACGCTTTTCTCACCCATCAAACCCGATGCCTTCAGCCTTCCTTCACCAACGGAGATATCAAAGGACTCCTACCAACCCATTGACCTCACCTTTCATCTCCTGTGACCAGCACGTCATGAACTTAAGTATTAACAAAAGACACTTATATTCTTTTAATAATCGGATTTCTCTTCTATGAATGAACATTTTGTAACGGACTTTGTGCGTGTAAATCAAGAAACATTGTACTATTCATTGATGTTGCATTTAAATACAAAGTGTTTTTGATATACCCTTCTCTTTCGTATGTTATTTTGTTTATGTTATGGTGACCCCAATTTGATTGCTTGTTGAACCTTTAGGCCAAACTAGCGGCTGTCCCGAAGGACTGCTACTATTTATCTACCTTCTGATACAAGCAACAATTAACAACGAGAACTCTACCCCCCATCACCATAGTACAACATTTGAAAACTAGTATATTTGGGGGAATAAATTTCAACAAATTTCTCAAAGCTACCAATTCTAGACCATAACAGTTTTTTTCTCAAAAATTCTAATTCATGTTAATTTCAAAATTATATCATCTAATATTGACTCTTTTTGCTAAAGGTGATGAAAAAAAAAAAACATTGGGAAAACATTATGTAGTATTTGGGCATTTCATTCTTTAAGTTTTAACAACTCTTTCTTTTTATTTCAATTTTTGGGGTGTTTGAATATGCATTGCAAAAATAAAAAATGAGAATCTCTACCCCGAAAGCAAAATTTATCATATTGAATCAACATTTCCCTGATCAAGATTTTAAAAGCTTAGAGAGAAAGAAAGATCTAAATTTATAATTATTATTTTTTAAGCAAAATGCAAGATAAAAAAAAAGTACTTGAAATGGCTATATTTATTGGTAATCTCTAATTTCAATAGCTTAGACTTTATACCTTCAATGTAACATCAAATTATAAAATTGGCAAAATAAATTTTGAATTTAGTTTGTAGATAAAACTATGAATCATTCATTCTCCTAGACCAGTTCTTCTCTGTGATATATTCATCATTTTGAAGGATGTACATGCATCCTGAAGTTGTAGCTTGAGATGAAAGTTTGCACAATATGTTATCATTAGGAACTCAGCATATGTCTTCATATCTTTCTTGTCCAGGAAAATGAATTTGCTGGTCTATGACGATATATAAATTGTATTTTTAAATCACTGTATGCAGTATCAATTTCAAGAACTAGACCAACTCACCAAAACTATCATAAATACATGCTACCTACTCCATTGTTTTAATGGAAGTTTCTGGATATGAAATATTAAATGTCTTTGTGGTTTGAGCCTGATTAAATCTTTTGTAGATTATAGTGGTGCCATCTCAAAGAATAAAGTGATAAAAAAAACATGTTCCAGGGACTGTGCATCCATCAGCAATTTTTTTTCTTATGGCTTCTAATTCTTTAATAGATAGCAAAAAAATAGTTGATATTCTTTGTTTTCTTGACAGAAATGAAACAAGTCTTCAACTGTCAGGATTTGATTTCTTGTGGTCCACTTGAAGTTTTCATTTGCAGCATTTTGTTTAGTAGTGTCACCAGTGCCATCACACGTAGACTTTTCATGACTTGTTGCAAAACAAAGTTCCATCCAGGCAAAAATCATTTTTATGGAACCATAAACTCAGTAAGTTTTATACTTTTTGTATTGGCCCATCAGAAAAATATCACAGACTTAACTTTTGGAAGATATTCTTTAATATAGGATATTATAATGTTTTGAACATGATAATCAAATGCTGCATCATGATCTCAGTCTTCTGATAAAATACAAAAAGACTTTAACTTGCCAGTTCTGTAGCAGATACATAATGGGTGAAGGGAACATTGGCCCTTGTTTCAATGATAAATTTGAATTTCATTTTGCACTGAGTTTATGTGATTTTCTGTAAAGTCAACAAGGATAATGCACTGTGTCTCTGTAAGGATTTCAATATACAGAATTTAGAAAATCCAATTTGGTGATCAGGATGATGTAATTTGAACTCTTTATGGAATTTTTTCAAATTTAAAATTATTAATCTTTTTTGCTTATAAGTGTTCCTTGAAATACTAACAGTCTTTCTTGCCTGGCATAAGTCATGAAAGCTGATCATCTTCATAAAAGTTTTTCACCATGATAATGGTCTCCACTGGTAGGACTTTACCTAATTTTGCTGATGGTAAAGCCAAGATACCCTGTTCCTTTCTTAACACACAAGCTTTTTAGACTAAATAATTAGAGACTTCAAAATATTTAGCAATTTTTTTCTTTTGGTCATGATTTGGGTAGAATTGTTAAAATCTATACCTTTTCAGGGTACCTAGGATATTTCAACTTCTCTTTTATTGCTCTGGTCAGAGTATCAAGGTCTTTCACAGCATTTCTTTTAGAGATGATTGTTCTTTTTTTATTTCATGATGGGGAAGGTAGACTGAAGGCATCTACAATTTGCTTTTTTGTTGGTATAGTGAAAGGTGACTCATCTAATGATACAAATGTAATATCAAGTTTTCTCTTTTTTTTTGTGAAGGAGTTAATTTGTCATTTAATTCGTGTACAAGGATCCATTGATGGATCAGAAGTTACTTCTGAAGATCCCATGTCATTGGCTTGATGATAAAATTTGCTCTATAAATTCAATCCAGGCATTAAAGTTAAACCATTAGCTTCAAGCTTTTGGACAATAATCCATTTCAGCAAAATTTCAACTTGCTATATCTTGAGAATGGTTAGGAATTTTCACTTAAAATTTTCAGAATTTGCCAAAGAGATACAGAGAATACCTAAAGAATAAAAAATTCTTCAAAGTATGATGCTTTATTTACCTTTTTTCAAATTGGAAAACATCTTTTTTAGGAACTTTATAAAAAAATACTAATATAATTTTCTTGAACTAAAATAACTGAAAAAAGATTTTATTTCTTTTTTATTTTATGTTGCATTAAGTTTAAGAAATTATATATCATACATATTGGTTCCATATATTTTTCTCAGCCATAAGTCTAAGCATTATCATCTGATAGCATTATTTGTTAAAATTAAAATCATTCTAGTAAATGTTTCTGACACAAATAAGTCTATACTTTCTTAATTCATTTATCTCAACTTTGACCAACTAGACAAATCAACAATGTAAGATAACTAACTCAAACTCCCAAAGAAACCCTGACAAATAACTATAGAGGGACACAGACATATTTGTTCTAGTATAAAGTATTTTTTTCCATTAATCATTTATGTTTTAAAAAATAAATTTGACTCCTGTGCAAATGGCATAATACTCCAAACATAAAAAAATGTAATCAACCAGAAAAAAATAATCACCTTTTGATTTGATTTTATGATAAGTCAATAGTTGCAGCAGTTTATAGCATTTTTTTAAAACTTCTTTTATGTAGTAGTTACTGTGGTGGTCACATACATTTTTATATAAGAACTTGACACAAGAAATTTCTCTGGGTCCAATTACAGAGCCTGGATAAATTCAAGCCTAATGTTTGTTTTTGAATCATTAACTGTAAATTATATCACCTTTCCTTTAAGATATGTTTTCACCAGAGAACTACTAATATCTACTTTTTGGTTATTTCCTGTAAAAGTTTTGGATTCTTTGATTAAAACTCTATAAGGGTATCAAATTTCATTAATTACTGGTCAGTGGATCAGAAGATATAAGGGTTTTTGTGAGATTATTGAGTTTGAAATGTCCATCAACAGAAAATGCCAATTCAGCAAAATTTCAACTTGCTATATCTTGAGAATGGTTAGGAATTTTCACTTAAAATTTTCAGAATTTTCTAATGATTATAAGATCTACAACATAATCAAAATGAAAAGAAATCTATTTTTTTTGGGGGGGGGGGGTTACATTGAATGGTTGAATGATCCAAGCATTGTTTTCATCTGATATTTCACATTACTATAAATTGGTCAAATGGTGCAAAAAAAAAAAAGAAAAAAAATGAAATTATCTAAATATGTCAAAATAATGTTTAATTAGATTTTCTTAAAACTGTACCAAATCATTTAAACAAGTGAAAAAATTGAAAGGTTGCTGAATTAATTTTCCTTATTAATATAAACATTATAAAATTATTCAGATATTTCTCTCACAGTCTGTTGTATATAAGTATGTTATTTGTCAAGTGTGAAATTCAAATGGACAAAAGAAATTTTAGAAAATAGATATTTTGCTGAAAATGTTTATCTAGAAATTTTAGTGAGATATAAAAACTTCTATAATATTTCTCTATTTATAAGACTGGCATTTAGACAGTTTATGAAATTGCTAAAATGTATAATATTTCTATCATGTTATGACAGGGCAGTATATCAGGTTATATCTATGAGTCATAATTATGTAATGAAGATGTACATTGTTCACATCAAATTGTATATCAGCAACAATAATATGGTAAAAGTGAAAGAGTTGTCTGTGGATTTAAAACAACGGAATAGTACAGTATAGAAAATATTATGATACAAAAACTGTTGCCTCTCTTCCTTGAAGGACTCGTAAGCCTAAACTCTAGTATTGCAAAAAGATTGTCTGTGAATGCAAGAAGAACCCTAAATGGAGTAAATGATGTGTCACATGCTACAATAAGTAGAGTGCTCTATAAACATGTTCTTGGTAGTTACTAGCCAAGGAAAACACTTCTGCTCAATTAAAATTTGTATGTGACAACTTGTAAAAATATAGTAATTTTTGGAATGATGGAATGGAAATTGGTTGGAATCAGGCACAGTGAATATGAAGGAAAAGAAAAACCACAAACTCTAGGAATGCTATCACTAGTGTAATCATCATGGGGATGGCAATCTTGTGTTTTAGGACTTTGTTTCATCAGGATCATGAATTAAATAAAGAAAGGAATACTATGATATTTTAAAAGAAAATTGAAAGATTCTGCAAGGCACTTTTTTGGAAGTTAACATTCCAACATGATAATCATCTTAAACACACACAACTGCATTGGTGAAAAATTGGTTCAAAGACAACAAATTCAGCATCTTTTATTAACCTGCAATGAGTCCACACTTGAATTCCATAGGAAAATTATGGCAAGAACTTAAGGTTAATTAAATAGAATTAGAGCAATTTGCTTTTAAAAGAAGAACAATGTGTCAAAATGTCCAGACAGTTGGGAATGCCATTGAAGGCTTTACTATTAATCATTAGATCAAAACCGCACTCCCAACAGATTGAATTGGTTTTAACTGCCATAATTTCCGCCCCATATTGTAAAAAAGAAAATGGCCAAATGAATCCCCAAAACAAAGTTAGGTACCACCACCCGATCTAAGATTGACCCTGATGTTCTATTTTAATTATGGATTTGGAGCTGCAGATGTTTCCTTAGAAGAGTTAAGCAGACTTTTGATGTGGGCAGCAGCATGTCCCAGATGGGAAAATTCTTGCCTTTTACAGCCTGTTGAATTTTTATTCATAGGGTCTTCCTAATTTTGTTTGTTTTTCTGTCAATCTACAAAAAAACATAAAATTCTATTCTCATTCAAGGGGGATCAACCAGCAACCCATCCTCTTTTACTAGGTGCGTGTGCTGTTTAGTCTGCCGCACAAAATTTCACTATATCACTTAAACAAGAGGGAGGGGCATTCCCTGAAAAAGAAGAGGCCTCACTTGTCGCTCTCTTTTCCAGTTGATCTGTTTCATTGTTCTGTTCTGTAATTTGGTTCTTTTTTGTTGTTACTGGACTCTTTTCTTTCATTTTTGACTGACCCCCCCCCCAACCTTTTGTACTCATTCTAAATAAGGTTTTTACAGTCTTTCCCACTTATTCATCTTCCATTTTGAAAAGAATTAAAGTAAAAAAAAACAGTCCCACCTAGAAGGTTGCTGTAAAAGCCTTTTGGTCATGCCTTTCCAGGCAAATACTAGTCAATATAGCTGCATAAAAATCTTAACACATTAAAAAAAAAGTATTAGAAGGTCAAATATTGCCTAAGATGGCAGCCAGAAAAGAGTGTAAAAAGCACAACAAAGCAGCATAAAAATTAAACAAGCAGTGGTGCGAAAATATCAAGGATGTATTTACATTTATCAAAAATATATTGTGTTATTGTGAACGTTAGGTTTATTATGAAAACAAGCTAAGTGCAACAAATTTTTATTTAGAAATAAATCCAAAATATATAGGCAATAAAAAAACAATATCCCACGTACTTGAATAAATTATTATTTGAACTTTTTACATGTTAATATGGTTTAACATTATATAATCATCATCAGATTTTCATTCATTAATTTGAACTTTCTTACTGTTTTGACTTACAGCAGTTTTTATTGCTTCCAAGAGATCTTTCCTTGAATATTGTTTTCCATTCTCACATACATAAGTTGTCTATGTATTAATATCTGAATAGGCTACGATTCAATTAATTTGCTATCTTTGAAACTTTTCTTTAGCAAGTTGAGCAATATTCAACTTTGCAGAATGTGAAAGCACATTCTCTTGGATGCATATACACTTTAGCTAAAAGCTTTTAGATTCTGACCTATATCACTCAAGAAATGTCTTGTCCAAGAACTTAGAATAATTCTCTGCATTTGATATCCTCATTAACCTTGAAGGGACTGATAATTTTAGTATCTACATTGCTAGCCCAAAATATGATTTCACCTTCCCACTGTTGATTGACTAATTTGATGGAGGCTCCAAATCCTAGCAGCACATCCATCATGTTCATTGACAAATCATTTTTCATGTACTTCTTTGTCCAATTTCACACAACCGATGAATGCAGTTTGGGGGGAGAGTTTAACTGAAGGGCTGGACATGTCAATGATGATCATACTCACTTTGCGAGTCAACAGCTATATATATATATATATATATATATATATATATATATATATATATATATACATATATGAGAGCTGTTGGTGTTTGTTGAATTTTAAATCCAGCAACTGTGAGTTGATCTCTGTTCTTTTCTCTACTAGCTCCTATAGTGCACTGTGCTATATATATATATATATATATATATATATATATATATATATATATATGAAGAAATATAGTCTTAGGGTGTGCTATATTTATGGGATAAAGTGCTCAATATCAGAGATAGAGCGTGTGTAAATATAAAAGTGAACATAGAAGTCAACACTTAGAGGCGACAGTCTGTTTCATGCTAGATGCAATTGTCAGGTGGTTTGATGATTACATCTAGCATGAAACAGACTGTCGCCTCTAAGTGATGACTTCTATGTTCACTTTTATATTTATATATATATATATATATATATATATATGTGTGTGTGTGTGTCCAATATGATGAAGTACTTTAGAGTTGCATAATGACATCTCTCACCACCAAATAAGTTATTTTAAATATTTCTAACTAAAACAAAGCTGAAATTTTTTTTATATTTAAAATAAATATATTAGGAAAATTAATGACAAAGTAGAAAAAAATTCAGCATCCCCCCTTTGTACATAATTATAACCAACATTTTTGTTTTTATATTCCCCCACCCCTTTGTGCACATGTGTAGTTGCATCAACAGAAACATCACTTTATTCCGATGAAGTCCTAAAGGATGAAACATGTTACATAAAAAATAAGTTTTTAAACTTTGCCATTATTTTTCCTACCAGTTTTCTGGTATATAAAAATTTATATATCTCCCATATAAATATATCCATTTTTGCCAACATTGTTTGGCTAATACCAATTCTATTGTAAAAACATTGGTTTGCATAAAACAATTGTGACATAGTGTACATTAGTGCAGGGTTTTCAAAACTCTGGGTCCCTACTCTTTAGTGGGTCACGAGATAAATAAAATGGGTCAAGACAAAAAAGAAAGAGAGAAAGAAATACACAAGTGAGAGCAAAGTGAAGAATATAAACAACACTAAGTGTTTCACAGCACCCATAAATCATTGCTAATTTTTCACCGAGGTAATCTCATATCGGAGAACCAAGTTTGAATTCCAGTCAAACCATTACATTCACTTACGTGCTAATACCCTTGAGAAAGATATGAATCCTCTTATTCTCCCCCAGCTATGGGTAAATAGCAGGACAGACTGGGTTCTATAGTCTTGGATGGCAACTGGTCTACTGCAGAAAGAAATGGCAACCTACTGTGGGAAAAAAATCTGCCTCGTCAGTCATGTATCAAAAGATACATGATTGTCTAAGCATGTATCATGCATGACACATAACTGACTAACTGAATCTCATATTATGTTTTATTTTATCAAATATAATTATATATATATAGTTTGTTCTCATTGAGTTTATGTATCTTGTTCATCAAACTTGTTGCAGGCTGAGTGGTGTCACTTCTCTCTAACAAAGAGACCTCGAGCCAAAATTTAGCTACAAAGGTGTGCAGTGTGTTCATCTTCATGGCCGGTGAAAGCCGTTAAAAATTGTTGAATAATTGCATCTGAAGTCAGGGTTAAAAGTGAATTTCCTGATGTCAAAGTTGAGTACCAGTACATTCTTTCTGTGGTAGTAAGATGATGTGTTGGGTTCATTTGAAGTTTTGGAATTTTCGGTGAGTTGGCTGTTGTTTCAGCAAAATTTAAGAATGGGCTATTTTTTTAACTTGTATCTGTAATTTTGAACAAGAGGACTATCAACATTATCAGATACATCTGAAAATGCAACTTCCATGAATGTTATTAAAGATGGTAGCCTTAGCAGGCAAATGTTGACTTCTTTTGAGATACCTAATAAGCAGATGAAATTTCCTTTAAATTAGTTTTTCTAAGAGAAAAATTTTATATTCATACAAATAGATACGTGCAATTCCAATATGTGCAGATCATAAGAAATATACATACAATTTGTTGATGCTAAATAAATGAACCTAGTGAACAGTTTGTCTTTGATTTATTACACGTAAAAATAATGTGGGTCACAATGCAAAATGTAGTTCTTGCTATGGGTTGTAGTAAAAAAAAAAAAATTGAAAAATGCTGCATTAGTGGTCTCTTTAGGTAATGTAGAAAGTGTTACACATACTTCATAGATGTGTGTGATTGCACACACACATTATTTATATATACATACATACATACATACATATATATATATATATATATATATATATATATATATATATGCTTTACATTTTTATAAGCTTTGTTTTTACAGTGATGAAAAGAAAGAACTTCTGCTGCAATATGTTAATTACACTTTATAACAGCAATTATAACTTTCTATGTATGATAATGTTACTGCTAAATCTGATTTGTATGAGAGTGGATCGATAAGTCTGTAACCTGAAATGTAGTTCTTAGCTGAATTTTGGTCTGCATTTTCACTGTATAATGCTCAGTCTATTAATGTTCAGCACTGAACTAAGTGCATCGACAAAGAAAGAGATCACATTGAAAAATATTTTGTTTAAAAAAAAATGCTGTCGACATTCGATTATGGACTTATGTCTCTGAGTAAGAATTGCTCTTATTGGTCAAGAATTTTTTTTAATCAATTCACTGACAAAGAAGACAATAATGCCACTAAAATGCAATAGGCTGCTGGGAGTGAAAGAGAATGAAAAAAACTTTAGAAAGAACCAGAAACTGAATCCTAAACAAGGAATAAACCTCTACTCCTGTTCAAAACACAGTAGAGAAGTGTGAACCATTGGTTTGCAACATTATTTTATACATAAAATACAATTGTGAGTATCTAACATGTCTATGTTACAGTAGAATTTTTAAAACTATTTCTCATAACTCAAATATTTTATGTTGGAAATAAGGTAGGTTTTAAAAAGTGAGAAGAAACTCTGTTAGTATAAAGAAAGTTATGAAACCATGTCTCATGAATGTATGAAAGGCTACTTTGGGTTTGTGTGGTCCTAAAATATATGACTTTATATTAGTTTGTGCTTTAATTGGCTTTAATTCTGATGATTGTTTATAAACACTGCAATATATTTCAAGTTTTTTTTTCCTCCTTAGTGCCAGCAGTTATGTGAAGAAAAAGTTAAGACTGACTATCTGCATAACCAAGAATGGATTCTCTCTCAGAAGAAGAAACTTTTACAACAAAGAAGAGATTCTTACCTCAATGACCAAGTACGTTTCAGTGGGAAAATAAATCCGTTTTCTACTGGAGAAAAATTGTGTCCAATGCTTTTGACAGAAAACATAAAAATGTGATTTCTTCAACACTGGAAAGTGCTGTCAAAAGTTTTAAATCATTTGATAGATGAAATAAAGAATAAATTGAAATAAAGAATAAAAGATGTCTTTTTACATCTATAAACATATCTTTATACGATATTTATAAAAAGTACAATTTTATTCAGTTTGAAAATTGAAAATATCTTAAGATAGGATCAACATGTAAAAGTTTCTCTTTTCTTATCAATGCTCAGCATAGATTTTTACCTTGTACATTAGGTGACTATAATTTTTTAAAATTATTCCTGCATTTTTGTTCTCTGTATTAAATATGAGTCTCTTTATGGTACTAAAATACCATGTTGTGCAACATGAAATAAAATAAATTGAAAAAATTAATAGAAAATAATTATTCAACCATAATGTTTCCTCATGACCTTTCATCTTGAATGCCACACATCAGTTCCCTTTCTAAAACATTCTTCATTCTGAGATAAATTCATTGAAAGCTAATTCAATTTGATCCTGATTTGAATTCTTATTTCTAAGGAAGTGTTCGACATGCTTGAAAAAAATGGTATTATGTAGAAGTTCAAATGAATAGTCTAATTCACATTTCGCATTTTTCTTCCAATAAAATATCTCCAAAAACTACCTTGCGTCCTACAAATCAAAGGTTGATGACAGGAGTTAATTTCTCTTCTGATTATTACATTCTAAAGAGTTATCATAAATTTGGTACTTCTTCTCGGTCTGTGATTAGTCAGGTTTTCATGCTGAAATATGCTATTCAGTGGATACAATTGGGGATTGTGGGGAGATCTATGAAGTACAAGAGAAAAACTTTTCTTTTTCTTTTTTTTTGATTTCTTCAAAATTTGGGGGAGCGTCTAATGCATCAGAGTGTCTTCTAAGTAACAGAATACAGTATATATCTTTTGCATGATGACAATGTGTAGTATCATACAGTAAAATCACAGCCATTCTGTTTGCCAGACTGGAAGTTGTTTATTTAATATGCTGATCAATATATATCTATATGCATTGTTTAGCCACTTTAAAGAAAGCACTGAGACCTGAAAGCATTCCTAGTGTCCACCAAACACTCACTGTAATCTTCCAGGAAAGATAGTTTTGGTTGTTGTTTTCACTTCTCAACCATTGTACAATTTCTTTCTGGTTGTTAGCCAGTATACAAAATCTATTTTTTATCACAAGTGATGATGCACTTTAAATATGATTAGTACATCTGGATTTTATTTTGTTCCTTATTCTGTTAAAATGTAAGTCATTTATCAAATAACTTTGTGTTTTTGTTTTTTTTAAATTATTTAAAATGATCTTAATTGAAGTTTACTATAAATTTGCTGATTGTATATTTGGATAATTTTCCTCTACAATCTTTCAATTCTTCATTGTTTGTTTTTTTGGCTGACTTTTGGTTTTCTTAAATGAAATGTTCATTTAAAAATGTTTAAAATCAATTCTTGTTTTGGGTCTTTGTTTTTTTTCATGCTAATAGCAATGCTCCCCAAGTTTGGAATTCATATTTCTCATATGGCCATCTTCATCAATGATTCTATTTGAAGCTGTACAAGCATAAGACAAAATGAGTTGAAAAGCTTTTATTGCAGATTATTATGAATGATAGAATTTTTTTAGCTTAAAACAAAATTGGCAATTTTATGTAGAACAATTTAATATTACTGTCATTGTGATCTGCTCTTTTTACATTTCTGACATAAGTATTTGTTTGTTTGAAAAGAATAAATCTTTGTTTTTTTATGAACTTTGAATTTAAGGCAAATGAAAAATTATTGCAATTAACTGACAGACGTGGAAATAATGAAATTTCTATTTTAATACAATCTTCTGGACAGATTACAACAACATCGACTTGAAGGATCAAAGCAAATTCTTCCGTGTACCAAATTCTATGCCCCAGTTAAATGTCATTTGAGAAATTTTTGAGGGATTTTTCTCTTTATTTTTTAAATCAAACTTGAAAGCTTCCTGACATTTTTATTTATTTATATAATTTTTCTTTATTTTTCCCTCATCTTTGTTGATTTTTTTTGATTTATTAAATTCATATTTTACAAGATCTGAGAAGTTTAAATAACGCTATTTCTAGTAAGTGCACAATGTCATTTTTTTTCCTATATCAGGAGGTGGTGAAAGAGCAGTTACAGTTAAACCGTATTGCATTCTGTGATGAAATGGACACTTTTATGACGACTATTGGATTGCAACTTCTGCAGCCTGACCACTCAGCTTACAACCTGGAGATGCAATTGATGAATCTAAAACAGGAAGAAAAACAACTGACGAAAGGTAATAAAAATTTCCCCACTTTTATAACATAAAAATTTGGTTAAATAGATATGCAGCTGAGACTTTGGGGTAAATAATCATCATCATCATCATCTCTCTCTCTCAGAGAGAGATCCCCCTACCCAACTGTTAAACTTGGCTTTAAGAGTACATTTAATATTTTGGCATTCAAACCTGCCACCATAAATATTGGCTTTCAGTGTTCAGCTCACCATAACCTATCCCCATGTATACTTTGACATAATATATAATGGAATCATTACAAATAATACAGGAAGTCACACAAAAGTGAGACTTTGAGAGGCAATATTTTCAGGTAAGGGTGTGTCAATACTAAATGGTTAAGATCAAGGTGATCTTTATACCAGGCCTGGCAAGCATGCAACTGGGATTCATGACTGAGGGTGGGCATGTAGAAACCTAAATTACTACTAAATAACAATTACTGATAACATTTTAGCAAGGAACTTGTTAGTAATGTCCAGTAATTAGTTAATGACTATACATAATATTATGAAGCATCTTACAATTATTGACTTATTTCCATAAATGCAAATGTACAAAGAAAGGGCAAAAATAACAAAATAACTTAATACACAAAAATCACTTTATTCACCTTAAATTAGATAATTTTAGATAATATTGCAAAAATGATGAGATAATTTTTTTATGCTAATTGATTGCATAATACAGTCAGAAAGCAATTTCAGCATTTTACAAAATCGTGTGTCAACAAAGTCTGAAAATACTTTTCATAAAATGTGAATTTCAGAGAAGCAATAATTTTGATAATCTTTACAAAATTTATTGACATTTTTGTTATATCTACAATTTGTTTCACTGAAGATGAAGAAAATACTTATTTTGCTATGATACAATAATAGATATCACCAGTACACATAGTTTTAAAAATTAAAATCAATTTACATTAACAAGAACACAAAATTAATTAACAGGATAATGTGTGGAGTTAGCCAATGAAATATATGTAAAAAATAAAAAATATCTGGTATTTCTGTGGTATCCAGTGGAATTTTTAAATTACCACAATCTATTTCTTTCAAAAATGTCCGTATTCTTCAAAATAAAAACTAGTATTATTAAATATTTCCTTTTCTGTGGGACACACTTTTTTTGTAACATAGTCTGCTATATACAAAAGTGACATTTTAATATCTTTAGGGATCCTAGTTTCAAGGTCTGGTAAGTTGTCAAATATTTGACATCCCATTTCATCCAGCAAATTTCCACATTTTGATCAATTATGGCCTGGATCAAAGTTGTATTTTTTGACTTCAACATTTAATTTAAGAAGTAGTTTTAGTTTTTCAGTATTTAAATTTTTCAATAATGCTTTGAACTGTCATAAAATATGCACCTCCAGAACTTTGTTTTAATTTTCTAAATAATCTGTGGTAAATTCACCAAACATAACAAAATTAAACCCACTACTTAGCAAATATCAACGAATATCAATTAAGTCATTGCATGTATGTTCAATGGCTAAACTAGTATCTCTTGTTAATGATTTCATTCTTTTTCCTTGATTTTCTTCCATTCTTTTTGCCATTTTTCCAGAATTAGAAAGAAATAACAGACGTTCATCATCTAAATCTGACATCACCTTTTTCAGTGGATCGTTTTTCTTAGTATCACTATATATTTCTTTGACACAGACAATTTTCCAAAATTTTAACTTTTTCAATGAAATTAACTATTTCTGCAGTATCCTTCCCATTTAATACTGGGTGCATTTTAATGGCAGCTACAGTTTGATCACAAAAAACGTTTAAACAATGGGAAACATTTTGTTGCTCAACAGGTTTTGAGTAAACTGCTACATCAGTTTTGACAGCTTAACGAACTGAGTTTTTTCACACTCAAAAAGACCTTTTACAATTCCACATTTTGCTGCCATCTTTTTGCCTTCAGAATGAAACAGGAATTCAGATGTAGCTTCACTAATCCAGTTATTCTGAATATTTTTGAAAGGGTGGACATAATCAAAAAGTAAGTACAAGCCATTTTTAGTTATCCAAGGCTTGTCAAATTTTTGGAAAAATAAGATTGATGGCTCCTGTTATTGTCACATACAATTGCAATTACTTGACCGTTTGATTGCATCAACAATATATAAAATTTTTTCATATAAAAAAGTTGGCTCTAATTTTGCAACTGGGGTCATTTTAAATAATATTTTTCGTCCGCCATTTAAACATTTTACCATGATGCCCAATAGTGTTTTTGCTAATCCTTCAAAATTTTCAACCAAACCAAATAAGTCTCCTCCATGATATTGTAGAGCAACCTTGGCATACACTTCATCAACTAAAAGAATACACTTCTTTCTGATTTTCAGAGATTTCACTAAAATATTACAAAGAAAATTAAAGTCAAGTAATTTTAAAACTTCTGATGTCAAAACTGGTAATGTTCTCACACTGGATAACTTAAAATCATCCTGAAGTCTGTTATATAATGACTGAGGTGCAACAAAGCATTCAAATGCCCTGATAAGAATATCAGAACCATCATGTTTTGTCTCAATCCTTTGTGGTGACATAACATTAATATACTCTTTTAAATTACTAAGCTAATGAAATGCTTCAATGATTTGTGACCAGTGCTGAAACATTGATATTCGACTTTTTGAAAGAGAATAAATTGTCGTATATACACCAGCATTGTAGCATTCAAATCTCAAGTTCTCAAAAATTTTAATTAAAAACATTAGAATACTTCCAGTGAAAAAAAGCAACAGATTGGATCAACAGCTGATTGTTTGATTTATAGCATGTAACTTCTGAGATAAATTCCTGTGGATCAATATTCTGATACAGTTTTTCAAAAGTGAGGATTTTGTCCTTTTCTAGAAACTGTGCCAACTCATCATTTTGCACCTTTCACATAGAAGCAGAAGTTTTGTTTGTTGGTTTTGGTTGAGGACTAGGTAATACACTCATGGCAAATGATCAAATATTGATGGTGGATTTCTTGGTTGTACTTTTCTTGTAATAACCACTGTTTCATAATCAGATGGAAAATGCCTTTCACAAACAACAGTGTTTGGTTTGTCGGGTGTTGTCTTGAAGTATTGCCTTTAACCATCATTCTCGTTCATTCTGATCTTGGAGAAGACAAAATACACAAATCATATTTTGTTAAAGTTACCACAACAACCTGTTACACAGAACATTTTTACCATTTAGATTGAGAAAGATTTTGGGGTAGCAAAATTTAAAAAAATATCAACTTAAACTATTTTGTAAAAATTACATGGTGTTTTGAAAAACTGTATGAACCTTATATTCTAAGGTCTGGAGGGTTTAGGATTAAGAATTAAGAATTTCAAAGTTTGTGTGAATGTGGGAATTTCTCATCTTATGTTACTTTCCATTGTCTTTCTGGAATTACGTGGTTTCAAAGGATTTCCAGTTTGTTTCACTGGTCAGGGTTTGTTTTATGTTGAAGTTACATAGTGAACTGAACGTCCCTCATTAAAAGTTTTGGATAATCGTATTTTATGGGGGACGTGGATTGATGACCTCCTTCCCCATAAAATACAATAATCTAAACAGAATTAGCTAGTTTAATATTTTTACAGTATATTTTATAAAAATACTAAATTGGTTAATTTTTTTTGTTTTACATTTTTAACAAGAATGCTAGTAAAATTCAACATACATTTTTTTAAATACCTGTGGATAAACAATTATTTTTTTTAATCAATGTTATGAAGAATAATATCCTAGAAAAATATTAAATTAAATTTGTATTCAATTTTTTTCAAATGTGCAAATTTCAGTATAGTAATTTTGGAAAATTAGCAGTGCAAAAAGTTAGATTGATTTATTTTGTTTTCTTACAAAGATGGTATCAACATACTATGTGTTATAAAGAAAACACAAATTATTCCTTTAAAAAAGTATTTTATAACAAAGATATTCGTTATTATGAAGAATAATAAAGAAAAATATTAAATTAACTTTCTGTGAGAAAATTCTTAATAATGACATTTTTTGTGAATTTCTCTGTTTAAAATAATCAAAAAAATGTAAGCAAGAGAAAGACGATATTGACAAGACAATAATGTCTTCTCCTTTACATTTTTGTGGTATATTTTTAATAGTTGTAAAATATTAAATTTATTGATTTTAATCTTTGACATTAACTTTGGGATAAATTCTTTAATAATTATCATTGTTCATTAATTTTGCAGTGAAAAACATTAGCTTTGTTTTTAATGTCTCCTATCTATTTACGTATGACAGAAAAATTCAACGTATTTTTAAAAAAAATATCTGTTTGTTCTGTTAAAGAAAAACAAATTATTCATAAGAAAATTAATTTTATACTCAATATCGTCATTGTTGAAGAACAATAGCATAGAGCAAAATATTAATTTATTTTTAACTTTTTATTTTTTTGTGATAAAATTCTTAATGACACTTACGAATTTCACACTGAAAAGGTTTTTTTAAAGATAAAATTTTGCAAGTTCAAATAAAATAAATAAACATTACTTACTTCAGTATCTTGAATAATAACTTAATCCAAAGGTAAAAAGTAAAAATTTCTTTAAAAAACAAAAACAAACATAATTTCTTAAATTCAATTCCAGCAATGAACTTTCGTGTGTTGACAGTTGGCCCCCAGTGCCTGAAATGCTACATGTCCTATATAGGCCTAAGTTAAGGATTGCCTTGGTTAAGATACATTCAGCAAACTTGCAAGCTTTAAACATTAATTAAAATTCTTCCTTTGTATTTTTTCTCTCTCCTTGTTTGGGTTTAAATGACAATAGACTTGATATACTTTTGGGTTCATTTCTTGTAGTTCTAGCACTTTTTCTACTAGAACTACATGATTGATTTGTTTTTATGGTTTATCAACCCTTTCTTGGTTATTTAAAGCTGAAGCATATTTTGGATTGTAAGAATTTTTTTTTCTCTCTTTCTTTTTTTTTTTTTTTTTTTTTGAGTGAATATTTCATTAACAATTTTTTAAGAATAACATTTATTTTACCAGATACAATACAATACAAGCCCTACAATTTAACCTATAGTTGGTGAGAAAAGCTGGATTTATAGCTTTCCCAAGAGTATTTGCACATCAGCAAACACAAAGAGAAGGAACTTGTTTCTGTTGTTGAAAATGTCATAATTTATAATATTTACAAGATCCTTAATAACAGGAACTGTAAAGTAGACAAATCCAGAAAGTTTACATCAGTGGAACAATTATATCTTTTGAAAATTTTACAAGTGTATGAATTTACTGATTCTAGTGTAGTTTTATATTAGACTAAAATTCTAACCACCTGTTGGTCAATAAATGGATTTCTTTTATCTATTTTAGTATTTATTCGTAGGAAATAAATTTGTATATTTTATGAAATGATGGCAAAAAGTTTGTATTTTTGATTATCAGAAAAGTTTCTTAAAAAAAACAAAAACAAATGAAAGTTGAAATAAAATTTGACAGGTAAAAACAAAATTTTGCTAATAATCTTAAGTTTTTTGTTTTTTAATCCTTCTTCATTGGGATACATACACACATTGTGTTTGCATACATATATCTATACAAATGCATTCATACAGTAAGTAATTAGCAATTGTTTTTTTTTTTTCTATCTTAATTATTTCAATTTCTGAATTGTTGAATTCATGTGATTCAAAATCAAAATCACACAATGAACTTTTACTTTGAAATTAAAAACAAGATTTATGGAGGCTTCATGTGTGTCCTCCAGGAAATACAGATTAAGAAATAGGAACTTTCTTCCTCCTCTTTTGTTCTTTTAGGATTTTTGTTTTCTCTTGACACTGATCTTATCATACACTTGTCTTCCAAATACATGTGCTGGCATGATTAAATTTTTTCCTTCAATTTTACTTGAATTTAAATTTTAAAACATCTACTTTGATAAGATTTTTGTTTTTCACCAAAAGTATTGAAAATTGCATATGACTGATGCTTACAAGATTCACGCAAATCAATTCTTTGCAAGCTTGGCTCGGTCATCATCCCCCCTTTTTTTTAATCAACAGGAACTCAAGACAATTTCTCTAGTATAAGTCTTCAATAAAATTTAGTTTTATTTTTTCTCATTTTAATCATGTACCGTCTTCATTAAACAAAAACAATGTTTTAATTTATTTCAACCTAAAAAAATCACTTTAGAATAATAATATTTTTTAATTTAGATTAACAATTTGCTTTTTTGTTTTTGTTGCTTTTTCTTTTTCAAGAAAATTTGTAATTCTTTGGATAATTTTGGAATTGAATGTCCAACTTATTGCTATATTTTCTGCAGTCATAAATGACTTCAACAAATGTCAAGTTGATGCCAACAAATGTCAACAAAAGAAACAACAGATTTGCTACAGGTTAAAAGAACAAGGACAACAACTTAAGGGTGCGTTTTACTCTCTTTGTTTTTTAACCAATTTGTGGAATGTTGCAGATATTCAGACAGATGAACTGCTTGAAGATTTTATAATAATCCAATTTATTTGTAATAATATTTAATTATTGTTCGAATGAGCTCTTTGCTTAGAATCTTTTAATTTAAGTGCAGCACTAGAATCCCATCAAGATCTTATCAATTTACAGTCGAGCTGGCTGGATGTGGCCATAAATTTTATGCTGATAGTTTCTTCTATTGCACTTCTTGCTCGTGGAACTCTCTTCTGGGCTCATGCTATCCAGCCAACTTTAATCTGTAAAAATTTAAACGCAATGTCAATAGCTATCTAGTGTCCACCTGATTACTATCTTGTCTTTCTGTTCATCAGTAATGTTTCTGTTCCTAATTCTTCCACACACTGTAATCGCTTGGGGTGATTCTGATTAAAAAAAAAAAAAAAAATTGAAAAATGGCCTATTAGTCGTAAAGGTGAATTTTGCAAAATTTCAATCCTTACTTTGTTTAGAAACAAGTAAAGGCAATTTCACTGAAAGTTTGGCAAAGTTTATAGCATCTGATATTCATTGTTTGCATTTTTATATTATCCAACCACACTGTTGCTTATCTTGAGCTATCAAGCAGGTTCTAATGTGTCATGATTATAAACTAGTCTCAAATATCTTAAATGTTTTGTCAGATAACTTTTCTTGTTTGGTATTGCTGACAAAAAAAAGCATAAAATAATAATCATTTTTATGTGACTTTAAATCTGAATTTGTTTCAATTTTACCCAAGATTAATTTCAGGTAATATCGTTGGATTACAATAAATCAGTGATTCCCAAACTTTTTTTCTCTTTCATAAAAAATTATTTAAAAAATCTTGGTGCAAAATGATTTGTGTTAAAGAAGCTTTTCAATTTTTGATTAGCAAATATAGTTTTCACTTAATAATAATATCACATAAATTAATGTATCAGGTCATCCCATAAGTTCTGTCCGAATTTTGAATAAAGAAAACAAGTGACCAAATGTTATTTAATTACAGATTCAATAAACAATGTATTTTCCCTGATTATCTATGACTTCCTTCCATCTATTAACAAGCTTACTAATTCCATTTCTGTAAAATTCTTTTGGCTTTGATTCAAAGAACTCACAAATGTCAGTTTTAACCTCTTCCTGTGTTACAAAAGCTGTTTTTCCAAATGATTCTGTAAGCTACAAAACAAATGGTAGTCTGAAGGAGCAAGGTCGGGAGAATAAGGTGGATGAGGAATTTTCTCCCAACCAAGTTCTTCGATCTTTTGTGACATGATTCTTGCTGTGTGTGGTCGCGCATTGTCCTGATGAAACATCACCCGTTTTCAATTCACTAGAGCAGGTCTTTTTCCTCAAAGCTTGGTTCAAACGCTCTAATTGCTGACAGTATATTTGAGCATTAATCGTTGCATTAGGTGGTAAGAATTCAAAGTGGATTATTCCTTGGCAATCCCACCAGATTGAAAGAAGAACCTTTTGCCCATGAAGTTCCCTTCTTGCCTGTGGCTGGGGTCCTTCCCCTTTACCAAGCCACTGTCTATGACGCTTAACATTTCAATAAAAGATCCATTTTTCGTCGCCAGTCACAAGTCTATCCAAAAAAGGTGAAACAAGTTGGCGAGAATGGAGAGAAGAGCAGATGTCAACTCTGGATTTGAGGTTGTTTTCAGACAATTCATGAGGCACTCATTTTCCAAATTTAGGAACTTTTCCAAGTTGTTGAAGATGACGATGAACAGTTGTATGGTTTGAACTGAGAACCACTGCCAATTCATCAACTGATAAAGCAGGATTTTCTTCACGGGCTGCTTCAAGAAGCTTTTCATCAAACTCAACTGGAAGTCCGGTTCGAGCTACATCTTCAAGGGTGAAATCTCCACCTCTGAACTTTGCAAATCATCTTCTGCAAATTCTTTCATTCACACATTCTTCTCCATAAACTGAGTGAATGTTTCTAGCCGCTTCGGCTGCTGAGTTTCCTTTCTTGAACTCATAAAGCATTATATGCCTCAAATGATTCTTGGGTACTTCCATGTTAGCAGGGTTTTAATCAAACAAAATTTAATTTTATTGTTCTCTGAAATAAAATGTGATCAGTTTAAATGCATCTAAACATAAAAATAATGTTCAGCTCCATTAGACATTATAAAATACTCTTTAAATTTTGTTCATTTTAACAAAAAGTTAAAATTCAGACAGAACTTATCGGATGACCTAATAGAATTTAAAAAATATAAATTATTAAAATTAAAAAAAAATGAAGTTAATTCTTGTAAAAATTCATTATTCATTGAAAAAAAAATTTTTCTTAAGAAATCTTATTTATAAAAGCTTTTCTAATTAAATAATGTCAGTTTTATTGCATTTTTTTATTTTACAATTCAGAGCAGATTTTCAGGAAATGAGTAGCAGTTTGAGAAAAAAAGTTGATTTACATTCTCCAAGGAGTCCTGCTTTTAACTAATAAAAACAATTTTAGGATAAAAATTTAATTTCTCGAAACTTCCTGAAATTAAATAAGGAGTAACATATATATGAAAAAGAATATATTTTTACCAAGATTTTCTAAAACAAAAAATTTCAAAAATAATTTTATTCATTTGTGAATAAATCCTGAAAGTTTCATTAAAATCCGACAATTCTTTGATTTTTGCAAGAATTTCCAAATCAATGTTTTTCACTAGAAACACAAAAAAAAAAAATTAGGCGCTAAAACACTAATCGTAAATATTACGTCTAAAAAGATTTTTAACCAAAATTTCGAACGTGCTAAAAAGGATTAAAGAATTTAATCAAAAAATACTTTGGTCTTTCCTCTTAATTATAAGAAACATTTTGACGATAAAACTTTGTTTTTATTAAGTTTGGGGCCTTTTTTTCATGCTGATTTTCAGTGAAAAAGTGGAGGTACTTAGAATGTGTAGCAAATTCCGGTCTTCAAAAACGAATCTTATTTTTATCACATCAAAAGCGTTAGCTATTTTAGGGTAACTTTGCTAAGGGAGGTTACTCTTGTAAAGTTATTTCCCTTGGTTTTATTAAAACGCTAGATTGAGGAAATCTATTTTACTGAATTGCTTTACTGTACTAATATAACCTAAAATTATAAAACATTCTTCCCAAAATGTCATTATAATTTCTGACACTAGTTCACATTCTTTCAAGGTAATAAAATAAATTTGTAAATCTTTTTTTGATAATGAGTAATGGATCTTTGTACATGAGGGAACTATTGCTTACTGTTACATATTGAAGGCAGCCTACCATTTGCTTAAGGCTTGTTTTTAAAGATGCATCTAGAGTCTTTAATGCATTTGATCTTGGATTTAGAAGTTCTGAAAGCTTATCAATTATAAACTGCTTACAGAAAGAAAAACATCTGATAAGAGCAGATTTAAACAAAATTTAATATTTTCAAGGTATTTGTATTATCTTCAAAATGATTTTTGTGAATTAAATTAAATATTTTCTCATCTTTTCTAAATTCCTTTTATTTTCTCTCAGACCTTCATGAAGTCATTGAGCAGAGCATGCAACAGTTGCAAATAGCAAAGGAAGAAAATGAGAAAGTCAGCTTAAAACCAAGTATAGATCCTGAATTTCAAAGGTACTGTGTTTTGTTTCTTATATGATTAATACAAATATAAAATGTTATTTGACCAATTGATGTTATATTCAGCACCTCACTCCAGTTTCATAGACACTAAACACTTTGTAACTGTTCAGTCCACTCATATAATCTCACACACAATATATTTAGTCATGAGTTTCCAGCCATGACAAGGTTCAAAAGTGTTTACACAGTTCCTTTCCCACATATAAAATATCACAAGCCTATCACTATTTCTAAAAATGTTCAGATTAGTTAGTCATTAGTTTCACCAGTTCAGTCTTTTACAGCTATGACCCTATGCACAAAAACACAGGGTCAAATCATCCTAAAAAGCAAATTCTACTCAGATATCTTTGTGAACCACTATATTTTTTAATAAGCTCCTGAGGGGATGCTTCCCTGATCACTACTCTCTTAACCTCTTCAAGTCTAGGATCAACTGTTATCTATCCAACATATCCTTAATTTACACAAAATTGGATACAATGATATTCCACATATACAGAGATATTATATATCTGTATATATACACACTCACACCACTCTGTTCCTTGTTAAGTGTTGCTGCAAAATAGAGATCACATTATATACAAATAAACAGCAAGTTTCCTAAAATTTTGTCTAAAATTTTATTGACATTCACAAAATTGTGTAATTCTGTCTTTCATTTTTTTTATTGTTGCCATCTTTAGCATCCGGCAGCAGATAAACTTCTATCAACAAAGCAATGCAGAAAATGAGCAACAGTGTGCAGAAAGGCAGATTGAATTGAAGCAATTGCAGAAGTGGAAAAAGCACCAACAAAGCTGGACCAACTATGGGCACAGAGAATAGGGTTCTATAACAATCAAAGGAAAAGAAAATGAACTCTTTCAAGTAGGTGTAAACATATTACACACTTAAAACATTCCTTTCACCTATTTATTAACTTTCACTTTTTTAAATTCAACAATCTGTAGCCATGAACTGATTGTGAATTCTCAAAAACTATATAAATGAAACGGGGGTGAGGTAGACACAAGTATTAAAAAAAATAAAAATAAAAAAAATTGTATTGAAATTTGATTGCATTTTGTTGGTTTTGAGAAGATGAAACTCCCAAGAGAGGCTATGAATGATTATCTTCAGTAGACATCATCCATATTTTTTTTTTTTTTTTAGCAATAATGATCCACTTTATTGGTGTTACTTTAAAAAAAAAAAAAAATCTAAATCATTTCATAAATACTTTCCCTACAGCTGAAGGCAAAAAAAAAAAAGATCTTAAGGGATTGACAATAGCAAACTTTTGCATTTAATTTAAATGCTTCATTTATTGCCAATAAATTTATAAGCTAATTTAGTTATTTCTAGTTTTGATTTTATTTTTGAATGGGAAGAAGAAAGAAATGTTGAGACTTCTCGCCAAGAAAGAACGAGAACAATTTTGTTTTGTTCAAGTTTTTATTAAAAAGATTTTCCAAACCCACATTTCATGACACAACAAAGAACAGGAGTTTTCTCCCTTTGAAACAATGCAGCAAGAGCTAGTCGGGTAAGGGGGTAAAGGTTCCTGGCTTGGTGGATAAAGTGTATGGTCCATAACTTAGAGGCTTTATTAAGAAAAAAAAAAAAAAAAAAAAATGGCAAGTTTAATCAGGCAAAAAGATAGTTCTTCAAAAGTTCTTTTTTTTTTCTTCTCTTCTGACTCATTCAGTAATGGCAACATTGAGTGTTTTTGGGTTTGTTTTTTCTTCTTTCCTCTCTGCCACCCAAGAAAAAAAAAAAAAACACACTAAAACCAGGTCTTTGTTAGTGATAATATTGGGGATGTGGTTTGGTAGTCTACAAACATGGTGGATGATTTTTTTTTTGTCTGCATGAGTTGCTCTGAAACATCTCATGTCTTCATTTGGTGAGTGAGAGAGAGAAAAAAAATTGTATCCTTCTCCAAGCAAAAAAATAAAAGCATTTTTTTTTTTTTTGTTTTAGTTTGTTCTTTGATCACCTTCAGTTGCTGAAATCATCTGAAAGATTTTCTTAGGTCACAAGTGAAATTTCCTCAAAATAAGAACCCCCCCACACACATCTTACAAGTTACAGGACTTCCTCAGATAAAAGTATAGCATAAATTTCTATATAATAAATATTCATATTTACCTGAAATAACAGCTTATTTTAGAAACCTGAAGCTACAAAAAGTATGAAAAATGGATGTGATTTTAAACTTCAGTCACAAGCTACTCTGACTTGTTTTTTGTTTCTATCCTTTGGTCAAGTAATGGAATGTGATAAATTCAAGGCTGAAAGATAAAAGCCTTGAATGTAAATCAGTATTTAAGGACGTGTAATATTAAACCAAGAACTGCACAGGTAAAATAAATGTAAATGAAGTAGCTTCCATATGCTGGTTTCCATTCTTCACAATTCTTGAAAGGTGGAAAAATATCAGAGACCATTTCTTACAAGAGCCAGGGAATTGACAAATCGACTGAATTACCCTTTTCACATTTCTCATATAGTTTTGAATTAAGAGGCTTTTGTTAAAAACACTACTTCAAGGCTATATTTTAGTAGCGCTAAGTGTCCATGGCTGAAGTTGTTCACAGGAAAGATTTAGATTTATTACATGCAGTAGTTTTGTTTTGTTCATTATAATAACCAGTTTTTCATATGCAAAATAAGCTACAGCCCAGAGATATTTAGAGTTTTTAAGGTCCTCAGATTTTGCATTGTTTTTTTCTTTTGCAAATACTAGAGTAAGCTAAACAAAGTTTCAGAATCCAAGATATTTATGTAATTTTTAAACAGATAGGAAAGAGTTGTTTTGTGGGTGTGACTTTCTAAAACAACACCTTCACTTACATGTAAGAAAGATGGTCATGAACTTTGAATCTTTCTTTTAAAATATTGTAAATGCAAAATTAGTCAAGCACTGATATAAGATGATCAGAGAACATTTGGAAATAATGGCAGGAAAAAATATATAGATGGGCACTAAGAAAAAAAAAAAAGTTTAATTATAGAAATATGAATGATGATAGGAAAATTGTTACCTGAACACATGATGAAACCAGATGCAATATTAATCCTTCCCTACCATTCTAAATTGTGGATCCAATCAATAACTTTATACACAGATATCACGGAATAAAAAACTAGGAAGCATTTCTAGCTTATAACTTAATTAAAATCTTTATGATCTTCCAATCGTGATTTTCCAGGTCAGTCTTATATTTAGGACGATATTTGAGGATTCATAAGTTTGTTCAAAGTAATTTGATTATTGATTGGTTGGGGGGGGGGTTGCATTTACTAAATTGTGTGTGGAGGAGGAGGAAGCATAAGACACCCACTTTCATTTGTTTTCAGGTACCAAATTGCTGATGATTCTCAATGAAGAACATGCAGATGGTATGGAATAAGATGATTTGTCAATATGAATTCAGAAATGTCAATGAAGCAGGGCGGGGAATTAACCTTTCCCTCAAATCACTGCTGACATAACCAACAAATAGAATAAATTGTATTTTGCTAAATGATTACCCCCACCGCTGTGTTTTTTTTCTCTCCTTTCTTGTACAAATTAGACATCAAAGCTGAAACTCCTCCATTCTCCAAGGAGGAATTTAAGTACTGAGCCATAATGAATACATTTTCATTTTGGTAAGCAGAAAAATAATTTTATCCCTAAATTGGCAAATTTCATGGAGTTTAGATCCAGAAACTGTTACTGGCCCCTCTCTTCATACCATTCATGTGTATCATTTTGAGAGAATAGAATTGGCAGTAAACATGTAAGGCAACATTTTTCTTTTCAAAGGAAAAATTCTAAACAGAATTTAAGATGTTAAAGAGATAACACAACAAAGTAGTAGAAATTTTTCATTTGTTAAACGAGTTTATTTTTTTTATTAAACGACTACTCACACTGAGATGAGGGTGCATAATAAAATGACTGGCAATGGCAGCAGCAGTTGGAAGCACTGGGACTGGGTAGGGGGAGTACAGGGCAGAGACAAAAATTAGAACTTAAGACTTGAACAAAAGAACTTATCTGTTTACAAAGCACCACCTTCAAAATAGCAAAAGACAAACTGAGGCTGACCAATTTATTTAAGTCTTTCAATACTGGCCCAACCTGTTGAAATTCATTTTCATGCACCTCTTATGAAAAACTAACTTTCAAAAACAAGCATACAGAATTCAGAAAATATTTCTTCATGGCTAAAGTCTTTATAATTTAAGTCTCAACTGGAATGTATGGACAACAGTCAAGATTTTTTTTTAAAATCATTGTTAGTAAAAAAAAAAAAGCCTCAGTCTGATATTGTATATTGGAGGTGGACAGAGTTGGGTACAGTTACACAGGAGAGATTAAAAAATAATAGTTCAGTCTAGCTTTGAAATGAATAACTTTAGCAGCAATTAAGAAAAAAAAAGAGTCTATTCTCATGTGCTGGTTTGATCAACTGCAGTAACAAAGGATTTTTTTCAGTTTGTAGAGCATGCACAGCCGTAGCCAGATTTTATAATTCAAACAAATTTATCTACAGTGATTATGGTTTCATTCAATCAAAATAAGAGTTTACTAGATGCTCTCTTTTCTCTAAATATATATATATATATATATATATATATATATATATATTAGTAATAAAAAAAAAATGATATGGTTGGTTGTTTAGAGCTCTGTATCAATGGGGTTGGAACTATTTACAATAATGTATGATGGAACTCTTGCAGAAATTTCCAAATTCATTAAACAAAATTGCCATTCCTTTCAGACTACCAACCTTGAATTCTATTTTTGGTTTTAAAAAGTAAAAAATAACATTCAGACAAACTGAAATTTGGCTTTGATAAGAAGTCAACTGATGGTTGGCCAGCTGCCCAATCATGACCAAACTGACCAGCAGCACATCTGACAATTCAATGACAAAGTGACAGCACTTCAAAGTTGATGGTTGCCAGCCTGGACACATGTGGAATGTAGTCAACAATAAGTTTCAACTTTACACGACAGAAATTTACATTTGTCAGACTTGAATGAATTATAGATATTTTATTTCCAGAATATGAAACAAGTCTTTAAAGGAAATAATTTCTTTCACCCCCCCCCCCCGATTTGAAACGGAGCCTATGAAAAGTCAGATTGAGAGAAGGGCAGACAAACCTTTCCCTCTAATCAAATACCCCAGACTATGAAACAACATGCTGAGAGAAAAAAAAATCAAATGATTTGCAGACTGTAGGTTACTTAGAAATGAAAAGTAAACTGTTTAAAGCTGAAAAATTCTCAGACAGGAATAACTAAATATTAAAGTAGAAAGATGCATTTAGTTTAACTTGAAATGTCTCCTCAAGTAAATAGTGACTGAAAAAGCAGAAAACATACTTGAAATTAGGCAAGTTAATGGAAATAATTTTGTTTAAAAGATCAAAGAGTATCATTAATCTAAAGTCAAAGATTACTGTTCAATTCCCATTAAAACAAGAATTTGGTCAAGATTAATTGATAGCATCTTATTTCATAAGAAAAGTAAGGAATTACAAGAAGCTTGGTAGGATATTGGATGGGGGAGGGTCCTCGAGTTATTCCGGTTTTTTTTTCCTTCTCTTCAGCGACAACAATTGAGGAAATAAGCACAAAGCAAGTGAATTACTTTTATAAGCAAGGGCAATAATTACTTCGTGGAAAAGGAAAACAAAATCCCTCTGATGACTAGTCACCATTAAAATGCAGAGACAAATACAACTGATGGTAGATACTAACCTATGTCTTCAGCAAACATAGTGGAGGACAAAAACTTAATAGATAAAAAAAAAAACAAAGGGCAAAATATTAAGGTTGGGGCAACAAGTTGTATTTTGATACGAGAAAGATGACATCTGTTTTGGACATTTGTTTTTATTCATTATTTTAAAAAAAACAATGGGGATTGAGAACAAAAGTTGAGATCACCATTTTCTGAAGAAATTGAGTTAAATAAATGTTAATTGAATTAAGAATCACATAAATGCTATTAATATAGTTCACTTTTATTGATGTGAACAAATAAGCAAGTCATAAGAAATGAATATGATCGAGCTACTAAGAAGTTCAGGATACAAATGAGATTAACTCAGTCAGCAAAAATTAGTTGAGCAGAGAATGACATGAGAAAAAGGAAAGAGACAAAATTAAGAAAACAAGATTTGGTGCATAGAGGAAAAACAAAATAGAAGAATTTGGAACTCTGATGGCAGTATTGTGTGTTATTTTTTTTGTTTTTAGCGACATTCACATTTGAAAGAAACTAAAATTTTCTGATTAAACACAGTGGAGGAAATAAACCTAAATATGTTGCTACCATCACTAAAACAAAGAAAATGCAAAAAGCAAGACAAAACTCAAGACTAGCCCATAGCCATGCAAAGATCCCCAAACCTAAAAAAAAATAATCTTACCTGACCCTTCCTCCTGTCCACATGATTAAATATCATGTGACAAAGAGGGATTTAGAGAAACTCACAAGTCTTAATAAAAACAGGCAACTTTTTCCTCCCATTTTTTCCTTTAATCTTTTTACTTCCGAAAAGACTTCATTTTTTTTTATTATATTTTTTTTTGTAATTTAAAAAAAAAAAAAAAAAAAAAAAAAAAACTTGCAACTAACAAAAGCAGCTGTGCTGATCGTGTGTTTGTTGACTGCTATGATTACTCTTGTTGAGCCTTGTGTACCTTATGCTGTCCACAGTAAAAAACACATACACCCCCCCATGGTTCATCTTGACCAGTCACAGCAAGCCCAGGCTTTTATGTGGGAGGTTTTAGCTTATTCTTTTCTGCCAGTCACAAATGTCACTGTCATCATCATCATCATCATCATCATGTCATACCACAGACAGACAGTGTTATCATCATCATCGTCAGCAGCCTCAGCAGCAGGAGTAGCAACAGAAATTAACAGCCAGACACCCACCCACCCTTGAAGGGCAAATGGAGGCAGCCTTTCTGCATTCAGTTCTTCCACCAGTGACAGTGTATCAGCAAAAAGAGCTTACGTATAGCTCATCATATCCAGGGAACCTGAAGAAGCTGGGATCGTGCTGTTGCTGGGGGTCTTCAGACTGTCGTTAACATCTCTCCTGAATACAGACAGATTCTGAGTAAATCTGAAAGACAAATACAAAGATTAATTTGTTTCCCAAAAGACACTATCATAATCATAAGAATAAATACAAAAAACATTCAATTGTCATTCTATGATGATTTGTATCAGAAATGAAGAGAGTGGCCCAAATAAATGATCTAATTACAAGATGCTAAGTTTAGTTAGATTTTCAAAGATAAATACCAAATATATTAGTCATTAGAATTTCTTATTTTAGTCATTTCATGTGTAGAAATAAGATTAGTAATTGGATCTTTTATGTTTATCAAATGTTAATAGATGTATTGAAAGCAGTTATTACAAATATTCAAAATTGCAATATATAAAAAAATATCATTTAAAATGAGTTATTGTATTCAAATGTCAGTAGAATTGCAACAAGAGAATTCTATCTACAAGGTTCCTTTTCTTCTGTAGAAATAGATCTGACATGAACATCAAAACAACAAGTTAACTCAGTGCAATTGAGATTGTCTATTTGAGTTTGTGAAAAGAAAAACTAAGACAAAAAAAAAGAAAAAAAAAAGGTCTATTTGTTTCCTATAAAAAGTATAATCATTGTTACTGGGTTAAAAAAAGAATAAAATGAATATACTGTCTGATAATAATCTGTCTGCAAATAAAAATTATGTTCAACAAAATTGTTTGGACAATAATCTTTGTTAGCGTTTCATATTTTCCTAACATTTCAACTAATGTTCTCCACTCATCTGAAGACATGCTTCACACTGGGAGAAAACAATTAAAATCTATGAAAATTGCAATGCACAAAATGTTATAATCCCATCCAGCAGAATAATTGTGCACTAAATCCAAGAAGCACATGCAGGTCTTTAGTCAGCCAAAAGGACCCCATCCACAATATTTCTTTGTTACAAATATAAGAAAAGCTCTCCCTGCCCAGAATGATGAATTCTCATAAAATAAAATGTAAACAGTTATCTCACAAAGGAAGTGAAGATTTTACAAATATTAGATTGATACAGATGAATAGACCAGGATTTTAGAAAATATAAGTTAACAACATAGGTTAGAACTTTGAGAAGAGTCATTAACATTTCAAATTTTTCTTCTGACAACTTAACTCCTTCATGTTATATGAGTTTTCTGCAGTAGAAAAGCTGTTTTTCACTTGTTAAATATTTTGCTCAGAGAATAGGAGTAGACAAGAGAAGTAAAATGCAAACAAATATAGAAAACAAAAGATAGAAAGAAACTGAGGAAAAAAAAAAACTAATTGGGTCCACTTGACTCCAGGGATTTAAGGTCCTAAGTAGTTTAACCAAGCCTGCATCAGCCATTAATTTGATGGTACCTTTGAAGCATAAAATATTTTCATATGTTAAAAAAAACATTATCCTTTATTATTATTATTTTATTGTTCAAGATCTTAAAACCGACACACGTACAAATGACATAATGTTCTTGGTGTTGTTGCCAAATGTTAGCTGTAGAATGTGGTAACATTATAAACATAAATGAGTTGTCAGAAGAAAATTTGGAAAGCTCCTTGAATTCTTGACAATATGTCTGCTACTAACTGATCTCAACTTCCAGGTACAAATGTGGATATGGGTAAATCAAAATATAAAACAATTAGAGCTGTTAGTAGGAATTAGTTTGCATTAGGACAAATATTTCAAACGTAAAAAAAAAATTCCAAGATCATTTAACTTAATATTATACATAATGCAACAATATAGAAAGAACACAGATTCAATGAAGAATTTAGGAAGGAGTTTTAAAAACTAACACCCTGCTTATAAATTTCTTTACAGTTTAATTTAATATTCTGACAATTTGAAAAAATCTGCCTGTTTCTCTTTGGAGACCGGTCACATCATAGAATTACCCAAAACATAAATGCATTACATTTTCTATATTTAAAAGTTTTCCATTTCTCCCCATCCTGGTACACTATAAAGTGCTATACCCAAAATAATGAGAATTCCTTTCAAGGAATGGTGTGCACATGATTTATTTATTTTGATTTTAAAAGAGTGAGGAAGGGGTTGCACAAATCTAGATACACCCACCCCACTCCAGGAGGGTTAGTTGTATTGAATGGTCTAACCTTGCTTCAATACAATAATGATGTATGTTCTACTGGTTTGAATTAAATTTTCCTTCTCCTTTACTGGCTACTACTCAAGGTTAGAGAGCAATTTTGCCCTGCTATTTAACCCATAACTAAAGGGAGAAAGATTCATGTCTTTCCCAAGTATCAGTGAATACAACAGGCTCCCCAATTTTACTTTTCTTACCAATGACCATTATATTACTGACCATCAGTTACATAAATAAAACAGTTAAGAAAAAAAAAAGATCTTGAAAGTTAATTCAAGAGCAAAGCAGCTGGACTACAAAAGGTAATCTGTGAGAAGAGAATGTGGAGATTGTTTTATAAATAAATGCTTGTTATACAAGAGAATGAAGTGTTGCAAAAAAGCAAGGAGTAAAACAACAAAGATTAAAAAAAACAAAAAATCTTGCATTTGGTTGGTGTGGTCAAACGGCAAACAGTTACAATGAACCAAGAGCAAAATATCAAACATGGCAGATGTGGACCGACCAGCACACCTTTGCTGACTGGTGCCTTGGACAACATACGGAGTTGTGGCAAGAATGACATCACAATGTACAAATGTGGCAGAAAGTGAACACAATAAGAGGGACAGAAAAAAAATAAGAAAAATAAAGCCTAGTGATTTGTTTTAGGATTTGTTTCCTTTCGTTTAATTCCAGTTGAGAGGCGGGCAAAGTAAGAGATTACCTCCCTGATTACCTGTTAGTTCAGAGCAGTTTTTAAAGTAATGTACTTGTTATGTTAGATTGAAAAAAATCTCTATTTACATAATCTTCCCAAACTTCGGTAGGTTTGTCTGCAAAAGAAACAAAATTAGTACATGAAATTAAACAAAAATATTTAATTATGAAAATTTGCATTAACAAAACAAAAAAAAATTTCTTGGATGCCAAATTGATTGTTTTAATTCTCAGTTGCAAGAGAGAGCAGGAGAAAACCTAGTAGGACCTACAAGTGTATCTAACAGTTTTATAGATGTTTGTAAGACTGCACCTCACTCACAAAATAAAGAACAGTAAATTGTCACTGACAGGGGTCTTTATTTTTTGTATTTAAATGGAAAAATTAATTCTACAATTAATACAAATTATTTTTGGATCTTCATTACAAAAATGTGGAATTTGAGATAAATGTGTCCTCTAAAAGCTTTCTCAATCCAGTGCCATATTAAGTGAAATAAACAAACAGTATAGTGTGTAATATTGTGAACTTGAAATACAAAGGAAGAAAATGTTTTTGTAAAAATCCATTTTACTGTTCATATTTGAAACCCTTAAATGATTCAGTTTATATTGTAAATAGGTTGTTGTCATAAAAGTCCTGTTAAATCGATCATGCTTATTTCAAAAGCTTGCTTACTCAGCCATTTGGAAAAGAAAGAAAAAAAAAAAAAAAAAAAGAGATAGTAATTGACCTGGAGATATACAAAACTTTAGCAGGATGTAAACAAAGGTTGAAGGCATTAGTTACACTAAAATATAATAGTAAGTAATTGAAGTTACAAGTTTAGCAATTATCATACAAATAGAATCAAAACAGGGACATGAAATTAACACGTATCATATCAACTTCATAAATTGTGGTTTTCCACAATTTCATTGCTTCATATTTTAATGAACTGTACATTAATAAAGTTTTTCTTTTGATTAAAAACACTTTGTAAAGAGAGATTATGAGAAAATTATAAACCTGAAGAAATACATTAAATAAGAGAATTCAGAAATAGATTTAAAATGCTGCAGAATCAGAAGATAACTGCATATTTACAAAGATCAAATGAGATGAAAAAAAAAGATGAAAAATTAAATCTCTTAAAGACAATAAAAAACAAGCATTATTCATTTTTGTGGGGGGAAAAAAGAAGCTTACCTTTATTTAAAGGGATCACAGGAAATAATTTAAGTTGAATAGAGAATCTGAAAAATATTGAAATACTTTCTGTTATATTGCAAATAGAATATGAACTGCCATTGCTGATATTTCAAAATAAAGGCTATTCATTATTCTATGCCTTTCTATTCAGACCAGCATGTTGCAGTCATTGTACCATGCAGTCATCAATCCTTGGTTTGGTAGTACTGAAAAGTGCACCAGTAGAAGAGACAAACAAGGCAAAGACATAATAAACTGGAGAATATTAATTGATATGAGTTATCTCCCCCTGTGCATGGAAAGCGGAATGAGAACAATTTACCCCTATGATAACATTAGCAATTTTCTTATAAAGAAACATTCAGCATTCATTAACTAAGGGCGGATTGAATAAAGAGTTTGGTACAAAATTCCGAATAGGTTACAGTGTATGACAAACACTTGGAGAAGGCAGTACAATGGTTGAAAAGTTTGAGTATAAAAATTAAGATAAACATGCTTGAATAGAATGGCATATCATAATTCCTCATCTCAAAAGTTCCAACTTAAAGAAGATATTTGATATGAAAACCTAAAATGAAATCGTACATACAGAAAAGTAATCTCATGTTTCAACAGCGATAGTCACTTTGGCATATAAAGCAAATTTTATGCAAAAACTGGTTCAGAAATATGGAGGATTGTAAATAAAATAAAAATACTAACAAGTAAGCAGCTAAGCTGTGGCAGTAGGCAGATAAGAGAAAAACCCTTATCTGCCTACTTATCTTTGAATTTAGGAGAAATGAAAAATTCAAGAATTTGTTACTTTGTTGGTGGATACATGAAGAGAGTAATAGGAAAGAAACAAATTGTCATTGTGTGAGATCAGTCATTAGAATCAAACATGCCTTCATAGGAAAAAAAGGGGGGGGGGCAGAAAGAGAATAAAAATAGGAAATACTAGCAGATATAATTATAGTGTTTACTTTCTGCAGAACAACTAAAAAAAAAAAAAAAAAAAAAAAAAAAAAAAAAAAAAGCTACCATGTTACTCAATTCTGAGAAAAAGAAAAAGCACAATGCATGTAATATTTAGGGGGAAAATTAAAAATTCTTGATGGTAAAAAATACTTTAGGAAATTGAATATCTATTTTTTCCCTTAACAATTTCCAAAATGTTCAATGGCTGTGATTTTGAACCAAAGAAAAAGGTTGCCATGAATAAATTATATTAAAAACACCTTCATCATGTTCAAATGTTTTAAACCAATTATTCAAAAACATTTCAAATTACACTGGACATTATTTGTATAAATACCAAACAAATGTCTATTGTATCATTTTACTGAATAGAAATCAAATTTACAGTGCAAACTGTGTGATTAACAAGCTAATGGCTTACAACTTATATCAAATAGGAATCTTTACAATTG
Organism: Acanthosepion esculentum; assembly: GCA_964036315.1. Taxonomy (NCBI): domain Eukaryota; kingdom Metazoa; phylum Mollusca; class Cephalopoda; order Sepiida; family Sepiidae; genus Acanthosepion; species Acanthosepion esculentum. The sequence continues at coordinate 27,244,457 of OZ038481.1, read as the reverse complement.
TCAGATGAAAAGAGGAGTCAGACTAAATGTTTTGGTAAAACTAAAAGAAGCTATTCAATATGACAGTCATAGTTGATAAATGTAAACTCTCAGATCAGCAACTATGACTGTCTCCTTCATGGTTACCTGCAGGCTTCATACTGGAACCACACTGTGTTTCAATATGGCTGCCACCAATTCTGAAACCACTCTGACACCAAACAATTTACATACTAACACTTCTGTGTTTTAAATTCTGCATTTCCCTATACACTAGATCAATCTTGATTAATAGCTAAAAATCTATTACTAAAATCATTATTAATAGTGTCCATGTAGCTGTTTTATAGAAATTCCTCTCTTGGTAAGGTAACCAGAGTTGCTGTAAAGTGTCCATCCCAAGAAATGTTATCTCTTTTCCTTTTTAGTATATCTATCAGAACTGCAGCATCAATATCGAGCAAACTCTTTTGATCTACTATAGAATCAATTCTGACACACAATATGATATCTGCCAGATGTTAAAGGCAATGCAAACTGCTCTATCTGCATATTCAAGTAAGACCATTGTTTCAGTAGACAAGGTTGATTTGACAACTCATTAAATTTATTTTCTATTTTATCAATAAATAGAACAATGTTGACATTTCTTATCCTTTAAAAATATGAAAGCCTTTCGACGACCTACTGGTGTAAATTTTACCAGTAAGTGGATCTATAATTGGTGGCATGTTGGAATGAGAATTCCTGTGGTTGTAATTAATATATTTTTTCAAGAAAAAAAGAAAAAGCATTTAACTACAATAAATGGAATTAGTGCCTAGAATTGTTTGCGTTTGAACTTCTGACTCAACACGGTTTTAACTAGTAGGACTGAGTGAAACAAGGAGCATGCACTCCTCAGTGAGTCAACACTAGAAAAATGACAATTTAGATAAACTAACTGGCCTGTGTTAGGGGGATCTTGGCCAAAATTCAATAATGGAAGTTTGTTACTTAAAAAAAAAAACAACAAAAAAAACAAAAACTATCCACCATTTTGCCTTGATGGCATATTAAACAAGAACCTTAGTGCATGCAATAGGTGGTGTCATTATCAAACCATTTCTCCTGGACCTGTTACTATGCGCATATAGTAATTTGATTTGCATAAGTTGACATTTATCCCCATAAATACAGGGAACCACCAGACCAGAGGGAACAGTCTACCACAGATACAGGGAGTCAAAGTCCCCACCTACTCCCCCCACCACCTGCAAGATAATGGCTAAGAATCTTTTTTCAACTGAAGAAATTTTCACCAACCTATGAAGTTTTTGTTCACAGAGTGGAAGAGTTGAAAACTGAAAAAAAAAGTTGCCTGTTTGAATTGCTGAACTTACAAACTACTAATTACCGCACTTTGCTTCTTTACAATATGTTGTGAATAAAGCAGACAGACACCTACTAACTCACCAACCAGAGAATGGAGAAGCACTAAACTGAATACTAACATACAACAACTAAACAGCGTTATTGTTTCTACAAGCTGGTTGACCGTTTTGAAAGTCATTTCAACCAACTTCACCTCAGACTTCCTCAGATCAAAATCCCAGGACAGGGAGGAAGGAAGCAGTTACACTCTAGATATGCCACTGCATGAAAGGTAATGCCTTTTTCTCTTTTGGCAATTTATACCAAATGTCAGTATTATAATATCCAGTTCTTGTTACTCTTTTCTTCCAGAGAAAGCCATAAAATAACAGTATAATAAACCTTTTCATAAATTTTGTTCTATCAGTGAGAAATGTAATCTTTCAAGCCAATGTAGTGCCAAACAATTTACATAGTAGCAATAATGGTATATGCACTCATCGAAGATAAAATAAATTGCTTTTATAACAAATTAGAAAATGTCAGAGTCAAGCCAGAAAAAAAAAAAAAAAAAAAAACTTCTCATGAGAGATCCTGCAGGATAGATGGACTTGGATCATGCAACAAACACTGAGGAAAAATGTGTTCAATGCTAAACCTAAAGTTGCAAATAAACATGTAGCATTAAGAACAAATATGAAGCTTTGAAAGAGGGTCAGGGATTCAAAGTAGGATACTTTAATGGAAGTCATGAGGAAAGAGAGATAAAAGAAAAAAAAGAAGTGGTTGACAAATGAAATTCTCAATCTAATGAAAGACAGCAGATAACATCAAGAAATGGTGCAGAATACATGAAGCTGACAACAACAATATCGTCGTCACAAAATAAGTGCAAGAAAAATAAAAGAGGAATGGCTAAATTAAAATGTACAGATGTTGAACTGCAAAACAGATTTAGCAGGTTTGCACAAAATGACCAAAGAAATAGCAGGACTGAAAACAACGCTCATTGGCAGGATAAATAAAATCTAGAGGAAACGATCATAATACAAAATGGTTGGTTGGTTGATTTTGTTTAACGGCATATCAACCTCTATGGGTTATTTAATGCTGAAATCTAAATATCTTGAACACAATTTTATGGCATCAACTAAATATATTTTGAACACAATTGTATCCCTTCAACTACAGATAAAATGTATTGTTGGTAATTTCGCTTTAAATATGTAATGCTGGTAATTCTACTATAAATAGGTACTGGTAATTTCACTATAAAAATGTATTTTTATACTTATATAGGGTTTTGTTTTTGTTTGGGTGTTCATTATTTGCCCATAGTTGGGACCCTAACAGGTGCTACCACCCTGGTTCAGGCTGGACCTGAAAACAACAGCAATTAAGAGGTGATTCTAGGCTTTTCAAAACCTCCTCATCAGACACGTTGCTAGATATAGTTTATAAAATGTTTTGGAGTGATGGAATGAAGAGAGGAACCTACTTTACAAAAACCTGGAAGGACCTGGAATACTAAGATCTGAGATGATTGGCACAAAGTAACAGGACCAGATGAGATTTTAATAGAAATATGCTGACAGCACTAGATGATTTAGTTTTGGTTTCTAGGTTTGATTTGTTTTATGGCATATCAACCTCAATGGGTTATTTAATGCTGACATTGTTATTGCTGGCAATATGAGAATTAATAAGGTTGGCAAAGTGGTAAATAAAATATATAACTGCTGGGTTACTACATCTTTTATATGGCAACAAACACTGGAAAATGTCTTCATAATAATAAAAAAATTGAAGCATAACAGAGCTATGGTCTCTACCAACAAATGCTGGGAATACCCTGATTAGAGTATGTAAGAAATGAGGATGTTTTAAGGAGAATGAATGGTTTAGTTTGGTTTATTTAGTTTAATTGCATATCAACTTCAAAGGGTTATTTAATGCCGACAACAATTTTCGGATAGGTTCGTATGAATAGAGTATGTATTCTTTGTAAATAATCCTTTTGTAGATCAGGTTACATTGACATATTTTGTCAAAGGAGATTTTGTTGAGAGTCAAATGTATTGTTGGAAATAATTTTCCCTTCAAAAATTGGTTACAAATCAATGTAGGTAAGCAGATTTGGTAAACAGTTTTCTTTTTTTTTGATATTTTCCTGTAGAGCCCAATTTCTTTAATGAAATTTATGGTGTTACTTGGATCAGTATTTTCAAATAGATCTTTTAAATTATCCGATTTGTAGAGTTTGTTTTGGGTTTGCTGGAAGTTACAGCAATTTAGACGAATGTGTTTAACGGTATATGGTTCCTCATTTTTTAGTAGATGTTGGTAAGTTATAGATGTGTGTCTTATACTGCATCTGGCTAGTACCACCTCCTTCTCTCTTCTTATCTTTCTGTAACTTGACTATCTTTCATTGATGATTGGTTAGATGTTGAGAAGTTTATTGTTTACAGTTGTTCCATAATTGCTGCCATTTTTTTTTAATGGTCCTGTTTATGGTGGGTCGGAAGTCAGTGTGTCCACGTTCAACAATTCCTTTGCCATTTTGTTGGCTTTTCCATTTCCTTGTATGCCAATATGGTTTGGAATCCAGCATAAGACTATTACAGCATCTTTTTCCTTATAAATAGTGTTAATCCTATTTAATTATTTATTAAGGGGTTTTCCAGGTTTTTATTCTTCAGAGTTGTGAGTACAGATAGTGAATCTAAAAAGATGATGAACCTATCTGACCCACTGGATTCTGTAATATCTAAAGCCAAGTGTAGGGCTGAGGCTTCTGCACTGAAGATTGAGGACTTGTCAGGCAATCTTTTCTGCATTGTTATGATGTTAAGGATAGCAGAGCATCCAACTCTGTCCAAGATTTTAGAACCACTGGTGTGTATATATGCTTATGATTTAGGCGAGCTTGTAGAAAGTTATGGATTTCTTCCATGTAATCAGATAAGTTAGAATTAATTTTAGGGTATTTAGTAAGATTTAGCAGAATCGTTAAACCAGTTTGGGTTTTTTGAGTTGGTGGTTTTAAGAATTAAGGTTGGATTTATTTGTGTTTTGCTGATGAGATTTTCATGTAAAGGCCAAAAGGTTTGATAGCATTTCCTTTTTTATCAAATAGATTTTTGTATTTATGCTTGAAGGTACAGTGGTAGGCAGGGTTAGTTGGGCAGGATTTGAGTTTTAGATAATATTGTAGTGCCAGTTTTTCTCATCTCAATTTTAACGGTGTCTTATGAGCTTCAGCATATAAACTTTCTATGTGTGATGTTCTGAAGGCTCCCAGAGCCAGTGTTAATCCTGCATGGTGGATGGGGTCAAGGGTTTTTAGATAGGATTTCCGGGTTAAACCATATATGAAATATCCATAGTCCAATTTAGTTCTTATCAGAGTTCTATATAATTTTAGGTTTGATATACGATCTGCTCGCCAGTCGGTGTTAGCCCCGACCCGTGGTAATTGTAATGCTTTGAAGCATCTGTTTTATGTAATTTAAATTTTGGGGTGAAAGTAAGTTTGTTTTGTTATCAAAAAAGATTCCCAGAAATTTTATGCTGGTCAGTCATTTCAGTTTCTATTTCTATTTCTTCCAGATTAACAGTTGTGGATCATTGTGCATTTTTCAGATTGCAGAAATGGATACACTTTGTTTTGGTTTTGGATAATTTCAAACTGTTTTCGATAGTCCATCAGTTTAATTTATTTAGGCACACTTGCAGTTGTCGTTTTGCAGTGTGCATATTTTTCGATCTGTAGCAGATCAGGTCATCTACATATAAACCATTAATTCCTTGATTCACATAATTAACAATGTTGTTAATTTTTATATTAAAAAGAGTGATGGACAGGATGCAAACTTATGGAACCCCTCCTTCTTGGATTTTTGACGCCGAGAGTGTTGATCCTACCCAAACCTTGAAACTGCTATCTGACAATAAGTTATATATCAAATTGGGTAATCTGCCCTTTAATCCCAAATTGTATCGGTCTTTCATTATTCCATGTCTCCATGTTGTCTCAGAGGACTTTTCTAAATCAAAAGAAAATGAATATTGCATGTTCTTTTTTAATAAAAGCCTCCCTAATGAAAGTTTCTAGGTGAACTTTGTCGTCTATGGTGCCTCTTTTATTTCAGAATACACTCTGTAGATTGGTAATTAAATCATTAGTTTTGAGGTACCAGTTCAATCAGAACTATTTTTCCCAGGGTTCTGCATATGCAACTTAATGTTATGAGTTGAGGTTTTTTGGGTCCAATTTATCTTTATCTAGTTTTGGTATAGGGATTACGATAGTTTCCAGTCATTCAGTAGTTTTCCCTTAAACCATATCTTGTTAAAGATGTTTAACAGATATTTTAAGGATTTTGAGGAGAGTTGTTTAAGAAATCCATAATGAATTTCATCTGGGCCAGTAGCTGTGTTATGTGACTTATGGCATCTTAAGTTCATTTAGAGTAAAAGGATGGTTGTAATCTTTGTTGTTTGAGTTAAAGTTCATTTTTTTAATTCTGCATCATGACTAACTTTTTGGAATTGCTGTTTGTAGTTTTTGCTGGAGGAATTTTCTTTAACGGTTTCAGCAAGTAGATTTGCTATATCCTTTTTGCTTGTTATATTTATGTTATTTTGGGAAATATGATTTACAGGTGGTGATAGATTTTTGTCAGCAATTTTCCTTATATTCCAGACTTTTTTTGGTTTTGTATTGGAGTTTATTTTATTTATGTAATCTCTCCATGATTCTTGTTTAGCTTCTTTGCTGGCTCTACGTGCTATTGCTCTTTTTTGTCTGAACAAATTTAAATTATGGGTTGTAGGCTGAGTATTAAATTTTCGTAGTGCTGCGCTACATAATCTTATTGCCTTTTTGCAATCTTTGTTGAACCAGGGTCTTTGATATTTATTTGATTCACTGATTTTTGTTATACATTTTATTGCAATTGCTATTGATGTTTCAGAGAAACATACAATAGATTTTTTTTTTGTCATCTTTGTTGGTAAGTTTTTGACAGCATTGTTTTTTATATTCCTGCCAATCTGCTTTGTTTGGTTTCCATTGAGGGAGATGGTTTTCAATTGGTTCTGAAATCTTCAATATAATTGGGGAATGATCACTGCCACAACTTGTCGAGAACTTGCCAATTGTAATTCATAAAAATAGAGGGGTCAAACAGTGATAGGTCAATACCTGAATATGTACCTGATGCTGGATGTAAATACATATTTTTAGTAAACATAAGTCATTGTTAATTACATTTTACAGGTTTTTTTTCCTTTTTTGTCAGAGTTCTTGGATCCCCCATATAACATTGTTAAGGTCACCTGATGATATGAATGGTTTTATAGTTGTTCTGTTAGTTTATTTAGATCAGTTGCTTTTATGGGATCATGTGGTGGAATGTAAACAGAGCAGATGTTAACAGTTCTATGTAGGGTAGTTTTTACAGCAACTGCTTATAGATTGGTTTCTAGAAGTATTTTACTGGGGGGGGAGAGGTAATTTCAGATTAGGATCGATACACCCCCAGATGCCCTCTGTTGAGTTTCATATATGTAGTTATATTGAGTATAGTTTGTTTTATTTTTTTTTTATCATTAGATTTTAGGAAAGTTTCTTGAAGACAAATGACAGCAGGAAGTTGATTCATTATGAGTAGCAGTAGTTCATTTGTTTGCATTTACTCCTCAACAATTCCACTATCATTTTTTGCATCATGTTTATGTATTCAGGTATTACGAGTTTTTGCTTGTTTGGTTTATGTTTAGTGAGTGAAGAGTCCATAAATTTTATGCTCTCTGGTCTGTTAGCACTTTGTTTCTTGTCATGTTTGGTTCTTTAAAGGTCTTTTGATTCTGCTTGTTTGTTTGATTTTGTTTCCTTTGTTTTTCCATTAGGTTCTTTTGACAATCTTTGTCTGAATGATGACCATTCCCTTGTTTGAGATGGGATAGAGTTTCGTTCATCTATGTCCATTTCTTCTGGTTCTTCTTCAATGATGTACTGAGTTGTTTTATTTCTTTTATGAACTTTTTGATTCTCTTGTGAATGTTTGGAGGGTTCTATTTCTTGAAGGATTTTTGTACTTTGGATTGGGGTTTTCAGACTTATTTGTTTTGTACTTATAGATTCTTTTTGTTTGAAGTTGATGCGATAGAATTGGTTTTGACTATTGCAGTTTGGTTTATGTGTGATATACTAAATTTTAGTAGTTCTATTAGACTTTTTAAATCATTTATTAGAGTTTTAAGGTCTTGGTTTCTTATTGCATTGTTCTCTTAGATGTCATTGTGGTGATTTGAAATTTTAGCAATATTTGCATAGGATATTGGAAGTGAATTTGTTTCATCCTGTTTTCTGGCTTCTTGTAATGAGATGTTTTGCATGTATTTTATTATTATTTCTTTTTCCTTTTTCCAGATGTTACACTCTTTAGAGTCTGCCGAGTGTTTTTTTGCAGTTTGGGCATAAGAAAGCCTTTCACAGGGTGACTCTTCCTTATCAGACTGATGCTCTCATACAATGATTTTGTAGATGACCAAATTTCTGACATTTGTGACATCTATGAGGATTAGGAATGTATGGCTCTACCTTGGCTATTACGTATCCTATCTTCATTTCTTTTGGTAGAGTAGGTTCGTTGAATGTCAAAAAGTATGTGTTTGTGTTTATTGCATGTGTCATTTGAATTCTTTTGATGTCTGTTACACCTTACTTTTTTAGGGTGTCATCATTTTTAATTTCTTTTGGTGAGGAGAGTGACAGTTCTGGGCATTTTATTACTCCCTTAGATGAGTTAAGAAATTGGTAGGGGTAAGCCTTTGCCTGATTTTTAGTAAATTTTCTACATCTTTTTGGGTTTTTACTTGAAATTTTTTTTTTTTTTTTTTTTTTACAAATTTTGGATCTATCATGGCTGATATAACCTTTTGCAACACAAAAGGTGACACTTTTGTTATTTCACCATCTATTGATTCTACAACTATGAAAATTGGAAATTGTTTTCTTTGTCCCTGATGTTTCATTGTCACTGTTTCAGAGTTTTGATATTGACTCTTGGTTCATTTATAAGAGTTAGACATATAATTTTGAATTCTGTATTTGCCATCTGTGCTCCCTCCCACCTCAGAGTTCCTTCTTAAGGTACGATATCAGAAGTTGATTAATCCCCTTTGCCCTGATCCACCAGGGCTACAATATGAACACCTGCATTTCCCCACCATATCTACCCAATATTAGTTTGGTGTAAGGTTTCGCAGCTGTGTTGCTGCTATTATCTTTCATCCCAAGTAGCCCTTGCCACTATGTGACTAGCCGATTGGATTGGGCTATTCCATCTACCTGTCTATCTAGGGACTGAAGGGTCATGTTGCGGAAACTCCTGGTCATTTTATACCAGATCAGGAGTCACTCAGTCACCAGGCACCACGGGTCGCCACCCACGGCAAACAGGTGGCCCTAATGAAGGGAATTTGTAGTTTTTGGGAATCAGATTTTGTGAATGTGCATTTTATATAATGCAATTTTAGAGGCATTTTGTATGGACAGGTAATTCAGGCATAGTGCTTTGTGTAAACAGATATTTTGTGGATTATCATTTTTATTAGTTGTTTTAATGGTGTCTCTTTTTACTTTTGATAGACTGTATGGAGAAACTATTTTCCTGAAAGCACCATTCTCGCTATAAACAGATAGGTTGTAGGTTTATCATATAAGCTGACAACAAGTTTCCCTCATACGAACAATTAGATTCTAATCCATCTTGTTTACTATGTCTGGTAGCTTTTTAATGTTCTACATGATATGAGTGAAATTGTTTTGTGAAAAACGCAGATTGTAGTTTGGTTAATTTCCTTGGGAGTATTAGTAATTTTTTTTTTTTTTTTTTTACGAAAATGTATTGTTGGTAAGTTTTATTTTTTAAAATGCATTGCTGGTAACTTTTTAATCATAAACATGTATTTTCGACACCTTGACTACAAAAATGTGTTTCTACTTTCATAGTGTTTTGATTCTAAATTGGGGGTAAGCTATTTGTCCATAGCTGGAACCCTAGTGGGTGCTATCACTCCAGGTCAGGGTGAACCTAAGAACAGCAGCAATTAAGACGAAGTTTCAGGCTCTTCAAAACCTCCCAATGAGAGGACTTGCTACTGGACATAGTTTATTGTCATACCCAGGACAGTTAAGGAGAATGAAAACAACAAAGGAAATAAAGGTAACAGTCATTAAGTGATAGCTGAAATTTTTTAGAAACATAATCAGGAAAGAAGACTTAGAGAATTTAATACACACAGGATACGGCATTGGCAAGAGAAAAAGAACAAAAGAAAGAAAGAAAGAAAAAAAACAGTAATACTTGACAAATTGGAGTAAATGGATGGCTGACAAAAAAAAAAGCCATAAAGATGAGAATAAGAAAGTAAAAATTGCTGAGGGGTTAGAATGTTTGCTTTCTGATCACGAGACTCAGGTTCAAATCTCACCAGGGTTGATTTTTCAAGAAAGTGATGTTATTGGCCTGAGGAGGTGATCTCAGCATGTAGCACTTTTGGAAAGTGCCTGAAGGCCAGACCAGGGGTTGATCCAAGCCTTGTGAGTGAAATTGCGTAGTTAGAACTATTTGGGAGTTGTCGATGATTGTGCTAGCACAAAGTCACAAGTCATTGTGACTGAGAGTTTGAGCATACTGGCCTCATTCAGACTGTTGAATATGCCAGATAATGTGCTCTCTCAGAAACTAACTATGTCCACTCAGCATAGTTGCAGTATAAACCACAGATGAACTCTGTGGGTGTTGAACAAACACAAATGTGCCTGAGATGGCATCTGCAACAGGGATTGATTAGTTGCCCTAATAGGCATACTGGATACCAGCAACCAGCCATTATTGCTGAGAGCAATAAATGATAAGCTGTGGAGAGTCATGATTGTCATGTTCTCAAAAGATATGCCATGAATAGAGGAAATATACATAAAAGAGGGTTTGACAAGATAACTATTTAAAATACTTTTTTTAAGAAATAATTATTTAAAAAATATTTTATAAAAGACTTTCAGACAAAAATAATGGTAAGAACCTCAAATTGGTGACCATTCCCAAAAGTTTATATTCTGAAATTCCTTTTTTCTATTGACAACCAAATTAAACAGAAATAAAAACTCCACTCATTTTTATTAGTTTCTGATGATTTTGTCCTGAACTTTTTTTGTTTGTGGCAAGATTTATACTGCAACAGAACCTGACACAAAGTTCTAAAAGAAAAAGAAAATTGAGAAACCAATACTGGCAGCCTTCTATGGTCTGCAAAAGCTTAATGTAGCTAGCAGAGATAGTCAAACAGTTATCTTTATAAATCAACAGTACTTTTCAGAAGAAAAAAAAAGAAGAACCAATATGCCTTTCCTTGAAATTACATGTAAATGTAATAAATATATGAAAAAAAAGAAAATTTATTTCTAATCATTAAAAATTTATATTTTTTTATGATTATCCACAACTTAGGAAAAAAAAAAAAAAAACTGTAGTTGAAAAAACTTCACTCTGTAAAATTTAAATGTACTGTAATAATTGCCATGATATTTAAAATTAGTTGGCAGGCTTAAGAGAAATTAAAAATTAATATCATGCAGGGAAAAAATATATTGTAAGCGACACGAAAAAAAAAGATGATCGGAAGCAGTCATAAGGTTGTTGAACTGAATCTAAATTAAAAGAAAGTCTTGCAATGATACAAAAACAAAAAATAAAATAAATGACTTTATTTAAAAAGTTATTTGCATTTCAATGCAGTTTTGATAGTGATCTCAAAAATCTGTAGAAGGGGTAATTATTCAAGGATTTATCTAAAGTATTAAAAACACATAAAACTTTGAGCATTCTAAATTCAGTCCATTATATCCTGATTGTCTAAATGAGAACTAGAGTATCAAAGATCTAATTCATGCATTAAGCTTTACAAAAAAAAAAAGTAGGTAGCACAGCTGATCAACAATTAAATTACTAAGCCCAGGACTCAACTCTGAATTTATACATTTCCCCTTAACAAAATTATTATTTTTAAATCCATTTGATTTTTATCTTGCATCTAAAATGCAAAGTGTTTGAAAAACTAATTGTTAATTTAAAAAAGAAAGAATAAAAAAAGTAGGATCCAGCAAAAGTAAAAAATGACAAAATTTATGGCTACTTGATATGTTATGAATACCTGTCAAAAGAGATTGTAAAATTGTGAAACAAGGAAAACACTAACATTTTTGATTAATGATTTGTTACTGTATGTCTAGGACAAGGATTATTATACAAACATTTTCCATGACCGTGTGGCTATAAAACTCAACACAGCAGAGTGACTGTCATTTTCACACTTCACTCTTTAGACCAAGTAGCAATACTTTTTTTTAGCAGGCAGGCTATATATATTATATATATATATATATATATATATATATATATATACACACACCATTTAAATAACTTATTAACTTTTCTTTTTTTTTTCTTTTGCATATTTTTGTGTGTGTAGTTGGAGATAGCATGGATGGAATTTGTTTTCATGTTTGCATTTGAAAATGAGTTTATCTTGTTCTGGAAAGTTAATTATTGCTATTTTCTCCTCTAGACACAGGTTATCTTGTTTTGAGGTGTTGCTTTAAGCTGGTTCTATTTTTCTTATTCTCCAAGTTATTTATGTGTTTTGGTTTGAGTTGCCACATGTTTTGATAGAATAGTATTTTTGCATATATTTGTTGTTAAATGTGTGTGTGTGTGTGCATAGTTTTTCTGTTTCCAGGGACATTCTTTTATTATAATTTTTCCGAGTTCACTTTAGATCTTACCATAACTTTGTAAATTACATTATCGTGTAGGTAGTTACCATTTAGTGGGCATTTGTGCTTTGCTCTGCAGTTACAAGTGGATGTTTATGGAGCATATGTAATTTTCTAGTTGTATAGTTAAATTTTAGCATATTTCTGTTGAATATTTTGTATAGTTTTCTTGATTTTATGAAGTGAATATTGCATGGAAGCATGAAACTGACAGCCACCATGCAATGTTGATTCCTGTACTCACACTGTCTATATCTATAAATGCTCTATCTCTAATATTGAGCACTCTTCTATAAATTTTAACACACACACACATATATATATATATATATAGGTTTGTGTGTGTATAAAAATTGTTAGATTTGCTTGTGTATTTTTAAGCAAAGAAAAAAAAAAAACAAAAAAGAAAAACCAGAGTTTTTGTAATTTTCTGATGTGAGCTTTGTCCAAATCGAATTTCATGTTAAATCAATGCAAACAGAAGTGTATACATACCATATTTTCCTTAAGAGACTTGCTTCTTAGGTTCTTTCATAGTCTTGGTTTTCAAATCAGTTGGGAAAGTTGGAGAAATCCTTTGAGTATACTCAAATCATCTTTTTCTACACCTGCAGGTGTGGGACAAATGCCAAGAACTTAGCTTGGCTACACATTAAAAACATCCTTGTTGCAAGATAGAAAACTTCCTGTATTATCATATATTAGATGTTGATCAAAAGTTTATCTTCACTTAGCCAATGTAATGCCCAAAACAATCTATCACTAGAAAAGTTGCACAATCCCCAATTATTAATGGCACAATTTTTACAGAATTGCTTACATAGCCCATAAAACTTGTCAGTGGTCAGTATTTCTGAAAACTCTTGAAGGCTGTCATTATTGTTTAATAGCATTTAAAAAGAAATGATGATATTGCTGATGCTGGAGGGAGGAGGGGTCAAGTGTAATAATTAGATAAATTTGTTTTTGTTAGAAAGAAAACAGCAAGCAATAGAGTGAGTGAGTGAGAGCAACAAAGTAACAAAGCTTTTTGTTAATAATCAGAGACAGTACTCTGTACAAAAGAACTTAAGAGGTATTTGAGGAAATTCCATGATATTCCTTCAAGTTTTGTAAAATGATACAAACATTACATAATCATGAAAGATGTGCATTTAAGAGAATTCAAAATGTCCCTATTTGAAATGACAAGATACACTTTTACCTCTGATATCTTTATTGCCAATACATCACCTTTATATTTGAACAGTTTTATTATTATTAATATTTAAATATTTAAATTTCCCAGAATAATTCTGTGGATAGACAAATTGGTATAAAAATGACAATTGGAAAAAAAAAATCTTAGTTTTTGCCGATGTATTTCATCTTCAGACTTTATCATGGCAAACAATGAAAGTGAAATGTCTTGTTGTTATAATTACATTAAGTCCAAAATTTTAAAAAAAAAGAGACGCTCCTTCATAAGCCTCTTTCTGGATAATGGTAACTTCCTTTATACTAAGAGTTTGATTTTGTTTTCCATGTTGACAATAAAGTTAAATTTCCCAGAATAATTCTGATTATATATTTATATTAGATGACTGAATTTAATATTTTCTTAATATTTATGATGATACAAAAATTAACAAAAACACAAATTAAAAATAGGATTCTGGCATCAAGTGTCTTCTCTTTACTTTTACAAATTAAAACTTAAAAAAAGCATAAAATGAAAGATTCCTGTTAACTAAAAGCTGTTTGCATTATTTACTTATATCAAAATCATAAAATAGAAAACAACTTCCAATTCAAATTTTAAGCAAGAGACATCTATTTGCAGATTTTATTAATTCATAGGAAGATGATTATGTCACTAGTAGAGAAAATTTGTAAAGACTTTGTATAAATCAGTGAAAGATAACCAAATATTAAATTAGAATAGAAAATTCTATCACAAGTGAAAAGCACTAATCTTGATACCTTTTTGACACAAGCATTCAGATTATGTATTTTTTATTCTTTTAATTAATTTTGTCTTAAACAATAATTATTAATGAACCTCAAACACCAATGACGAAAGTGTTGGCATAATGCTTTGTATGATTGAAGATCGTTTTAAGAGGTGATTAGGGAAAATGAGAACATTAAGGGGACGGTCAAAGAATTACAGAAAGAACCTCATCAGAGAAAAATAATGGAGAAACTCACCTTTTAAGAAAAGCACATTTGCTCCAGTTGTATGTAGCATTTTATTTGATTGGGGGGGGGGGGGGGGGGAGAGGACTGGATTTGCAAAGTAGATGTTACTTTTATGAAATGGAATAGGACAAAGCCCAGAAATTTAAAGAATAATATTACACAAAGACTGAAGATTAAGAAATAATTATGAAGGAAGGGAACGGGAAAAGCAATCCCAAACATGATGAGACTCATGGATCAACTTTAAGAAAATTTTAAAAAGTATTGAAACTGGTGAGTTTTGTATAGAGGCAAATGTCAACAGTGTGAAAATAAGCTTATAGCATCCTATTGTTTGTAAATGCAACAAATTTTACACTCAGTGCCATTTTGCATTACTGGCTAAAACTAAAAGTTCATTGAAAAAGGTGTAGTTATCAAATGAGTTGCAACAATGAATAGCCACAATATAACAAAGGTTTACAAAATATACCAGATTTTGTATACCTGTTCCAATATGAACCAGATAATATGCAATCAAGAAATAAAAAAGAAAAGAAAATTTGGCTCAGTGAAAGGTTAATATAGAAATGAAAACTTGGTGTGTAAAGCAAAAGGAAAGAAAAGGGAAGGAGGATGGGTATAGGCTGCATTCTGTCACTTCACTGGCATCAAGGTGTACAAGTCAGGTGATAGAAAGGAAAGATCATTTTTTAGCACCTGGAAATAAAAAAAATGTCCTCTTTACCACAACTCCGTATACAAGTTTTCCTTGTCATGAGACAAGATTTCAGATAATGTAACCTACTTTTGTGTTTCAAAATTTATCCCAGAGTGAAGTATTTTAATTCACAAGGAACAGAAACAAAAAAAAAAAAAAAAAAAAAAAAATCTGCCATACAAGCAAGCATATGTATGCTTGTGAGTAAAGGCATAATTTTTAGTAGGTGTATTTTCAAGCAACACCCTACACACGCATATTATACACCTATGTTTACTCAGATGTAAATGCGTAAATTCAACCTGAAAGAAAACCATAGAGCAATTTCAGTGTATAGTCCTAATTTACCTGTCCCTGTTTTTGGTTAGTAGAGATCGCTCGATTCCGTCCATCAAATTCTCAAAACACTGTGCCATGGCAGGTTGTTTGTCTGCAGGTTGACTGGAAATGATGTTGTCCCTCAATTTGTGGAAATACTGATCAACAGAAATACAAGCAAAAATCAATCAATAGAAAAATTAGAAACAATTATCTTTTATAAGGAGGACGGGAATTGCCAAAGTAACAAAAGAAATACAGCAAATTATTTCAATTAAAAAAAAAAAACCTGTATTAAAATAAATTGAAAAAGAATTATTATAAATCAGCATTGATGTTTTATAAAATTAAAGTTATCCTTTATAATGTTTTATATATAAAAATTATAATCAAAATAGAAATGTTCGCGTTCAACACAATGTATGAAAAATGTTGAAAAGTTCTCACCCTGGCAAAGAAGGGATGAAAGAAAATTTCAGACACATGATGAAATTTTGGGAAGATTAAGAAGAATTACTTCTCTATTATCCTTTTTTACAATAGGCTGCTGAGCCTGGATGCATGCTTGAATTACAATTTGATAGTTGCATTCTCATTGTTACAACATCAATAAGAAATGATGCACAATGAATACTTACAATCCAATTCAAAATGCCATGGTCCCTGCAGCCAATTGTTTTGTCTGCTCTGATACTGACAGGTTCATTGGTAAACATGACTTTCAAAGCAGCAAAATGACAAGTAAACAATTTGCACATATGAAGTTGCCCTACACACTTAACACTTGTGATAGCACCACCTTCCTTGCAATGCTTTAATATAAATGGTCTAATGTTGCTAATTTGATGGGACACACACACACACACACAAAATCATCCACACCAAAGTTGTAATTGTTTTCTGCTTTAGTTTAAATGGCTTTTTAGAAGTCATTTCTCCCCTAATTAGAATTCTTTTTACTTGAAGTGATCTTCGATTCTGTCGGCCTTTTGTCTGTGGAGAACAGAATTAGCAAAACACATTATCTTCTGCATAAAACTCATGAGAAAATTGTTCAACTCTGGCATTAGCACTAATTCTGGGGGATGAAGTTATTTGTCTTTTTTTTAAAAAAAAAAAAAAAAAAAAAAAAAAAAGTAAACTGGTCCAGTTTTTGAGGCTAAGGTCATAGATAATTAACCATATTCACTAGATTCAGCCATCTTGGCAATGTGTTACTCATACCAGAAACACAAATGGTTTAGATGTTGAAAAAGAATAAAATCCTTCAAAAATATGAAAAAGTATATTCTGGGAAACAATAGTTAATATTATTAAACAATTTTTGTTTCTTTAAAATTAAAATATTTTCCAATGCTGGAAATGATGCAATTATAAATGCATTCGTGGCAATACACTGGGTGGCTTCATAGTCAACAATCATAGTTTATTGCTAAAGTGGATAAACAAATAAAGTACCGGGTTTTGAGAGAGAGAGAGAGAGAGAGAGAGATGAAAATGAAAACAATTCAAGTTTAACAAAAAATAAAAGTTTACAAGGCGTTTAGAATATTATTTGTGATAGCCCAATGTGCATAGAGGAAATGAATGTGAATTATTGAAAGTCTTTGTGAATAAGTTGTAAAGTATTTTTAATGATTAAAAAAAATCCTTCTGTTCCCAATTTAGCAATAAACTAGTCATCAGGTATGACTCATCATTTACAAAAGCTGACCAATGCCTTTTGAATTTACAAAAATATTTTTAAAAGATTTGCAGAGGCTAACCAAAATTCTCAGAAAATCGAAAACACCTTTATTTTAAAGATGTAATTAATGTAAAAAAAAAAA
Organism: Acanthosepion esculentum; assembly: GCA_964036315.1. NCBI lineage: Eukaryota > Metazoa > Mollusca > Cephalopoda > Sepiida > Sepiidae > Acanthosepion > Acanthosepion esculentum. The sequence goes on along the minus strand of OZ038481.1, from coordinate 27,227,248 downwards.
AAAATTTTTTTCCCACATTTTGAGAAAAAAAATTTGTAAAATTTTTTTAACTATATTCATATGTTTATGAAAGCATGTTATTTTTTTTTAAGAACAAAATCACAGAAACTTGAATTATTAAGCTTTGAAAGAATGAATAAATAAATAAAAAAAGAATTTGAATGAATACCAAACGATTAATTCGTTATTATTGAAAATTAGATGAAAAGCTAGATTCCATTTCAGATGCCATCTGCAATTCTGAAAAACTGCTCCCCTATTTAAGGCAGTGTTCCTCCATGTTTTATGAAATTTTCTTCAAATATTGTTAAGTTTTTTAGATCTTAAAATTACAACTATTTATTGTTTAGACAATTCTTCAGTAAAATAAGCCATTCCAAACTAACAATATCAAATGAAAAGTATAGGTGCTACTTACATCCTCATTCAACAAAATGAGGCCCAGGAGAGGGCGGGACATTGACCACTGATTACGGCAGTCTTCAAACATGATGATATTTAAAACGGTTGATAACATCTGGAAAAACAAAAACAAACATTAAAACTGCTGTTTGTCATGTTAGTATTTAACTCTTACTCTGGCAAATAATATTGACAGAAAGTGAAATCAGGGCTATAAAAACTGCAGTCTGCTATCAGTGGGTTCAAGAAACAATTCAAATTTTTGTCAGTTAAAGTGAAATGTGCTTTACAAGTTGAAATCATTTTCTCTAGCGTCTTTCATAATGAACAGAATAAAATATTATTGTATATTTTTTTCATCAAAATTTCAAATAAGAGGACAAGTCTTACAAAAAATCTAGAAAAATGATTTACCATGATTATCTCAATTCAGCCTATTATATTTTATAAGAATTCTTTATGCTTCAAATTACTGTCAACATACATTTAAAAAATAAGTGTTGTGCTATTTCCACCTGCAGCAGATTGCAAACTCTTGTAACTTTTTTCTTAAAGACATGTTTTTCTGACCAATACATCCCCATGAGTGGCCAGATTACTTTTTATCAAATTACCAAGTTAGATAGAAATTCTGTAACCTTGGCTGACGTCTATCTGCCCGTTACCATTAGATGCGGACTTGTGACTACATACTAACACAACCATCAATGGCTTCAAAACAGTTTCATCTACCCAATTTCACTCAGAGTTTAGGTAAACTTGTAATAGAGTTTTCAAGCACTTCCCAATGAGGCTACATGCCGATATTATCTCGTCAAGACTATGTTATCAACATGTCACCTCATCGACTAATCAGCTATAGCAAGATTATAACACGTTTCATGGTCAGAATGCTAATACTCTATTTGGCCACATGCGCATATTTACATTTCAAATATAATATTGACTAAAATACATTGTTGTAACATTTTAGAATACATATTCAAATATTTGTAGGGGTGGGTTTTAAAACAATCAGTGAAAGAAATTGTATTAAACTAATATTTTTTGTAATATAAATTTTTTTTAAAGTTATAAAAAGTTAATTCTGATTACAAATAATTTATGGTACTTTTATATTGCCTATCAGTAAAAGTAAACAATTTCAAAGGTCAAGTGTAGTTTAAATTTATCTCCAGGAAAAATAGTTGAAACAGAAAATGTGGTCCAGATGGAGTCACATTGTGATCACTTTAGGACAAAATCTTTCAGATCAGCTCTTTGCAAGTTCCATAATCATGAAATGCCCATGGAAATTCCCCTAGTGCAATGTTGAATATTTGAACTTTTACAAAATATTGCAATAACAATCCTAAGTATGCAGGTCATTACTTAAAGAGGATACAAATAAAAGCATTCAAAGTTGACAAGATTTTTCCCTTTCACTGAAGCAGATGTTAAATACATATAAGTGTTCCCTTTCTTTCTTTCTCATTATATATACTTTCTTTTTCTCACTAAAATCAACATCTCTCTAATGCATCTTTCTTGCAATCAAAATGGAATGGTCCATTATTTACCTGAGGTAATGGTAGGATATAACACACATGCTAACTCACTGATGGAGGAACAATCAGAATTATAATAGGATTTTTTGTGAAAGATGTGAAAACAGACAATTTTAACCTTCCTACAATCAAGAACTGAAGCAACACTTCTCAATCCTAGAATAATGTAAAGTGTTCATTGCTCTACAAAGGTGAACTGTAAAGCTGAAATGCATGCTGTACTTTAAGATGCAATTGTTCACAATATATTGCAACTTCCAAATGCAAGAAGGATCAGAAAGAAGAAATGGATATATCATAAAAGAAGAATATTTACTTTATAACTTTTATTCAAGGGTTCCACAGATATACTTTCTAAAAATTTATAAGCTAAAGACATGCCCAGCTCTTTAGCATGGCAGAATTATATTGCTAAATTTTTCTAAATCATTAGTTGGTTGCTATGGTGATTGTTTACATACCTGTTGCAAAATTTCTGGATGGACTTCAAGTATTCTAAGGAATGCTTCACTGTCTGGTATGCTAGTTGGATGGCTTTTTTTCTTTTTCCGTGTCAACTGCCGGAATAGATATGTGACTATATTGTCCAATATTGCACAGCAGCCAGTACAGACCATAGTATCTGAGAATAAAAATTTTAAAGGGATTTTCTTATGTCACTTAAAATACAAAACTCTGTGTGTGTGTCTCTCAGAAATAAACAGCAAAATAATTTATATTTTAAACCAAGGAAAAAAAAAAATTACAGTGCGACTCAAAAGAGTTTGCAAATACTGATATTTTACATTTTCACTATGCTTTTATGGACAAAAGTTGAATATTTTAATTCCTTACTGCTCGCCCAATACCCAAACATTACATCTTAGAATAAATTATGAAAATTAGCTTTATTCCTGATTTTTTATTAATTAAGGAAATAATAGACTCCAAAGTTTTTGCAAACTTTAATTTGCAAAAAATTGGTCCTGTTCAAATCAATTGTACAAAATAATGAAAAGGTGTTTTATGTATTATATATACGAATGAAAGTTGGTATGGCTTTGTTTAGATATCAATGTATGAAAACACAAGGAATACATTAATATTTAATGTTTCGACCATCATTCTTAAGAAGCTCAATAAGCCATTTATCGACTGATGAAGTGAGTTTCCTAATTTCACTGGCTGTAATTTTAGAACAAACATCCAAAATGCACTTCTACAGGTGATCCTTGTTAGAAAATTGCTGTCCATTTTCATAAACTTGACGCTTTACCATGGCCCAAAGGTTCTCAATATGGTTTAAATTGGGACTGTGGTGGCCATACCATAATCTTGTCCCCTGTAAAACCTTGATTTGCCAAACAATCTTTGGTGAAGCACACCGCATGACTGGGGGCATTATCTTGCTGATAAACACGATTACTACGAACTCCTCATTTTGTGAATTCAACCAGGATATGAAATTTTCTTTTAAAAATTGGCAATAATTAGCTGAATTCAGTCCTTCTGTCACAAGAAATGGCCCAATTAATGTCGAGCCACAAATTCCAGCCCAGAACATCACTCCACCACCGCCTTGTTGGTGTTTAAAACACACGTGAGGAGTTCCACCATGAATGAGCCAACCTCTTTTCCAACCATCGGGGGCCGTCTAATGTAGCTCGGACTTCATCCGTTCAAATTATTCTTTGGAAATCAATTTTTAAGTAATTGTTTGCCCATTCTAACCTCTTTAGGCGATTCATTTCATTAAACGGAGAGCATGAAATTGGAGAACATTGTTTTGCCATACTACGGAGGATGTGAATTCGTGTTGCTTTCGATTCTTCTTCAACACCAGTTTACTTAAAAATCTCTTTGCTGGTGCTGTGAGAGTTCTGTTTGAGTGCTCTGTTAATGTTACTTAAATCTCTCTTGTTAACTGCACGTGGGCGACGACCCTTGTGCTTCTTGCGCTCAACTTTACCATCATTGGTATATTGCTTTACTGCGCGATGATCTTGTTTAATTATTCTTGCTATTTCCAGTGGGGTTTTATCATTCAAGAGTAATTCTGCTACTTGGCTTTTTCATCAGCAGTAAGCATCTTCCCACAAGTCATTATTTTAAAATTTATGATTTCTGAAAACACTTTTGAAACACCTGAAATATATAGAAATCCTTAAATAAATAATAATATGGAGATTTTCGTTAATCAAACCTTTATGTCACGTTGGACATGTCATTTTAAATTAAATATATTTATTCTAATTAAATATATTTATTCTAATGTTTACACAAGCTATTACAATTGTTTAAATTTGTATATTCTAGAAATGTTATAAGTGCAAACACTTTTGAGTTGCACTGTATTTTTCTCAGAAACTTAACATGCAATTAATTTTGTACAATATGATTAGAAATGAAAGAAAAAGTCGCCAAATAACAATGAACTTCTTTATCAAGAACTGTAAATTTTCCAAAGCCCCAAAGATAAACGCTGTTTGGCTCTCATTTTTGTTGAGCACATCAAGACACTCACAAGTACACATGCATCTGTTTTTGTTTTGTTAGAGAAAGAATGATACTTTTTTCAATGTACTTAGGCTAGTAAACTTATCAAGTGTAACAAAGAAAATGAATTAAGTTAAACATTTGCGGAATGCCTAAGATTTTCATTTCTTAAAAAGCCAACAAATTTGTAACCATTTCGAGATGAATTCCATCCAATATAAAAATAAATCCAAACCCCTCTCAAAAGATTAGTTTAAACCCACAGAATTTTCATAGCCTTTTAAGAAATACATTATATTCAGTTTTTTTAATTTCTCAATACCTTAATAAAAAAAAAAAATTAAAAATTTTTTTTTTTTCATTTGTTCTGACAAAAGAAGTGTTATTACAATATAAATGCTGGTGATCCAAATCAGGTATTACCTAAAGCTGTAAGTCCTTCCGATATAGTAGACAGAATATAAAGAAAGACTTGTGGTTCTAAATTACTGATGAACATCATGTGGTCCTGGGCAAGACATTCCAATAAAGCATAATAGTTTTGGCTGAGCTTTGGATAATCCTGAAAGTTAAAAGAAAAACATACAATTATGCTTAAATGAAAAGATAAAATTGCACATTAAAATGTTAACTTAATACAACAGCCAAGTAATGCTCAAGCAAGAAAAAGAAGCTATCCTATTAAAGATTGTGATGATTATACCTTTTTTTTTTTCATAGCTAGGTTGTTCAGTTCAAGACAGGATGCCAGAGTGGTTGATTCATAAGCAGTGTTCTTTTATTCAAAATTTAAGCAATCATCAATTGTATTTCAATAACTAGCATCAATCGTGCTGATTAAGTAGAAGACAGATTTCTTTGTTGATACTTTCCAAGAAAGTGTATGGTGTGAATATATCATCTTCATAAATTAATATTTACCAAAAATAATTATTGTTTTCTTTTGTGAAACTTATTTTTGATGAAATCCATTAGGATCTGAGATTAGAATTTACAGAAATTAACTTTTTTTTTTCTATTGGAAAGACTTTATAATGATAACTCTTTCACAGACTGAACTGTTCAATTAAAATTTAAAGTTAATACATTGTCACAACTTAATTGATAACGCAATTTATTTTTTTTAATCAAGTCACATTAGTAAATGCATCATTCATGAAAATTTATATTTTTACTGGTGCCTATTAACAACTTCAGCATAAAGGTGTTTTTTTTTCACCAATATGCGTCAACCAAAAATAGAATATATATTACCCATAGAGTAAATAGTATCAGTAGAAAACAGATATTAGTTAATGGGCATGACAAAAAGACAAGGTACCAATTTCATAAAGGGGACCTTTATACAATCAAAGTTGTTTGGTACCTAATAGGTAAAGCAACAAAAACCTTAATGTCTTTTGGTGCTGAATATGTCAAGACATTACAAATATAACTCTTTATTGAAATGGCAAACATACTATAAATTAATTGATATAAGATTACAAATAAGATGCTTAACTTACCAGCAGGTCATTTTGTGATATGGACAGCAAAAGTTTGACAAACATCCCCAGTGCATTATCAAGAGCATCATCTCCATACAATCTAAACACACCAAAATTGACATAGTTTCCACACAATGCAGCTTTCAACATAGAAAAACATATTGAGATACCTTTCAATGTAAAACAACTGTTAAGAAAAATGTTTTTAGAGTGAGAAATAAAAAGCAGCAAATTGTGAAAAAAGATTCTAACAGCAGCCAAGCTGTTAACAGTATCAATTTCTTATCAGATCAAATCTCTTATTAAAGTTGATTTACTTAAGGATTTTATTATCTTCTCACCATGCTGTCTGTTAAGCAAATAATATTGATGATAAATTATACTTTAGCAGAATTAGCACATTATGTATAAATCATATTTTTAGTCTCTTACTAAAAGTTATTAATAAGCTATGGCTAATTCTCTAACTCTTGAGCTTAAAATGAAGATTAAATATTAGGTACCACAACAGAAAATATGATATCTAAGGTTTAAAATGAATTTAAAAAAATGAAAACTTTCTTGAAGCTTTGATTTTAGTTTTAATTCAAAGCTGATAGATTAAATTTAATCCAATAAGAAAAATAATTAGCTGTATTTCAAAACTAATTTAAATTGCCGGAGAGTTTTTTTTTCTAAAATAGCTGATTAGAGTGCTTTTTTTTAGTCATCTTTCATAGCAATGTATTTTATTAAAAAGATCTTCCAAAAATAAAATATACTTTTCTGAAACTTTGAGGAATATTAGCTGATTTAAAGTTTAATTAATCTGATTTGAAACAAATATTTATATACAGATATAGATAGATAGATATATAATAATAAAAATGTTAATGGTCAGAGTTGAATTAGACCAGGAAACAGTAGTATTAAAGAAGTGCTCAATACACATAAAAAGATAAAAATTTAACATGTAGAGCTTTTAAGTATAGAAAATTAGGAGATCAACCGATTCTGCTTACCTTGGTTGCAACCTTTTGCTATCCTCAGGCGATTTCAGTCAAAGCTCAAAAGGTTGAAACCAAAGTTACAGAATTGGCTGATCTAATTTTTTATCTTACACACACACACACACACACAATGTTCAGGCGATGGATTATTCTCCAATTGCCCACAATTACCTGAAGAAACACCTACAGTGCGGAAACAGGATTGCATTTGTATAGTGGTTTATAACCTGTCTTTGTTATAATTGTTAATAAATATTAAACTACTCTGTATTGAGCACTTTTTAAAAATATGTTTGGACATTGGAATTAACCTACCTTACACTTATGAGATAATGGTATAGAGATGATATAAAGATTCTAAGGAAAAATAACTTTCCGAGTACGTTAAAACTTTGTTTATCAGTAAAAAAAAAAAAAAAATTAATCTGTCAAATGAATTAAAAAGTATAAACAATAATAACGAAAAGTGTTTACTAAGCTAAAAGCAAATAGAAAATTGTTTATGTCAAACAATTTTTAATAAAGTAACTTTTACTTGCATTAAACAAAAAATATAGAATTACCAATTTTTCATTACATATTTTTAAAAGTAAAATGTGACATATCAATTTTGAAATTATGCAGTGAAAGGATATTTCATAGGATAGAGCTGGTCTTTAGGAATATCACCTATAGAGAGAATTCGCTGACCTGAAATTAAACAGAACCAAGAATTAAAGAACTGTAAAGAATGAATACATCACTAATAGATTTAACCTGTCTTATTTTTTTTATTTTATTTTTTTTTTACCATAACAGGCTTTATAAAGCTAAGTTCAATTAGGATAAAGATTTTTTTTTTTTTAAATAAACAAATACTACCTTAATTTGTAGTAACCAAATTGTCTTCTCTATTAATCCAAATTTTACTATCCAGCTTTGTTTAATCCAAGGAGCTACATATACAGGGTGTGATGGATAAATTGTCTAAATTATGCAAAAATGAAAATAACACAGACATCTCATTTTAACAGATATATTTACCAAAATTACACTAAAATATCTTGAAATACTAAAGAGTAAATTTATTCAATAAAATCCCCATTGGCTTCAACAACGGCCTATAGAATCTCCTACAACTCTTCTTTCTGGATGACTGTCCTGGGTATGACGATAAACTACATCCGACAACAAAGCTTTGAGGAATGTGGAACCACCTCTTAATTGCTGGTGTTCCCAGGGTGGTAGCATGTGCTAGGGTCCCAGCTATGGACAAATAGTTAACCTGCAAACTGGGGTCAAAACATGTAAAAATAATATTACCATCAATAAATTTTTTGAAAAAAATTACCAGCAATACATTTTTGAGAAAAAAAATATTACCAGCAATAAAAATCTTGTTGGCATTAAATAACCCATTGGGGTTGATATGCCATAAAACAAACCAAACTTCTGAACAGTGTCCTTGCTTAAGTTAGTGAATGCTGCCATAATCCTTGCCTTCAGTTCATCTTTGGTGCTACAAGGAGTTTTGTTGCCTTTTGCTCAACTATGCTCCACACATAATATTCAAGGGGGTTGCAGTCAGGGGAATTAGATGGCTAGCTGTAAGGGGTGATGTGGTTGCAGAAATTGTCTGACAGCCATGACTGTGTTCTCCAGCTTGTGTGGCATGATGCAGTGTCCTGTTGCCAAATATAGGGTCTTCCAGCAGCCAGCCTCTTGACTCAGGGCAGCACTACCTCCTCAAAGCACTTGATGTAAGCCCCAGTGTTGAATCTGACACCCTCACCAACAAATTCGGGAGTTCTTATCAGAACAATAAGAGTGAGTTTTCCTAGCTGCTATACCTTCGCAAATACCATTAAACTCAATCAACTCTTTCTAAATCCTCTGCAATGTCCTCAGATTGATACCCAAACACTCTGAAATGTTTGTATTGGAGTTTTTGGCATGAATGCCAAGCAGTACAGCATGCTGTTTCCAAATTTCTGGTAGAGTGAATTGCATCCTGATGCTCTATTTCTCACAGACGGTGCTCAACTGATCCTATTATACTGTGCAGTTGATAAAATAAAAAGCAATGTACACATGCAAAATTTAAAATATAAAATAACGACAATTTACCCATCGCACCCTGTAATACCATTCATTCCACTCAGATGAAAATAAGGTTTTATAATTATAACCAATTTCATGAAGAAAATTTAAAAAAAATAAATTTACAATCAAAAGCTTTTAGAATTATTTTAGCAATGAGTACTTAAAAAAAAAAAATAAAAAAAAATTCTACTTGTAAAAAAAAAAAAGAAAGGTTATACATACAAAAAAATAAAAAGCTGATTTTCAAAATTACATTCTTCAACATTATAATTTTACTATTGACAGTTACAAAACAGAGTTTACAAATCTAAATGACAATTTTATTATTCAGAGAAAGAAATTGGTAAGCCTGTCCAAGAAAGAATTAAAATATTTATAAAACAAAATTAAAACTCTAGAAAAAAAATATCTGCAAAACCTAGTTAAGATGATTAAGTAAATTATAAATGAGTGAAAGCAAAAATTTGAATAGAGAAGATGAATTTGCAAAGTCACCCAGCAGCCAAAGGAGACCAGAGTGAAGTTGTGTCGTAATTGATTGCATACTTATTATATTGATCTATGTCTAATTTATTAAATACTCCCTGAAGATCAGTTTCATTATTCTATACATTTATTAGCTTAGTTTTATCTTTGTTATTTTTATAAAATTTCAGTCAATTTTCTTTGGCCTTCCTTAGGCAAATATTCCAACCAGTGGTCACTTATTTTTTTTTTCATCTCAAGAACATAAAAAATTAATACATATAAGAGAATTTTCAGGAAGGACTGGAAAGATTTAAGTAAGATCCAATTTCCTGAAGAAAATAGTTTTTCAAGACATTCTTGGAAATTTTATTGTTAGTTTAAAACGTTTTGACATTTGGCTATATGAACTAAATTGTACAGTGTTCTTTTGAGATTAAAAGGAAAAAAATTTCTTGAAGCAATTTAATGTAACATGAATGTGTGGAAAGAAAAAAATCTTGTGAATAAACATTATTTTTGCCTAAAATAATTACGATATTAAAAATAAATTTACAGATTTTGAATTGATTAAAAAAAAAAAAAATTAAACCACTTACCATAACTCACAACAATCTTGCTAATTTCTCTAAATAACAAAACACCATTAGGAGAAGAAACATCAAACTGTAATCGTTGAGACCTAATAAAAAAAATAAAATAAATATTAACATGTTTATGGAAAGAAGTAATCAGTAAGAATTGAAAAAGCTAGAAGAATTGGGCTGAGGATGAAAACTTGTGTCTAAAACCGTCTGAACTTCAATATCTTTGCACCAAATATGCTACAATTTTTTTGTGATGAATGAAGAAAAAACAATTTAAAAATCAATGAATTTAAAAAACAAGACCTTAAAAACTGCACTGGCAATATTAAAAATAAATTCCCACATTATTTGTCTATAATTAATTGGTAAGAAAATAAAATAAATACAGGACTCAAAGATAATCATTTGGAATGAGAAGGCAGCTGAACAAAGTAAATCTACAAAGTTGCTTGATGACAAAGATAATGCAACAATATCAACACCTTACATCGTTTAACAAAAGCACAAAATATGTCACACTAGTCATATCTGTTGTTAGATTCAGTAATCTTTGAAACAACACAGTAAGTCATTCACTAATAGTGGATCTGTTTCAATGTTAGAAAGGATTTGTGATTGGGAAGGTTTAGGTTTCATCTATATTTGGTGTTTTTATGAAATTTCTTACCAACAACCTTCATAAAGAGGGGGAAAGAAAAAGCGATTTCAAAGCAAAGACATTATTGAATCAGTTTAATGTTTGTTAGACTCTACAACTAAAGAAAACCTTCTGAGATCTAATACCAAATCATCTAAGTAATACCATTTTTCTTCTTTTATTCTCTACAAATGCAAACAACATGGCCATCCTAAATAGCCACAGCTAAAAATCTACACTGAACCATAAGTACACATAAAAAGACCCATGAAAAATGGCCTTGCCTGTCAAAAGAAAAATAAACTGTATTTTCAAGCGCTGTGCCAATATTCTGCTAGTAAACATTTTTTTAAAACAGGTATAAAAGTAAAAATATGAGAGAGAGAGAGAGAAAAAAAAGGGATAACATTCCATACCGATTCTGAGCCAACTCAGCCATTAATTTAAGCACAGGTGTTGTTACTGATGGATCATGGTACCACAGCTCAATTGCCCGATGTAACACAGGTGTGTAAGTAGGATAGCTGGTTACTGTTAAGGACAGTGATTGTTTGTGTTTTTCCTCTTTGCTATTTGGAAGGAGATTAGTATTAATAAACTCTTGAATATATCTGAATATTTTCATGGAGTCATTTTGATCAAATATAACCCAAAACTTTTAAAGGAAATATTCTCTTGATAATTGCAAAAATGAGGTTGGTCTAAATGAATTTAACTTTTATATGTGAAATTGGTAAATCATGAAAACCTCAAATGTTTACAATATTTAGTAGAGCTTCAAACAAGAGACAGCAATTGTTACAAAGCGCATTATATTGCCTCTCCCATAAGATGCTCTGTTCTAGTAGACTTCCAAGCGTTGTTTGAATTACTGAAATCATTGTGTTACTTTTATTAATAACACAATGTCTTCGCCTATTCATTTTACAGCCATTTTCTGTACAGATTGTACACCTGGTGAACAGATTGGATGAAACATGATGTTGCTTTTGTTGTTACTACAAAGCAGTTCAGGAATCCAAAGCAACTCTTGGAATGATAATGACACTTCTAAAATAAATCAACAGTATCATTAATAGAAGTTTGATAACTTTTAAAGTTTTTTTTTTTATCATGAAGCTTTCTTTTGTTATGGCATGTTTTTAATAGTATGCAAATATTTGGCTTTAAATTTCAAGCAATATTTTCATGTTATACATAATTTTTGTTAAATTTTGGTTAAGTTCAATGGAATGTCTCTATTAATAAAAGTAACACTTATCAAATTTATCTGTTAACTTCAAAACAAATAGATTAAAAAAACTTCTTGAAAAAGGATACATCCAGTCAAAGTGCATCATGTAGCTTGTTTTTGTGTTAAAGGCAAAAGCTACTCCTCTAAGGTCACGAGCCAAGCCAATTAAGGATCTCTGCAAACAAAACAAAATTGTCACTCAAAATGATGAAAAGCAATTATATTACAAAGAATAAATTTAAGATAGAAAATTTTAAAAAATATCATGAAGTTGGAAAAGTGGCTTAAAGAATTTAATTTAATTTAGTTATAATGTAGTTATTGTTTGAATAGAAAAGAGGGTCTGTAAATAAGTCACAAGTAGAGTTTGACTTGACAGGACCACTTGACAAAAAAATTGTCTTGAAAAGTGTAGCACACAGGACTGAAAGGTGTGCGTGTGTATATCTACATAGAAAACTATGTTATTTGAAATATCACCATAAAGTGCTTATTCGTAATAAATGTTCACTCCCACCATAAAAAAATTAGAAAATTCAATATCTGTCAGTGTGAAACATGTTTAGCATTATCTTTGCAAACTTGTTTTTTTTTTTTAAAGCAACATGGTAGATTTCATATGGAGATAATAAGAAAAGAAACACCTTCGCTTCTTCCATTTTATTTGGTGTGTCAGCATTTGCAAGCATATTGCCCACCGCATCAAAAGCAGCTGAAATAAGAAACAAACAAATTTAATTAGAATATTCATAGAATGTTTACAAGTATAGTAAAATTAGTCATCACAAACGGTTCATTTAATTACATATATAAAAAGAGGGAAGGGGGGGGGAATATGAGCAAACTTTAAAATGGTTCTAGAACTTTAGATTTTAACTATCATTTGCTTTCTATTGTACTATCTTAGCAAAATCAATTCAAAGCTTTTACAAGAAATAATAGAGAGGGAAAAAAAAGGTTTGTCTTACAAAAAGTGAAGGAATTAATATAATTTTTTTTTCTCGTATTCCTAATATTATATTTCATGGGAATGTATGAATTCTGAATGTAAGTCTCACCTGTAAGTGGTAACATAAATTGATCAAATTTTTCCTCATCTTCACCGAGATCAACAAGTAACAGTCGACCAAGGGCTGTATAAAAAGTGGTCCGACATCGCATATCTGCCATAATATTACTGTTCGTGTTAACACCCAAAAATGGAAAGTGATCACTCTGCATAAAACAAACAATATTAGTTTGAAAAATTATAAAAATAAATGTTTTTAAATACTTTTAGAAACATTTAAAAATTGGGGGAGGAAGTCCAGGATGAAGGTAAGAACAAAATTAGCCTGGTGCCCTGAAAACTCACATATACATACACACTGATGTGCCAAAAATCATGGAATGCTGTCTCGTATAATGTAGCTTGGCAAAATACTTTGTCAATACTTGAAAAAGTATTGATTATACAAAAAAAAAAAAAAAAGAAAAGAAAAAAAAACTTTGTCAGTACTTGACAAAGTATCGATTTCACAAATGATCAGAAGACCTCTGGAAAGGTAAGCTATGCTATCTCAATAGTTGTCTTAGCATACAAATAAACATCTCCATCATATTGCATAAATACTCATTTGGGCTTATACAAAGTAAATATGGTGGCCATACCATTTTTCGGAACTTCCCAGAATGCTTATCATACACACATATAAATATTCCAACATTGTAGGAATACAAAACATTGCAACATACTGGCCACCACCAAACCCAATAATATATGTCACATGAAAAAATTCTCCCTACACATTTATGGAACCACTACCAGCCTTCACAATGCCTTATTTTGATAACTAGGGTTCATAAACTCATGTATATACAACACACCCAAACTTTAAAATCATCAAGAAACAACTCAAACGGTGTGCTGATGACATGATGTTAACAGGAGGATCCAGGTGGGTCTTCTGTTCCTACATCCCACAGAAGCTAAAGAATATGAACCGACCTGCTGGATATGCATCTGGTATCTCCTGCATTGTGATTTGAGCATTACTGCTAATCATGATCTGGCTACTGCACTGCTCATGGTAGGCATTGCTGCCTACCACCAGGTATGCCTTGCAATATAAGTAATAATATAATAAATGATAAAATAATGGTATTGTAAGTTAGTTATATAATTATTCTTTATAGGTTCTTTATTTTATTTTATGTATATATTTTTTATTGTAACCTGACCACCGATGTTAATTATAACCTACCCTTATTTGCTAATGATTTAATCTATGACACGACATAGATAGTTAATGTTTATTCAGCATTTGATATTGAATATTTGTGATTAGTTGTGCATTAATTTTGCACGGACTCAGAATCCAAAATTGTTATCTGTGCATACATATGCATATGTATGTATGTATATATATATGTGGTTGTTTGTATATCTGTTTATGTGTGTGCATATACATACGTACAAACATTTATGCACGTGTGTGTGTGTATGTATACATATATTTATGTGGGTATGTGTATGTATTTGTATATTTATATTTGTATATATGTGGGTGTTTTATTTGTATGTTTGTGTGTATATTTTTGTTTGTACATGTGAGTTTGGTTGTTCGTATTTATGTTTATGTATGCATATATGTGTGTATGTATATATGCATATATATATGTCTTTTTTTCTACTGCTTTGTTTATAGCCCAATATGTGTATTTCAACTACACATATGTATACATCATACATGTATATACACTTCTTATTTCTATTTGATCTTCTTTATATCTGTATGTATGATTGGGTATGTATAATTATTGATAGTTGATTTGTGTCAATTTATTAGTGCATTTATGCTTGGTTTTTAGTGAGTCCAATTATTCATATATTTGTATGTGTATGTGATTGCTTGTATATGCTTTTACCTGTATATACATACACCCTTGTGCAAATTAATTGAAACAACTGCTTTAGTTTCCTTTGTTTCACAATATGGTCAATTTTAAACCCACTGGACTGACAGGGTGTCATAGATTTCTATTTTTTCCTCAGATTAGGTCATTTGCAGTGCTGTGCAGTAATATGAATATTTTCGGAGTGTATGATGAAATTTGTTTGGCCTCAAAAAATATTGCATCATCCGTGATTGCATCAGATTTTTATCACACCCAGACACTATTGTCTCAACTGTCAATTAGTTGTCCTATGGCCATTGTCTACGATGGACATTACTCCAAGCGTATGAAAATTGTAATTCTGTATGAACACAATAGCAAGCCTTACCAATGAGCAAGTCAAAGCACTATCGACTATGGACAATGAAAAATATGAAAAAAAAAATTATTCATTTTGTTTCAATTTGCATAAGGGTGTATATCTGATAAAATTTTCTTTAATGTGCGTTTCATTTTTATTTTTTTCTATTTTTTACTTTTTTTTTTAATAATTTCCTTTCTTTATTTCCTATGTGAATATACTTCTCTGTATTTGTGTGCTCATATATTTACCTACCTATAGCGAAGAAAACGGCGACTTACCTCATCAAACCAAGCGACAGCGTGTCGCGTGTATCCTATGATGGAAAATGTGATGAAAAAGAAAATTACTTACAAAAAAAGAAAAAAAAGGGCATGTATTCCGCATGACATGCTGAAGATGGAATATTTAAATTAAAAAACAAGTCCGTCGCAGGAGTCGCTGTAAAAGTATTTTGATATGCAAAAATTGAATGTCCTCTCCCAGCTGAATGGAAAAAATGCTCGGCCGATAAAAGCAGTTGGTGTTCTTGAATCAGGATTGGGGTATTTTGGCTACCGCGTTTGTTAGAGAGAGAGAGTTACTTTTCTGACTGGTTGCGTGCATTGTGATTCGTGAGATGTTACCTGCGAATCGAGTTTTCGGCATTTCTTTCTGGCCCCGATGTTCGAGTTGGAACTTACAGTGATTTATTCTCTGCGTTGTGGAAATAATCTGTGACAAATATTTTGTTTGCAATCTCAGATCGCTTACAAGCTATTTCAGCGCTATGAGGGACGAGACATTTGACATCAAGTTGATACCAGAGTTTGATGGTTCAGTGACCGGACAAGCAGTTACTGAATGGATTGAGAAGGCAGAACTTGTTTGTGACCTGTGTGGAATTAAAAAGGTTGAACGTGTTCTTCCTCTGAGGTTGACTGGCAGAGCATTTGCTGTTTACCAACAATTAAACTCAGAGCAAAAATCAGATGTTGAGCAGATAAAACGAGCCCTGTGGATTGCCTTTGCCCTGGATCGTTTCTTGGCCTACGAGCAGTTTGTGGAACACCAACTGTGTCCGGACAAATCTGTCGATGTGTTTCTAGCCAACTTGAAGAAGCTAACAGGTTTTTTTGGTGGGATATCCGAGCAAGGACTAGCCTGTGTGTTCATAGCAGGGTTACCAGCACACATCAAGCAGCTGCTGCGCACATCTTCCAGGATGGAAGACATGAATACAAACCAACTGTTGGACCGAGATCGGGCCATAATGAAAGATAAAACTGCAACTGAGGAAATGGTTGCGGCTACGATTTCACCAGGCGGAGTTGATAAACATCCAAATGTTAAACGTTGGGAGGGTATGCGATGCTATTGATGCTCTGGGTGGAATCAGCTTTCCAGAGACTGCCCAGTTCAACAAGATGCCCGTCAGCCACACAGGTCACACACAACAATGCGTTGCTTCCGGTGTCAAGTGGTAGGCCACATTGCTTCATTGTGTCCGGGGAAAAGAGGAAGAGGACAAGACGTCAGTGCCGGCCTCTTCCCTAAGCGAGTTATGAATGAAGCGCTACCAGTCTTGGGTATTTACATGAACGGAATTAAGAGTGTGGCACTGGTGGACACTGGCTGCTCACAGACACTCATGAGTAAGTCAGCCTGTCAATCCTGATGGAGGTGAATGTACTCACTGTAAACGGAAATACCCTCAAATGTTGCGGAGTTGAAAGTATTAAGCTTGACATGGACAACGCAAACCCCCTCAAAATCAAAGTCTTGGTAGTGGATGGAGAGCTATTGGGTTTTGACTTGTTGCTTGGATTCAACGCCATTAAAAAGTTGGGCGGACTCCAAATAACAGAATGTGGCGATGTACGGTTTCCCAAGCGTGGAATAGTCTGTTGCGCTGCTATTAAAATAGAAGAACCTGATTTGTGCCGAATTCAACCCAAACCAGAAGATATGGGTCGCATCATGGAAGTGGTCTGATGGTTGATCACCGGAAAGTTTGCGAAATCGGATGCCTGAGTACCCAATACCAACGGGAGTCAAGGAGGAATACGACTGTGAGCTGCAGACCTGGCTTGATAACGGTTGGTTGCAGCCTTATCCTGAAAAGGAACTTGGTCCTCCAAAAGGTTTAATTCCATTGATGGCGGTGGTGCAGAAAGACAAAAATAAAGTGCGGCCAGTATTAGACTATCGAGAGCTGAATGAGTGTCTCGACGCACACGCAGCTAATGCTGATGTGTGCGCACAGAAACTGAGGGAGTGGCGTAAAAAAGGACCGGATGTCGCTATCCTTGACCTACGGCAGGCCTATTTACAAGTACACATCCATAAGTCACTTTGGCCATTTCAAACTGTAATCTTCAAGGGGCAAAGATATTGCTTGACCCAAATGGGTTTCGGGTTGAATGTTGCACCAGCCATAATGAAGACCGTTGTGGACGCGGCGTTGTCGAAAGACAAGTTAGTTCAACGGGCAACCTCATCATATATTGATAATATTTATGTTGACGAGAGCACGATTTCAGCAGCTTGCATGAAGGATCACTTGGCTGCGTTTGGTTTGACCTGCAAGGATCCGGAGCAGTTACAGGACGGCACACGTGTGCTGGGTTTGCATGTCGAGGAAGATAACAACACGCTTAAGTGGAAACGTGAAAATGGCATTCCATCAGTTCCTGAGATCCTGACATGACGTAACGTCTTCTCGTGGTGTGGAAAACTGGTGGGTCACGTTCCTGTGTGTGGGTGGCTTTGTGTTGCTGCATCATTTGTAAAACGCAGGACAGTATTCATCACGTCTGGTTGGGACGACGAAGTGACAGATGCTCCCCTTCAGAACATGATTGAGGACATAGTGGAAAGAATACGCCAGAATGACCCTGCACATGATAAGTGGTGCACAAGCGGACACATTTATGAGGTATGGGTTGATGCAAGTTCTCTCGCCACAGGGGTTTTTGTTGGAGGTTGATGTGAGCGTTGTAGAGGACACATGTTGGCTGTGAAGGACGCCCAACATATCAATTTATCAAAATTGGATGCTATTCTGAAGGGCGTCAATTTAGCACTACAGTGGGGCGCAACAGAGCTACACCTCTCCACGGACTCTGTGTGTGTGCACCGGTGGGTATCAAACATGCTTACTGGCAAAGCCAGAATACGAACTAAGGCGGCAAGTGAGATGCTGATCCGGAGGCATTTGAGTACTCTTGAAAAGCTGATTCAAGAGTATAACTTATTGATCATAATAAGTTTAGTAACGTCAAGTGAGAATCAAGCAGATAAGCTCACCAGAGTACCGCGAAGATGGTATGATGTGATCAAGAAGGAAATCGAACCAACTCGCCCAATATGCGCTTCCATGGTGAACGAAACCTCTCCTGATCAGATACGGGCCATACATCCTGGTGTCAGGCGAACACTGTATTTTGTGAGACAAGTTTACATATGACATCCAAGGCGGCCGTCAAAGCAGTGGTCAGAAAATGTAAAGAATGCCAGTCAATTGACCCAGCCTCAAGTCGTTGGCCTCGTGGCAACCTAAGTGTGACTGAAATCTGGACCCACTTAGGAATGGACATTACGCATTACGGTGGGCAAAAATTGCAGCAAGAAAGTGGTGTTCGATAATGGAGGCAGTATACTGGCATAATATCACGCTGAAGGATGATATATCGTCAACTAACACGCCTGCCAATATGATTCACAGCTACCAACTGAAAGTGAAGGGAATTACTATAACATTATCACTTGATCGTTGTAAGTATCACGATATATACAAAGTTGGGAACAGAGTATGGGTGAAAGCTCCCCATAGCCGGTGTACCTCCAGGTATCAAGTGGGTCGCGTGACGGACATTGTAAATCCACAAACAATAATAGTTGATGGGATGCTACAGCATGTAAAAGATCTTCACCTTTTCGTTGATTCTGATACATCGTCGAAAGAATCCGATGATGGTTCATCATCTGACAGTGATCAGATAATCGAGATCTGCGAATCCGATGTTTCTACAGTCACAGGGCTTCCGGAAACTCAAGATACGTCTGATGACTCTTCAAGAGACGACTCTCCGACACACGCATAATAGAGATAGTTCCATTCCGACAAAGCACAAGGATAAAGAGAGCTGCTCCATCCTGTTCAATTTGTGATAATGATATCAGTGGGGAGTATAGCGATTTACCCTGTCAAACCAAGCGACAGCGTGTCGCTTGTATCCTACGATGGAAAATGTGATGAAAAAGAAAATTACTTACAAAAAAAAAATAAAAAGGGGCATGTATTTCGCATGACAGGCTGAAGATGGAATATTTAAATTAAAAAACAAGTCAGTCGCAGGAGTCGCTGTAAAAGTATTTTGATACGCAAAAATTGAACGTCCTCTCCCAGCTGTCGACGAATGGAAAAAAATGCTCGGCCGATAAAAGTTGGTGTTCTCGAATCAGGATTGGGGTATTTTGGCTACCGCGTTTGTTAGAGAGAGAGTTATTTTTCTGACTGGTTGCGTGCATTGTGATTCGTGAGATACTACCTGCGAATCGAGTTTTCGGCATTTATTTCTGTCCCCGATGTTCGAGTCTGAACTTAGTGGTTTATTCTCTGCGTTGTGGAAATAATCTGCGTCAAATATTTCCTTTGCAATCCCAGATCGCTTACACTACCTTATACATACATGTTTGTGCATTATTATGTGAATGTGTTGGTCCCGTCATTTGAAAATTCCCTTCTCTCCCTACCTCCTTATTTGAATTCTAACTTCCATGTATGAAATATATGTAGCAATCAGTGATACCTTTTTTATCAGCGTCAAACTTCACTGATAAACTGACACTTTGCGAACAATAATAAATTATATATATTTTTTCCCCTTTAGTTAACTTTAGAATTTTTAATTTTTAATTTGAAATTTAACTGTTAACTTAAATTTAATTTTTATATTGACTTCTAATTTAATCTAATCTTATCTTTAATGCACTAATAGATTGCACTTATACCAGTGTATGTTGTGATATTATTTTAAATTATCATATACTTATATTCTGATTGGTCATCATAGGTTACGTAACAAAGCTTCCTCTACTGAGAGGGATTGGTTTGCGTTTGATCTCATAAAATTGTTTATTTTCCATTCAACATCATCACTTGATAAGACACCAGCAGTGTTGAAACAAAATTGCAACTTTTGCAGTGATCTTATGTATATGTTATAAATTTACATGTACATTATAAATTTAAATATTATTAGCTCTACTTGGTATTGAGCACTCTTAAGAATAGTGTTTTTGATTATTGGAATTTTATTTTATGTGTACCAACCCTGTCTCATAGAACATATATTAAAGTAAAATATTTTGGAGCAGCTTTTTAAGCTCAAATCCACAGCATTATTGTAGTATTCATTTAAAGGAAATCTAAAAGACTTTTTACAATTGCTTCAATCTTGTATTTGACATATACTGTTTAAACAAAATTTGTGTGTGTGTGTCATGTTATATATTTTGTGTAGATTATTTTCACCAATCAACTTTAATAATAATCCTGTCTGAAGTTCATTTTGGAAGGATAGTACATGAAATATGGACTAAGATTTTGACTTTCTGAAGTTATCATGGTAGGTAGAGATAAATGGTGTTTCATAGAACTAGTGACGTAGATGAAGAGTGTTGTGACATGAAGTGCGAGCACACAAAAAAAAAAAAAAAAAAAAAAAAAAATCGGGCTCTTAAGTTATAATTGTTTTTATTTATTGATGGTTGTTTTTGTTGTACGAGTATTGCTTTGAGAATCATGAGTCTGTTTTTATTATTTGATTTTGCTAGTATTTTGGTACTGTTTGTGAGTAGTCATATAATGTTACTATGTTCCTTATGCTGCTAATTAATATGTTATCTGATGACACTTTGGTCCGATAGGTTGAAAGCAAGTCTCCATGAGAGTGTGGTTGCGG
Organism: Acanthosepion esculentum; assembly: GCA_964036315.1. Lineage (NCBI taxonomy): Eukaryota > Metazoa > Mollusca > Cephalopoda > Sepiida > Sepiidae > Acanthosepion > Acanthosepion esculentum. Next base: position 27,206,157 of record OZ038481.1, on the reverse strand, counting down.
TATATCCTATGTAAGATGTTTTGCATTTTTCATTTACAGAGAAACATTCTCCAAGTGATCAAGTATATTCATACAGAACATTAGTCATGTATAGGGGTGATGAGTTAGAAGCCATTGTCAAAATGCAAAATAGACAACACAAACAGAATTAATAAAGTTTGCAATGAAAAGAAAAAAGTGAAAAAAGATGAAACCTCAACAACCAAGCAATCAATATAGTTAAAGCAAATCAAACAGGTAAGAAGGCAAAAAGAATTCACAAACTAGGAGTTGGTGTTTTTACACAAAAGAAAGGTCGGACAAGCGAATGCAGTAGGTCTGTCTAGTAGTTAAAGCAGATCTGGATTGAATCATGTCAAAACGCAAGCCATCCCATTTTATTGGCTAAGGAAAATATCCCAGCATACATTTTGTGTCCTTCTGACTATTGGAGGGGGAAAACTTTTGCAATCATTCCCAATAATTTTTGGAAATCAACAACCCCCACTTCAATCTAAATGGATGAGTGCACTCATATTGGTAATAGTACCTATAGCACTATTTACATTATTCGGACTATTGTCCTCATCTTTGTTGCCAGGTTTATCACGTTTCAGCCGTTGTACGCCCCGGCCTTCTTAAAGTGGCTGGAATGTCAAACAGAACCTTTTATTTCGCTCACTGGGGTAGACTGTTCTAGTTCCACGTGCCATGTCTAATGGCTGTCAGTTATCTCCTGTTAATTCCCCTCTCAAAGTTCTTCACCACCTTAACCAGGTATTGAACGCATACTGAAACGTGATAAACATAGCAACAAAGATGAGGACAATAGTCCGAATAATGTAAATAGTGTACACAATACCTCATCTCAGAAATATAGACAGTACCTATAGCATATTAACACTTTGATGATTAAGAAATAAACAATTTGCTTTCTTAACAATTACTCCTGTAGCTTATAATATATTCTACTGTATTTAGTTTTAGATATTTAAGTAATCTATATGATTATAGAAGATGAATCACTTGAGAATTTGAACACTATTTGTTGAGAGATCAGCTAACCGGTCAATTGATAATTAAAATACTTACTGTGTGATTGTTGAGCATCAGCTGTACCGCTTCTAGTTTCACCAATTTGCGACCACTGCTATAGCCGACTGATAAGTCACTTAGCAACAGAAGTGTCTTGGTAATTATTTGTTCACTTCGACCCCAATATTTAAGATTCGTGATGCTGGAAAAAAATCAGATAAGTTAGGCTCAACTTCAAACACTTAGCAAGTAATTAAAACAAAATTATACATAAAACACTAAATGTAATCATTTGGATAAACTACTTAAAATCTTAATTAAAATAAGAAAAATTTATAGCAAAAATTATATGTATAATGCTGTTTGTTTGTATTCATTTGACAAAATAGTATTGAACTGGAATTTTTTTTAAACATATACATGGGAAGAAAATGTATGAGTGAAAAGAAAGACGCTTCTCAACTTACATTTTTCCAATGAAAACACTCAAAACCATGGACTCGTCACTCAATCCTAATACTTCAGATAACCTTCGATACACCTGAAGAAGTAAAAAAGAAAAAGAAAAAATAAATAAACAAAATGCAGAAAAGAGTAGTGTATTAAAAATTATAAATCCATCATTCATTTCATTGTTCACAATCTCAGTTTTTTCAACATAAAATATATTTAATAAAATCTTTTTTCAGATTAAAATATCAGCAATATTTAATACTTTACACTTCATACCAAATCAATTAGAAACATGACGAAAAAGAAGTTAATTAGGAAGAGTGCTTATTCTTGAATAAATACTTGTCATGATTGATTGTTTATTTGTTTTACCAGCACATCAAAACGCCTGTGGGTCATTTAATACTGAAAGGTTTCAAAATGTTTTAAGTGGTTGTGAGGTTTTAAAATTGTTTTAAAAATATCACAAGTTGTATAGTTCAGGAGTATTTCAAAACCTAAGTTATATGGTTTAAAATCCAAGCTCTCTTTTCTATAGAAGTGGGAACTATTTTATTTTCTTCAAATATCCTATTATTTGGGCAGTAGGTACATTTTTGAAGAACATGTTAAGATTTTATGCTTGGTAATAGTTGCAACACATTTTTTTAGTGCTTCTTACATTCTATCAAGATATGTTTGACTGTGAGAAATTTATTGCAGTCGGTACACTGGGGTGTAGTTTGTGTGTGTCCAATTCTTATTCTGTTGAGCACTATGTCACAATATTTGTCTCTTAATTCTCCAGATATGCTTTTGTTGATTGTATCAATGTAAGGTCTATGTGAGGTTTGGAGATTGCCCATAGAGGTATCTTATTTATGGTGAATGCTGTTATGTTATCAAGATCTTTGTTTATTTGTTCTAGTGCTCCTTTGATTTGAAGACCAAATGAAGAGATGGCTGTTGGTTTATTTCTATAGATCTTGATATATTGAGGTTCATGTTTTTTGGTAGGCTGTGTGATTTGGGTTGCATTATAGTTTTAGTGCATATTGGAGATATAGGTGATTCATTGGCTTCTATATAGAGACTTTGGATGAGTGAAGCCCGGAAGGCTCAGAGACTTAATCTCAGGCCTTGATTTTGCATGGTTTGTAGTTTTTTGTGTGGCACTGTAAATAATGCATCCATAGTCTAGTTTTCATCTGATGTGTGACCTTATATATTCTAAGCATAACTTTTTGGTGGGTACCCCAATTCAGTTTTGATATTACCTTTAGAAGCTTCAAGTTAAGTTTGCTATCTAGTATGATTCCTAGATATTTTATTTGTTGGACTATGGGAATTATGCGTACATTTAATTTTAATTCTGGATCGAGGTGGTAGGCACATTTTTTGCAGAAATGCATACAAACAGTTTTTCTTTTGGAGAAATGGAATCCATTTCCATTTGTCCATTTTCCAATCTGATTTAAACATATTTGTATATATCTTTCATGGGAAGGCAAGTTTGGTGATGAGTATGATATTGAGAGATCATCTACATATAGGCATTTTTCAATTCCTGTAATAATTGTTTTTAATAATGTAACTGATAAAATGCTACCTTGAGGTACTCCTGCCTCGTGCATGTGTGTCTGTTGTGTTTCCATTTCATACATTGAATGTTCAAGTTTGATAGCAAGTTTTGGATGAATATAGCCATTCTTCCTTTTATTCCCATCTTGTGCATGTCTTTTAGGATATTGTACTTCCATGTGATGTCATAGACCTTTTCAAGATCGAAGAATATCAATACCATATGATGACCTTGAACAAAGCCATCATGAATAAAGGATTCAAGCCATACAAGTGGATCATTGGTCCCTTGGTTTTTCCGGAAGCCACTTTGGTAACTAGATAAGAGTTTGTTTTGCTCCAAGCATCACATTAGTGGAGAATTTACCATTCTTTCCATTGTCATGCAAATGCAACTTGTTAGTGCAATGGATAAGCAGTTTGTTGGGTTGGAGTGATCTTTGCTGGGTTTAGGAATGGAGTGATGATAGACTCAAGCTATAATTTTGGAAATTTGTCTGAATACAATATATCATTGAAGATCTGGATAAATATTAAAAGTGACTTTTCTCATAGGTGTTTAAAAAAATGATAGTAAAAATTCTGCAACTGGTCCAATTCATCTGGACCAGTTGCAGAGTTTTTACTTTTGTTTATGGAATCTTTTAGTTCTGTCATAGTAAAGAGAATATTGTATTCTTTATTGTTTGAAATGAATATAAGTTTTTCTTATTCCATAATGTTTTTATATTTTTGAAATTAGCTAACCTAATAGAAATAGCTAACCTAATAGGAACAGAATCTCAAAGAAACTTCTCAACAAATCACTACACTGGGAGTGTAGTGATTTGTTTGAGATTCTGTTTCTATTAGGTTAGCTATTTCTTTTTTCCAGTGCATTTATCTCTATTTGTTTTGCTTAAATGGACTGTTGCAGTTTGTGATGTTTTTCTATCAATTTTGCTTATTATTTCACATGTTTTATTTATTGGGATTTTGTTGTTTAATTTGGGGATGTAGTTTTTCTAAGTTTCTCTTTTGGATTTTTTTAATTATACAGCATACTTTTGTAGGTTGATTGTAGTTTGGTCACGTAAGAATATAGTTAGCATGTTTTCCCTGGTTTTAACTGCTTCTCTGCATTCTGCTGTGAACCAGGGTTTTGATTTGGTATGTAGTTTAAAGGAAGATTTGGGTATTGCCTGTCTTGCTATTTCTGTTAGCATGTTTGTAAAGGAGACTATTGGCTCTGGTTCATTGAAGTTTAGCTAATTAGCTTTATGTAGTTACCATTTTAGATTCTTTTCTTCTGTCACAAGCTTGTTTATATTTTGGAAGATAAGTGAATGGTCACTACTGTATTGGTCTTTATTAATTTTCCATTGAAAGTCCATAAAAATAGACGAGGAGCATGTGGTTAGGATGATGGCTGATGTTGACCTGGTACCTGGATGTAGGTATGTATGCATTTGGTTATCAAGGATACAGATATCAAAAGATTCTACTAGAGATTCTATAATTTTACCAGTTTGATCGGGGTTCCTACAACCCATTAAAATTTCCCATTAGTAGAAAAGGTGAGGGAAGTTAGCCAAATAGCGTTTCTATTTCACCCTTATTCAGTCCGTGTTTTGGTTCGTTTATTTTTCCAGTACATCAACCCATTTGGGCCATTTAATGCTGAAAAAACAGATTTGTATTCAATAATCTCTTACAAAGTTTTAAAATTTGTGAAATATAATAGGAAGTTAATTGTATAGATCATCTGAAGATGAAGTTGTTTGGATTAAATTTTGGTGCATAATTTACTTTTCCTCAGGTAAAGTCAGAATGGTTTCTTCAATAACATTTTTTAAAAGATCTTTAACGCTATTCACCTTATAAAAGGTGTTTACAAATAGGACCAAATTCAGCACAGTCCCTGTGTTTTGGATGAATATAAATTGAACATATAGTTATTGTTTGATGAATTGAAGTTTTTATTGCCATGGTCTGTAAATTTGTGTTTAATTGTTTTTCATGGGGTATTGATTTTTTAACCAATATTGAAGTAGCCACTATTGGCCTGTTCTCTATTTTTGATACATTAATCTTTATATCCTTTAAAGATGTTAGCAGTTTCTTTGAAAAACATCTCCTGCAAGCAGACTATATCTGAAGTTGTTTTATTTCCTCATAGTTTGGTTTGACACCTCTACAGTTCCATTGTATGATGCTTGTGTTCCATTTTTCCATTTGAATGGTAATCATTTTTAATTTTGTGAGTAGATCTTAAGGCTGATTATGTTTTTGGTTTCTGTGTTAAGTAGCAATATTTCCTTTCCATTGTACGATTTTTGTTTTATGTCATCATATTTATGATGTGTTGAGGATGTAGAGTCCATATGGATTTCTATTTATTCAAATTTTTCAGACTTCTTTGTCTTTGGCTATTTTGGGTTGTTTTTTGGTTTTTATCTTTTGCTCTTGTCTTTAAGATAGGTCTATATCTTTTCTTTTTCTTCAGTTATTGAGTTATGGTTTAAGTCGGTAGTGAGAGATATTTCCATATTTATTATGTTGGTTTTTAAGGCTTTAATGAGATTTTACAATTCGGTTATTAATGATGTTGTGTTTGTTTTACTTTTTGTCAGATTATTTCCTAGATTTTTCATTTGGTGATGCTGTGGTGATTTTCACATAATTTTGTATAGAGAAAAAGGTTTCTATAAGTTTTCTTGCTTCTGGGAATGTAATGTTTTGAGCAATTTTCATTCTTATTATTTCTTTTTCTTTTTCCCAGGTCTTGCATACTTTACAATCAGCTCTGTGATCTCCATTGCAGTTGATACATGTAAAAATCAACCAAATTGTATCATCATGGTTTGATTTCCCCACATCTTGCACATGTTTGTTTTCCTGTACAATACTCCTTTAGATGTCCATATCTTTGACATCTTCTTGGATTTGGAACATTTTCTTTGGCTATTAAATATCCAATTTTAATTTTGAATGGTGGTAGAATACTGAATCTTAATATATATGTGTGTGTGTGTATTTATTATCTGGTTTTGTTTTTTAATTATTATCCTTTTGACATTAGTCACATTTTGTTTGTTTTTTTAACTTGGCTTTAATCTCTATCATACAGAGTGATTGATCTCCATTATGAAGTACATCTCTGGAGGTATTTAATCTTTCATGTGGGTATGCTTTTACATTAATGTTAGGGAATTTTTTCACCCTTAACAATATGCTCACGTTTTTTTTATTTTGTATTTTTACCAGGATGGTTCCATTTTTTAAGTTTTTTTACTGACTTAGGATAAACCATTGTGGATATAACACTCTGTATAAAGAATGGTGATAATATAGTTAGTGGCACCTCCTCTCTATATTGTAGTATTGTGAAAAGGCTACCTCAGAATCTGACTCCATGTGGAGGTCTTTTAGCTTTGTTTTTTTTTTCTGTATCCATATAAAATTATGCTCCCCCTGACTGGGCCCCCACCCACCCAGAGCCCTACAAGGGGAAACGCTAAAAGGAAAACCCATTTGCCTTGGCAGATCAGGGTTACACAGTATACTCACACCATGATGAGGTAATAATTGTTTCATCTCCTTAATTCCCAAGTTAACTTTTTCCTCGGGCATAGTTTGAAACAATCATCCCTTCTTAGCATGATTGCCCCTACAGCCACCACCTTCTGATTTAGCTTTTTCCAGAGTTTGTGAGTATCTGAATCAGGGCCTGGCATGACCAGCTGGCTGATCAGATTGGGTCTCTCTGACCACTGCCTAGCCCAGGCAAAGGCCAAAGAGATGTGTTAAAATTCAGGAGTTAAACCATCCCTCTTCTTGAAGCCCACAATCACTAGGATCCCATCCCCAGACATCATGGGTTGCCACACTCAGCCAACAGGTGGCCTCATTGGGGTGGTCTTACTCCCCTGCCCCAGGCAACAGAGTGTAATATTTGTTATGAATCATGTAAACATAAGAATCATTTCACTAAGCTTAACTGGTAAATTTTCATTGGCCATTATTTTAATCTTACCTTAGAAGTTTTTTGAACTTGATCACCAACATAAATTTTTCTGAATTGTTCAAAGAAACTTAAAATAGCCAACTCCAACTTTTCACAACCACTCTGTTGCAATCGAGAGTCAGTAAGATTCATCAACTGTAAAACTCTGAAAAGTTTCAGAAATCAGACAAAACAAAAAAATTAATGAAATTACTTTTCCACAAATTTAAAATGGTTAAAGCAACACCCCCTATAGTTGCAGCCACCATTCCAATATATTCCTGTAGCTTTTCAAACTGCTTACAGATGTAAAAGTTGGAAAAATATTGATGAGACACATTTTAATCCAATAAATTTCTAAGAAATTTAGATATAAAAAATTTGTCACAAAGCAAATGATATTAAATTTGAGTAGTTTATAAATACAGTGAATGAACAGAAAAAAACAAACAAAAAAAAACCCCATCTCCCAAAGAAAGTAGAGAAACTTGATAAAGTAGAAACCAAATGAAATTTGAACAGATGTAAAATTTGCAGATTGGTTTACAGTGGACCTTCATGAAGCAACTGGAAGATCTGGATTTCACAGGCGACATCAGCCTTCTCTCCCACAAACAACAAGATGCACAGGAGAAGCCGAGTCGTGTTGCAGAAGAAGTGAAGAAGACTGGCCTCCAAATCAACATCTGGAAGATGGAGGTCATGAGGGTAAACAACAGACAAGACCCAGTGTGACTACACCAATCTGGAGATCAAGGAAGTCGATAAGTTTGTCTACCGGGGAAGTGTCGTCAGTAATGATGTGGGCATAGCTGAAGACATCAAGTGCTGAATCAAGAAAGCCCAACATGCTTTCAACACTTTGCTACCAATCTGGAGATCAACAGCCCTCTCACTTTAAAACAAGATCCGGTTCTTCAACACCAACATCAAGTTGGTCCTACTTTATGGCTCAGAAACCTGGCGGGTAACCAAGACCAACACCCACAAACTTCAGACATTTACCAACTGATATCTCAGGAACATCCTTAATATCAGGTGGTTTTCTCCAATGACCAACTGTGGGACAGGACCAGACAAGCCCCAATCAAAACTGACATCAAGAAACAGAAACGTTGATGGATCGGCCACACACTCTGCAAGCCTGCTTCTAGTGCCACTAGGCAGGACCTTGACTGGAATCCACAAGGGAAGCAAAAAGTGAGTTGACCAAAACAGACTTTTCGCAGAAGTGAAGGCAGCCAGCACGACATGGGCCGAGCTGAATATGATCGCCTGGAACCGCATTCATTTGAGAGGTGTTGTTGTGGCCCTATGCTACCCAAGGAATCAAGAGGCATAATAATAAAATAATAAAACTTTGCAGATAGAAGTAATATTATTATTAAATATAATAAATACTATAATAATAATAATAATAATTGGTTAGAATACTTTTATTTATAGAAATAATATTACTGTTACCATCACATTACAAGATTATTTTTATTTCTTTTTATCAAACATGATGGCTGGTCAAAAGATGTCATCTGCTACTTTAATCCCAACAATACAAGTCATTTTGGATAATTATCATTGCCTTTAACTAACTTCAAATATATTTCCTTTACAACCATTATTCAAGGCTAATCCATTATTTTATTTTTTTTTTTTTTTTCACTTTTTGGATAATTAGTAACTAAGTGTAGTTTCAGATGATGCAAATTCAGCAAATAAACCATCTAGCTTTTAGATATAATTTTAAGATTTTTATCAAATAATTTGGAAATAAAAATATCAATTACGAATTGGCCACCATTGCAAGTGATTTTGCCAATATAACTCAGATTCATAAAGCAATGGCTTAAAATAAATGTAGACAAAGTAGATTCTTAAGAGGGGGTTTGTTTTTAAAATATTACACAAAACGAGAAAAGTATTTCTAAAGTTAAATCAAAATAATACTTTGATAGAGTCTAAACTTTTTATTCAAGAAATGATAATAAAGACAAAAACAATAATTTTCAGATGACTTACCTACAGACTAATTCACCATCCATTGCATCATGTTCGTCTGTGCTTGCAAAAGATACCCTTCCACCAACAACAGCACCAATTATATACACTAACCAGGTAAGACGCCCTGAAAAGCAACCAACACATTTAAGTCTAAGGAGACAAGACTACAAATAAAACAAGACTAAAGCAGCATTATTGAGATGTCAGAAATTTATAGAATGCTATCAAGGCCTATATTTAAATAGTTAATTCAGGTTATTGTAAAATATTAGCCATTTAAAGTGATAGACAATCTTCTTTTTAATGCATTTTATATAAAAGTAAATATATAGAAATATATATTCAAATTTTAACCTAGCTCTCTTATAACAAGCAAAAATAAACTGAATACTGACTGTTTAACAAATAGATATTAACAAATATTGTTAACAGCATCCACTAGCAAAAGGTAATCTTGTTGCACAATTTAAGAATATATTAGAAACATTTGTTTGAAATGAACATTATATATATATATATATATATATATTATATATATATAATGTTCATTTGTATTCAACAAATGGAGCCTTGAAGCAAAAGAGAAAATATTTGAACCTTGTTGCACTGTGATTTCTACATTTTGCCCTCTTGATGAAATCAACTCCTGATATCTCTGTGCAGCTTCATCAAACAACTGTACTAACAGAGCACAAGTTTTCTCATATTCACATCGCCCAATAGTTGAAAGCTTAAAAAAGAAAGAAAAAAAAAAAATGACCAAACAATAGAGAAACAAAGAAGAAGTGTGTGTGTGCATGTATATATATTCAACATATGAGGGTCAAACAGCTCAGTTCCTAGGAATCAACGGCCAAACACCAGCACATGTGATTTGATTATAGTGGTGAAGGTTTTGTGAAGAACCATCCACACTTTTTGAAGGGGTGAATACAGAGACCTGATGCACTACATGCCACAAGGTCCCCAAACAATCCTCCGCAAGTTTTGAATTCAGAGTTGTCCTTCTCCTAGACCAGTTGGCGTCCAAGACTATGGAACCCAGTCTTTCCTGCTATTCACTGCTATAGCTGGAAGAAGAGGATTCATACCTTTCCCAAGAGTATCAGCACGTAAGTGAATGACATGGAATTGAGTGGAATTCAAACTCTGCTCTCCGATTCCTCAATCCAAGCTGCTATTCATTACTCTACTGTGCCTCCTCCTCCTTCTCTCTCTTATATATATGTGTGCGTGTGTGTGTAGCATTTTTAAAATCATAAAATTTGAGCACAAAAGAGACTTCACAAAAAACAACTAATGCACTAGTCATACATAGAAATTCAACCAGTTTTGATTTTAAAAATGCTACACTCATAAAAAAAGAAAATAACTCACTCAAATGGAAAAATCTCAAGAGTTCTGCCATTGAATATATATATATATACATATATGAAAGGAAAAGAAAATCAAGAAAAAGCTCTTATCTCTATTCAAGCAATTGAAATCATTGTTTGGTCTCACTCTAAAAACTCGTATTAATATTTTATTATGTAAGATTTCATATTAGTCACAAGGCCAAATTGTTAATTATAAAATGGTATTTACTCCAGTATATATAGAATATTTATTTTCATACACACACACACACACACATGTATATATATATATATATATATATATATATATATATATATATATATAAAATTCTGTACATTTATCTTCAAAATTCCATTTTTCTTCATTTCTTCAATAAAATATTTTTTAAGTTTAGCAAGGACTACAAAATTTAAATCTCATTAAAATGCAATCTATTTAACAGTTTACCAACCTGTTCAACATGAAATTGTAAATTTAATAATAAAATAAAATTATTTATTCAATTAAAAACTTTTTATAATCAACCCAACCAGTTTTTATACTTTAGAAAAATAACTTCATTAAAAAATAAATAAAATAATTATCAAAAATGTCTATTGGATTCCAATTTAATATCAGTCGTCTAAAAGCCGAGTGGTCAAGTAAAAAGAGATATAAAAAAAATTCCATATTCAACTTTAGTAATACCATTTTTTAAACATGAGGATGTGTTATGCAGTAAAATGACAGCCCCTTTTTTTTGTTCCTTCTGTTTTTAAATGAACAATTTTTAATCTAATGCAGTAATTTTTTGATTCCTTTGAAAGAACTAATGAAGCTTCCATACATCTGATATTTTGCTTCTAATTTAAATAGAATTCAATTAATTTGATTAATAATAATGAAAATGGATTAAAGTTCTCTGGCTGTTGTTTTGAATTATTTTTTCATTACAACCTTTACGTTATTATTGATTAAAAGCTTTAGTAAATTTTTCTCATTTTCTTAAATGAAATCTGTACTTGCAGATTTTATTAAAAAAAAACTATTTATTTGCAAACTGTACTGTCCCCCAAAAAATAGAGTTTATATTCCTTAGTTTTAGCTCAAATTATGACCCTATATAGAAATACAAGTTAAACATCTTTCTATATTTATCAAAATATGTGATAAAAAATTAAATGTATGAAAATAAGTTTTTATTTATCGATCAACAAAAATGAAACAAATTGAAAAACAAAAATGTCAAGTAGAAAACAAAATCAATTTCATGTTGAACCAGTTTGAGATTTTAATAAATCTTGAGAACTTTTTTTAAACTAATACCCCCTGTCCATTTTTAAATTTACGACCCACTTCAAATAAACAATTTTCAAAACTCATAGAGCTTTGTGTAAGAGCCAGCTTTTGTTATTGAAAAAACAATTTAATCTATAGTGATAAATACTATTAATAAATATATGTAAATTAAGAAATTAAAAAATTCTCTATTCCACCAGAAATCATTTCATTCTTATTGCATTCAGCTAAACCAAACTATTGTTACCTGATCCAGCTGTTGAGTCACCATGCCACTATCTTCTAATGGGTCTTCCATCCCTTCACTGAAAACAATTAGTAAATCAGAGTAAGAAACAGCAAAAGAAATACCATTTTGCAATCAATCAATATAAATGCTTTTTTTTTCTTTACATGAAAATATTTTAAAAGAAAATATTTATATCTACTAATTTCTCAGAGAGTTTCCTGAAAAGAGCCTGGCACTCATCTGCATATGATTTAATACAACTAAAATTATGAGTGCAGAAGGGCTGTGCTTACCTTAAGGCCACATGAACTGATTCCATTCTGGACGTAATGTATGCCTTGGTTACTTCAGGAGTGTAGGTTTCCAACAAATGTGGTTCAGATGCTTTCACATATGGAACAGAAGCAACCATTCGCTGCCACAGACTCAACAAATAATGAATACTATTAGGTGCACACTGCCACATCTGAAAGTAAAAATGACAAAAGTACTAAACAATACATTTTATTTAAACATTAAAGAGTACTAATAGAATTTCAATTTCTTTTTTAGTTTTATATTTGGTTATATGAAAATACTTCAATCAGTGATAAAGTTATTTATGAAATGACATATTAGTATTATTATAATAATTGCTATTCATAGGAATTATTAATAAAGAAACATGTTAGATTTATTTATTCAGAAGTGAATTATAATTTCAAGTTAAAATCAAATGAAAATAATCAAGTTTTGTTAATTCTGCAATACAAAAATTACTCTTCATTTTAATTGACTATGTAATTCAATCAGGCCTGTAATTCAGTCTCAGCAAAAGATTAAGATAAAAAAAAATAAATAAAAAATGGAATTGAACTCGTAGATTATTGCTGAACTGCAAGAAGAATTAGGTCAATCAAATTACCGTGTACATATATGCAAAAAATACTGTTAAAAACAGTACAAGTATTTCATAGATGACCCCTTAATCAATTTAACCATAAAAGGCCAGCACAAATCAAGTCATATTACAACGCTCTCAATTTTCACTTGCTAGAAAAAGTCAGATGTATTTGACAAAAATGTGTGCTAAAAAGCAATAAGATGAAGAAATGATTAACCAAACATTTATAGTAAAAAAATTCAGACTTGCTTTTATGACAGACACACACAAACTCTTTTTTAATTTTTGTGTATATAGATTTGAAAATCAAACCAAGATTGTCATTTTTTTATAACTTATAAGAAAAAAGTAAATCAAACAGTTTTATTCATACTAATATGCAGAAGTGTGTGGTGAGAGGGGCTTCACAGCCAAATGGATGGTCTTAGGGACCCAATCTTTTGCCTAGATGACCTAAAGTAATAACATAGGATATGAGAAGTCAAAGGCCATTTGAGGTAACCAGAGGTCATGGAAGAGTACGGGATGCAATTTCTAGTCAAATGGAATGAAGACACCCAGTTGTGACACAGGTTATGAAATGTTCACCTCAGGAATCATTTGATGTCATCAAAAAGTAAAGTATGTAATTTTTAGCAAAATGGAGAGAGATCTTGAGTTTACTATCAAGTAGAAAAGTGTTTTTTGCTCTGACAAAGTTAATTTAAACCTCCACAGGTCATTGACAAAAGAATTAGATTGCAGCCAAACAAGTGATGTGGTGCTGTCCTTCAAGATCAAGGAAATTAGTTTGGGAGTAAAATAACATTCTTCAGCCAAACAGAAAAAAACTTTTAAGGGCTATATAACTTTATTTTCAATTTGTTTAAATTTTATTCAACAATGAAAAACATTTAAAAAGAAATTTCCAAGATGAAACTGTTTTAATTATAAAGAATGGTTCAAAACTAAAGAAATTACCAGTGACTTGTGAGCAAATCATTCTTGCTCCAAAAAAAAAAAAAAAAAATGATGCAATAAACTGAGCCACTGCAATAAATCCACAGGGAGTTTCAGCTGTATAAGTCAATTGACACAATTCCAAACACTTCAGAGGCTAAGTAGAACCCAGTTGAATTTATCAACTATTCAGCTACAGAAGTCTAGTCTCCTCTCTACCACATGCTATCAAATCAACTAACTTAAATGTGGTAGGGTCCTTATAATTCCAAGAGAATTCAATTACCAGTGAGGATCAGCTTTACCATGATCATCAAAAAGGTACAACGTAATGATATTCCTGGTTAGCGCTATAGTCATTGTACTTGGGTTAGATTCCCAAATAATTTTTTGCATACTTACATTCAATGCGAATAAACTAATGTTATCTGTCCAACCAAAGGACTAGATTATTTGGAACATCAGAATTTTTTTTTTTTTATTTTTTTATTAACAGCTTTTTTTTTTCCAGCTAGCAATGATTTTGTTCTCATTTGTTGCATTGTTTAAGAAATATATTAAACATGTTTTTCCTGTATTGAAGTTATTTTCCTCCCAGGTAATACTGGGTATCCCTGCTAATAAGAGAGAACATTGATAAACTGTTGTAGATTGCATTCATGTTGAATGAAGATGATGTATCATCCACTTCTCAGGTCAGATGTCATGAAGAGAGTAAGAAACAGTGAACTTACACGCAAACTGGTCACTGTGAATTCAGCAATCAGTTTAATGATTTCAGGATAATTGTCAACTTTAACAAGTTCTCCCAACTGATAATTGGACTTTAATCGTGCAAGTAACCGACAAAATTCATGGTAGTTGTTTGGATGTGACAAACTCTGAATAAGAAAAATATAAAAAAGGCATCATCAATTTAGTTCTTTGTGAGAATTTGTAATAAAAGCATTTTTTGTTTGTAGATAAATATTAATAGCTAAGTGTGTTACTGAAACAAACCAGAAGATGTTTCTTTTAACCATTAACATCTGCCACTATTTATACACCATAAACAGCTGAAGAAAAAACAAATCTACTCCCCATTAGGAGAGTAGATTTAATTGTTTTTAATTGTTATAAGAATTATGCTCTTTGCTACTAAAATTTTACTGACCAATATTATTACCTTATTATAATAAGATGAATACCAATTTACAATTTACATAAGATATTTTCCTTCTGCTGATATATGTAATCACACTAGACAAATCAACACATCTGAAGATTTATCAATTATTCCAATACATGTAAATATTTCCTACCAAAGTTTAACTTAAAAAATCTGTAATAACTTCAATGGCTGAAGAAATTTAAATGTGAATAATATACTAAAAAGAAATATGCTAAAAGTAAAAAATACATATGAAAGAAAGAAAAACACAGATACTAACCTGAGGATGTTCTAATATCCGCCTCACACCTGCAACAAGATGATTCAGAAATTGTGCTCGTTCGTCATTGTTAAATAAAGAGCGTCGTACAGAAGCAACTTGAACAAGACAAGAAAGAGCCTGAAAAATCAAAGCTATTGTTCAGCTTGTTTTTAGACAAATTAAAAGAAAAAAGTCAACCAAATATAAGAAAATTTAAAGTGATACAATTTCATTCACCTAAAAAAAGATGTGAATTTGCATAGATGCAGAAACTTATCTCAACAGCCTTGATATAAAATATTCTAATGCAAGAAAATAAAATCAGGCTTTCATATTTAACAGATTAGGTATCTAATACATCTGTTTTTTCAATTCTAAAAACATTTTAAAATATCCAAAATATTCTTACCATTGATGATAATGAAGATGGTAGGCCAGCATACAAATCAAAAAACAATTGCAGCGTACTAAAATCAAGGAAGACTGCAAAGAAAGGATAAATGACATTAAAGTGAAATACTAACATCTAACATTTTTATTTAAAGTGTATCAACATTCATGAGCCTATTCCAATTCATAATTTGCAATATATACATTTTAATTTAGGAATATAGTGTTGACTCGCTCTTACCAAAGCTACCTTTAAGTTCTTTCATCCATATAAAAATATAGTTAATTTTGTGATAAGATATTTTTTCCTTTACATTTATAGAACGTTCTTAAATATTTATTGATTTTAGGTTAGCATAATTATGAACTGATATTATAATTATCATGTATACTATCAATACTGGTGCAAAATCCATCTGCTTCCAATTACTGTTCAAATCTGTAAATCTGAAATGTTTTTTAAAAATTCCAAAGGGTTAAGATTCACTACAGAATGTCACATCCATTAATGATAATGAGTGGGATTTCAATTTGAAAAAGCACCTTGCCAAGCAAAATAAAGGAAGCAGGATGTGGAAACTTCATGAACAAAATGATAATAATCTTCTTAAAAAAAAAAATGTTCCTTGTGCCAAACAGCTAAACCATATAATCAAAATTATAGTAAGGATTAGGCCTAACAGATTATCCTACAAGTAGTGAAATGAGTAGCATTTAAAATTCCAGCATTGCTGTACAAAAATCAACCAATTTTTAGACAAAAAAAAGGCCAGTACTCTATGTTGCTCTGAATATAGGTGAAAAAAAAGGTGTAATAGAACTTGTTAATTATTCCATGTGGACATCCTCTATTGTAGTTGTTAAAAAGGCAAATGGAAAAGTCCAGATATGTGCTGATTACTTGACTGGTCTGAATGATTCTTTGGATGCACATCAGTATCCACTTCCAGTGTCAGAGGACCTTTTCACAAAACTGAATGGCTGAATTGCAAAAATTGATCTTTCTGATGCTTTTCTTCAGCTAGAAGTTAACAAGGAGCCCCAAAAAGCTCCTTTCTACCAACACCTACAACAAGGTGTTATTCAGATTTAACCATCTTAGCTTTGGGTTCAAACCAGTACCAGCCATATTTCAACAGACACCATGCTGACCAGATTGACAGGAGTTGCAATATTAATTGCCTGAACTTCGAGTTCATGCACCCCACAACAATCTTTTGAAAAAAAAAAATTGTTGCCTGGGAGTGGTCTGACACATCCTTCAAAAAGGTAAAATCCTTACTTTCTTTCAATCTTTTGCTGACACACTACAACCCATCCATGGATATTGTTTTAGTCTTTGATACATCCAATTATGGTATTGGAGCTGTCATTTCTTGCATTTTTCCTGATGGCAGCCAAAAGGCAATAGTTCATGCATTCAGATCACTGACACCTGTAGAGCGTAATTATAGCCAAATTGAAAAAGAAGCATTAGCAACAGTCTTTGCTATTAAAAAGTTCCACAAAATGCTGTATGGGTGTCAGTTCACTATGATCACATGCCTCTTGTTAGTATTTTTAGATCTAAAAAACAAAAAAAGACATCACAGTATATACAGCAAAGCAAAGATGGGCTACAATTACAATTTTTCTATAAAATACAATTCAACCAATTTCAATTGGTCATGCCGATGCATTATCTATGCAAAATAAAGTACCAGACAACTCAGTCATTGCAGCATTATCTCTAGAGCCAGAAGTCACTTCAGTGCTTGCATCCAATGTAAAGCATTAGCAGTCACTTCTATGATGATCTGTGAAGACACAGCTTCCGTTATGGTTTACAAAATGGCCAGAAGCGTGCACTGACAAAAGAATTCAGCCATTGTTTCAGTGTCAATCTTCATTGCCAGAAGTCAACAGATGTCATTTTTTTTGCTTGATTGTCCCATCTTCATTACTCGAAAGAGTGATCAAGCAGTTCTGTTAGAGTCACCAAGGTATTAGCCATATGAAATCCCTAGCATGCAGCTATGTTTATTCGACAGACATGGACAGGAAGCTGGAGGAATTGGCACACACATTCCAATTGGCAGTAAAATCTCACAGAAAAACTACACCTAGTTCCTGGCCTATCCCAGAATCTCCCTGGTTACACCTTCACATTGATTTTGGTGGACCCATCAAGGGGTATTATTATTTTATTTTTTTTATTTGATGCTTACAGCAAATAGCCAGAGATTTTACAGATGAATCGCATCACCTCAGATGAAACAATTTTTAGGTTAAAGCAAACCGTGAGTCGATTTGGAGTACCACAGAAACTAGTTTCTAATAGTGCAGCTTTCACTTCAGCTGCATTTTCGACTTTCTGTGCACAGAATGGTATTTAACACATTAGGACACAACCTTTGAATCCACAATCAAATGGACAACTGGAGAGTTTTGTAGATACATTTAAGAGGGCACTCCTCAAACTTGAAAGAGTGGGAACCACACAAGAAATGTTAGAGATATTCCCCAAAAGTTAGAGCTACACTCAAACCAAATGCACCTAAAGGAAATTCACAAGCATAAGCATTGATGAACCGTAAAGTTTGTTTGCATATAGATGTCATCCATCCAACTACAAACCATTCCCTGAAAAGGGAATACAATGATGGAAGAACAATTTTATCATGATCATGGAGCAGTAAAACACAAAAATAAGTACCAGGACAATCTGTACTTGCAAAAAATTACTGCAACAGTAAAGAAAAATGGATCCAAGGACACATTATGGGCTGCTCTGAAAATGTTACATATGATGCAGATATACATTCTTCATTCTGGGCTTGACATGCAAACCAATTACAATGAGCCAACCTTCAAGAGACCAAATCAAACTTTACCACTGGACATTCTATTGGACGCCTTTGAATTGCCTCAACAATGTTCTGAAGTAATGCCAAGGATCAAATATAGGATCCCAGCAAAAAATGTCCCAAGGAAATCACATTGAGTACAAAGTAAGCCATACATACAATTAAATCCTCGATAAAAGTCATACGAGCACAAGGCTAAAAAAGGGGCGGTGTTAGGGGAAGCTAATTTCTTTCACCTATGGAGGAGAATATCTCAAAATACAATTGAGTTACTTCCCTTGCCTGTGAAGACAAGCAAACCACTTCTGAATTGAACATGGCAACAGGTTGGTAAACATGTGAAATTCATTGTTTCAATCCCGGCAATCCTTGCTGATCTCAGACAGTGAATGAATAAAGGTTGTTTTATGATGTGTTCAAACACACTTGTCTTATTTTCATTCATTTTTGTTCATCTCAACAGTCTGGGATATAACAATATCACACACACAAAGTCACATGCATTGTTTGTAAAACTTTTGATACTAAAAACAGAAGGCAAAATTGTAATATAGAGGGGGAAAAAGAACATACCGGAACGCCAACTGGTTGGAATTTGTACAGTGCATAAATCATCTGATGATTCATCTGTTGAAGCGCCTATGAAGTCAAAAGTCAAGCAGTTCAGTGCTAATCGGAGGGAGTGGGATAACAAGCCATGCTGTAAAAGGGAGAAAGAATAAAAATGGAAAAAACTGATACCCAGATTTAGAAGTTGTTTTTTTTTTCTTTTTTTTTTTCATCTAAACTTTATTCATCAATTTTGCTGATTAAGACTTAAATTAAGAGAGGTCTCTAAACTACAGCCAGCTACATCATTTTGTTTCCTTATAAGTGTCATAATTCTATTATTCTGAAACACATGCTGATTACAAAAAATAAATAAATAAAAATAAGTTTGTCATCTACATAAATTTTATTCATTGAGAAAACTCATTTTTTTCCTTTGGTTTTCAAAAGTGTATAAAATATACAAAAAATGTTGTAAATTTTCCTAAAAGAAATAAAATTAGGCATTTATTCATCTTGCCATTGTGTTACAGTTGACAATAGTAATCTCAAAAATTAGTATTAAAAACAAAAAAAAAAACAACTATAATGCACAAAATAAAAATGTTATCATTATCAACAGAAAAGTCAGTATTGAAGTCACTACTTGAGTTTTTAAAACTTACCTGACTATCATCTGAAAAATCCAGTGTTTTCAGATTACCTTCAGCTGTTCTAAGTAATGAACATGCTAGTTGAAATATTTCATAAAGTTGGGTGTCACGAAATGATGATGCAGTTTTACGGTGTTTTGTAATGGACCTGCTTGCTTCTGCCTACAAAATCAACAAGAGTGGAATTCTAATAGTAGATCATACAAATACATAAATACTATCTACTCACTTTTAGAAGATCAATGGAACTAAAAAGAAAAAGAAGAAACATCATCATGTCTGTATCTGTCTATATTTCTGAGATGAGGTTATTATGTACATTATTTACATTAGTCGGACTATTGTCCTCATCTTTGTCGCCATATTTATTACGTTTCGACCAGAGCGTACAACAGCCGAAACGTAATAAATATGGCGACAAAGATGAGGACAATTGTCCGAATAATGTAAATAATGTATCATCATGTCTCAATGTATGAAGATCCTATTACAATAACAATATCTTACTTCTATTGAATTTGATTAACGACAAAGTGTATTCCTTTTAATATCAAAATATATAATTAAAGCATTGAAGACGAATGCAAACACTAAAAAGAAATTATGTTTTATCAAACCATATTTACAATTTCAATGCATGTCCCTCTGCAAACTGATGAAGAGGTCATAAATATATATCAAATCAAATACTTCATAATTTAATTTGAAAACCAATCCAGTAAATAAATAATTTAAATGACTTTCTTTGACTGCTGTTTTAAAGAACATTGTTTAGTTATAGGAATAAACTTTAAAATGAAATGTCTGTTAATCAAAATTAAGCATAATGGTTCAAATTACAAAGTTGTCATAAAAACAATTTTTGAAAGATTGAAGTCCTTTTCAAGATCCAAATATTCATATAGTAAATACAAACACTAAGAATTCAGGTCTTAGTATAAAAAAGAAATTAAAATACTTGATAGTGTATATACTTAAATTTCTTAACTGAACTCATTAAAGAAACTACCAGGCTATTACAGTAGAATGATAAATGCAGCAAACCCAAATTCAAAAAGGTAAATGTAGCAATATATCTAAATTCTTTTCACAGAATAAAGAAAATTGGAACTGCACATAAAATAACTTGAAATGTAGATAAAACAAACAAACAGAAACATAAGAACAGAAAAATTCAAGTCACTATTTGTCATTATTTTAAATACTTTTAGAATCTTGTTTATTAAAAAAGTAAATTATGATGACTAGAGGATGCAGCAATTTAGGGACTGTCAACATTATTCAGATTGTACACATTAAAGACTATTGTTAATCTGATCAAATAAGTAAAGTATAGAAAGATCATTATCTTGTATCGACCCAGTAAACTGTATTCTATATTGGCAGAATTTATTGGCATGACAACATCTACCTGTCAAATATTACACCAGATATAGCATTTAATTTTATTGAACAAACTATTGTAAATAAGTCTTTCTTTGAATTGTCATTAAGAAATACTCATCCACAAAATAAAGTACACATTTCATGATTGATCTAAGCATTTATCTCTTTACATTTGAACATCTAAAAAACAAAAAAAAAAATATACTACCTCTTTCTATCTCTCTCTTATAATCTCCTACAACTCCAAATTTTATTTTGCGGATACCCATGTTCGAGTAGGGGAAAAAAAAAAGTGTGAATTAGACACAGCCAAGAGATTTAAAGAAAATGAGCTCTCCAGCAGTATGTGTCTGCTTTATATATAATGTAAATGCTCTTGCGTATTTTCTTCCACTTACTGGTATTTAACTTTTAAGGATCTAACAAAGGAAATTTATTACAGCTATTGTATCCACACAAACATGACAACAGAAAATGAGAGATGATAGGTTTGAACTTCTGTTCACCGATTCAAGGTCATTCTTCAAAAGAAAATTTTTTAATCCTGTCACTTGCAAATTATGAACATAAAAATTAAAGTAGAAAATAGAATCTAAACAACTTATAGTAATTATCTAAGGCTGTGACATGGTTTTTAATATAGGCTATTTCCTACATACGTGTGAAAATACGTGCAATATTCTGCCCTCGTCACTGTGAACCAGGGGAGGTAACACAGTTTTGATGGTTAAGGTAGTAGTGCCACCCCTGGCACCACCACCAGCTTTTGCCATTGGACAGGATATTGTTTTTTGTGTAGACATGTCAGTCTCGTGATTTTTTTTTTTTTTTTTTTACAACTACAAGTCAGATTTTCAACGTTGTGTTAAAGGTGTTTGCTTTTGGTTGTTAACCAATACACAACATGATCATAGCAACCGTCATCATGATGTAAAATGGAAGGGTAAACGAATGTTTCATGGCAGTAGCAGCATTGTGTTGCAAGCATGGTTTTAATTAACTTTGTTTATTTTGGATCTTGATCTGATCTGATTTATTGCTTGTCGAGCTGTGGTCTTGAGACAATGTGAAGCACACTTCAGGCTCCAGCCAGTGATGCCCACCTTCAAAAGAAAAGAAACAATTGACTGTCCAAGGAATCCATGGCACTCGACCTCAATAGGTAGCACAAGACATGTCCACCCCATTTCAACACAGTTGAATTGTAGCATTTCCCCCCCCTCCTTTCATTTGTGTGCTTCCTCTTTGCTCTTCTCCCATGGAACCGTTAATTCTACTAGGAGGACACCTCTTTAAATCAGACTACGCTACAATGTCAGGGTGTGCATCTGTCTGACATTATTAAAGAAAAATGCATAAAAAAATGAGAGATTTGAATGAAAAGTGCATTCTAATCCATGTAATATATTCAACAGTGTGACTTCAGAGAACATTAATGTTCTTTAGTTTTTACATGCAATCAAATGAAAACAAAACCTTGAGTCAGGCCACGTAATTTATGTATACATATAATATAACCATGGAAGTACAGGAAAACTAACTGCTAGGCAATAGTCAGCAGAACTAAGCAGAAACTAGGAGTCAAAGAAAAGATTCCACTTGAGTCCTGTTTCCTTTCTCTGCAGCCAGAGATGGTCAGATGAAATTGTTTCTTTGAATGAAAAAAAAAAAAGTTCTGGTATAACCTTTCATCTATATATCTATAAAGGGCAGTTTTCAGTATGTGTGTCTGGCTAAAACTAAAAAATTTACAATAATTAAGAACAAAATTATACATATATATATATATATATATGCACGCACACAGTATCACCCAACATGCCTTTTAGAAAAAAAAATTATCATCATATAATTAGTATTTGTGAAGATATTTTAAAATTAGAATGCATTTTCAGCCATGCAAGCATTTAAAATTCTCAGAATTAAAAAGTAAAAACAAACAGGAATAATTATTATTCCCATTCGTTTTTACTGTCTAATTCTGCTGATAATTTCAGAACGCTGTATGTATTTTTAAAATTTCTATTCTCTTGAATTTATTTCCATATCTATAGTAAATAAAAGTGTAAGAAAATGAATATTAAAACAACAAAGTAAACTTACAAGAAGAATATTAAATACAATTATTTGAAAAAAGTTTAATTTATTATTTGAAACAAATTGTAAAAACACAAAATAAATTCCTGTAGATACGGGGGCGGGAGGGAGGTCAGTAGCTTTAATACAATCAGATATTCAACAAATACACAAGTCATTTTTTCAATAAGGAAATTTTTTAACTCTTGTTTACCATTTTATTAAAATTAATAATTTTTTAAATTTTAGATATTAATTTTAAAAATGAATGCAAAAAAAAAACAAAACAAAAACAAATTATTCTAAATATACACAATTATTTTAAACATGCTGGGATGGGAATCATAAAAATTTTACTAAACTATTTAATTTAATTTTCAAAAAATTAAATATGCAAAGATATTGTTTGTTGAATTACTTTTTATTATTAATAAAAATTTTAGTAAATTTAAAATTTTCAAAAAATATTTATATTTTTTATATTATAATTTTTCTATTGTAGATAGGACATGAAAGTTTATAGATTTTTGAATTAATATTTTTTCATGAAATCTGTCTTTACTTTTTTACTTTACTGACAAAAAACAATTTAAACATAAAATACCTTTTTTAAAAAGCAATATGAAACCAAATAAATTATTTTAAATGATTTTCTGATTTAAAGAAAAATAATTACTGATATTAATTTGATAAAACATAGACAATATATTTATTTTAATAAATAGTGGTATGTCCATCCTATAATTATTTTATGTAAAAAAAAAAAGTACATAATTCCCTCCAACTATCTGGCATGATACTTCACAATCTCATTTGGAAAAGGGAGACCTCCAGTCATATTCTTGAGAAATCTAGACCCCCCCCCCAGTCTTTGCAATGGCATCAGATTGATTATAAAGACAATGAATCAGCATGTTATTGAATTTCAACATAGCAATGAAACCTAAGATGAAGTTATTTCTTCTGAGCAATGTTGGGTATCCCTGTTAGTTTTAAACAAAGCAAACACTTGTAATCAAAACAGGAGAAGCCATATTTCAACAGCACTACCTCAAAAATGAGGATTATTACATTAGCGTGCTGTCAACCAAAATTATTACAAAACTACCCTTTAGCTTCTTATTTGGGGAAATAAACAATAACTACTTACTTGCAATTCTAAATCACCACCCAGCCTCAAAATCCATACTGGAATGGGATGAAAATGTTAGAGACCCATTATGAGAAGTTAAAAATTCATGTACTACTGGTATTAGTCATAAAAATGATGAGAGTGATGGTGATTGTTAGAGTTGGGCACAAATGTAGCACTTGAAATCAGTGCTAATCCAAACAGAAAACTACTTCATATCAAAATGACCAGCTTGGAAACAGATGAAATGCTCATCTACACCACATTTAGCAAACAAGGTGGTTGATAATAAAGATAAATTCAATCCGTGCTGGCCATGGCACAACCCCATTGACTGGATAAAAATTGATTCCATGGACCTCACATATCATTTCTCCATAATGCTAAGAGGGGGAAAAAAAAAAAAAAAAAAAAATAAGTGGAAGAGTGAGCACTGAAATATCCATGAAAAACTTTACACATTAAGTGTACAATTTGAACTTTATTATACTCTTTTAGAATCTATTCTATAAGAAAGGGAATTCATTGGTGTGCATATGTGCCCAGGTTAAACTCCAAAAACCAAAATATTTAGACCCTTAAATGATTCAGCATGGTCCAAAGAAGTTTTTGAAAAATAATTTCTTTACTCTTTATATAAACAAAGACATTCGTAAATTAAAATATGTAATAGTTAGCATTAGAAAACATAGCAAAAAACAAACAATTTAGTGTTTCTGATTTAAACCAGATGTCATTCAATTATTTTTTTTAAATAAACAGTGGCAAAGTTAATGAATGAATAATGAATTAGTAGAATATAATTTTTTTTAAATTATAAAAATTACATATATATATATAAAAAAAATGCAAATATAAAAAAAGCTAAACTTAAACAGGTTTCTATTTATGTACATAGATTCTATCTCATTCAATTTTTAAATAGTGGCAAAAAATTAAATTGAAAAGACTAAAAATACAAAAGCAATCATTTTATTTAATAAAGATCTTATTTCTTTTAAAATTAAATTTTTCCATGAAGACAATAGGCTGTCTCCCCTTACAAAAATTAATTTCCACTTTTCACTCATTACAACAATACTAAGTGTAAAAAAAAAATCTTTAAAAAACTATTGAATTAAAATGAAAAAGTTTTAACTTACAAAATACTTTTGTTTATATAAAGAGTACAGGAGTAAACTGTTTTTCAAAACCTTCATTGGATCATGCAGAAACAGAATATATATGGTTTTTAGGATCTAAATATTGTAGTTTACGCTGGTCACACATACACACAAAAGATTTAGAACAGAGTTAACAATTGTTTTTTTCTCTTTCTCTTAATTTTTTAACACTATTTAAATTTTAATGAATATTGTTATAATAAATTAAATGACATCAGATTTAAATATAAATATCATTATTATTAATATTGATCCTCATGAATCTACATTGTTGGTGTTATTTTGACATAATACACGGGCAACATTAGATAGCCCTGCTAGTATTAAATAAATTCAAAAGTACATAATTAAAAAACAATTATTAATTTGAAAAAGTAATGCATAACCTGATGCCAGAAAAAGGTAATTAAACCTTTATATATCTTGCAACACTTACGTCTGTACAAATTTTGAATATATATATCCATCGTGGTGAATTCCTATACGTTTTTCTGTTTACCTATCAAATAATGGATAAGACAAGTAGGTCTAATGTGGAACATTGGATTAGTATGGTTCTACAGAGGCAGAACATCTTTAAAGTTTATATTAAAGTAGAGATTTCCAGAATTCCTAGATTTCTCTGCAACATTCACCCATTAGAATTCAGTTATAATAGATTTTACATAACTGCTAAACTGACCATTTTAGTTTGAAAGAATTTGGAAAAAAATAACATTAATGGGTATTTGTTGGCCTATATTTCCAGAACTATTTTAACAGCATTGTAGGCTCTGAGGAAAGCAATGCATTTGGGCCCACACCAACCTACCACGGGGTTAAAAATGTAAACAATCAATAAAATTAAACCTATAAATTTATTGGTACTTTCAACAAACTCAATGTTTAAGCACAACATGCTGTAAATCAAGAATTAATCAATACAAACTTGAAGAATAAACTTTGAAAGTCACAAACGTTTCAACATATGATAATGAGGGACAACAAATGGGCAAGGGGTGGTGCAGCATGAATTATCAATCAACCCAAACATTTGCAAGATCTCTTTGGAGAGAACAGATTCATGACTGAACAGAATTCAGTGATGTTCCTGATATCATTTTCCATGCATTTGAGTGTAAACCAGCTCTAACACTGCAGTGCCATTGTGCTGTGAAGTTGATTCTTTGTCACTTTTTTAATCTTGAAAATGAATGTGTATTCATGTGCATGAGGGCAACCAACTGTAGAGTGGGGAACATTCATTTTCAAGATTAAAAAAACAGATTTCAAGTTGCTGCTCAATTCTTTGCTCCACAAAAAAAGAAAGAAAAAAAAAAAAAAGACAAGAAATGCTACACTGACTTACAGTCTCAAATGTCAACTGATCAATGTCAGAAGTGTCTGGAATGGAGTGCACACTTATTGAAAATACTATGGTGGTTTTATTTCATGCAGAATAGCTGAAAGAATATGTCCAATTCAATTCTTCACAAATGTTTGCCAATAGATACAATGGATTTCCATACAGTTGGAGATACTCCCCCACCTTAAAACGGTCAAATGCAAATTCCACATTTAATATGAAATATATACACAAAATATAAAGAACTGTATAAAAGAAAACTAGTAGTAGACAAACATTCTCAGACACATGAAACAACATTAACCTTTGTTTACAAATATTGTCAGAGGTTTTTAATAAAACTTAAATCAATCTGAATTTGTAAGCCACTTAAGAAATGTTAGCAAGCAAACTCAAAGATTTCTGGGATCTTTCAAATGTAAAAAAAAAGATCTTTAAATTTTCACACAAGTATTTGATAGGAGTCAAAGTAACAAAGTCAACTATTCCCATATTGCTTTGCTACATCATGTAAACAATTATTTTATTGGAAAACCTAATCATTCAGTTTCAAATGCCATACCAGAAAGAGTAAGTGAGTTTATATTTATTGTTCCTTTAGTTACACAAAGCACTCCAGTGTCACTTGAAGAAATATTCCCACCTCAATGAGCATGATAATTTTGGATTTTAATTAGAAGAGTTTTTCTTCAAATATGATGGTCTGAGTTCTGACCAAAAAGTTTGATTTTAGTTTTCTCTGATTAAAGATTTTACTTCAAAAAATGTGAATCTTTTAGTGTTTGTGTGCAAACCTTAGCTTCACCTCTTTCTTTTATTTTGAAATTTTTATAACACTAAAGTCAGTCTTAATTTGCATACATTTTTGACTATCTTTTTTTAAATTTTGTAAAACAATTCATATGATAATTTTTATCTATCTGGAATTAGAATGAATACTCTTTACAGCAATTTGTCTTAAATTACAGTCAGCTGTCAATTGCTATGAGGATTTAAATCTCATTGTTTACACGTTTGTATTACATGAAAATTGTAAGGAAAAAATGACTATGTGAGCTTTATATATTGCATTTGAAAACTGAAAATATGATATTAAAATTTACAAAAGGAAAATCAGAACACATTAAAAGATATCTAAAAATATAAGATTTTTTTAATAAAGAGATGCAATTTTACTTAACTCAAACACCCTTGCAATACACCAAGAAGATTATCAGTGGAGAATATTACAAGCTCAAGTTTACAAAATTATCGTTTAAGTTAATGGTACTTTTATTAAGCTTTCAAACAAAGTTTCTTATTTGCAAAAGTGATAATAGATCCATGAATAGAGAATTTTCTTGAAGTGTCAGGAATGTACAGAAAATATGTGGGCTTTAGTTGATCATGCTGCAAGGAAAAAAGAGCATGTAAATTTAAACTACTATAGCTACCAAATCACTTGTAAATTGTTATTTCCTTTAAGGTTATATATATATATATATATATATATATATATATATATATATATATATATATATATATAAAAGCAAATATGTGGATGTAGATCCGACGGTATGATGAAAAATATGGAAAAGACAAAACAAAATCCGAATATGCAAGTTTACTGTTTTAATGTTGTTTTACTGTCGACGTTAGACGTTTCGGTCTAGTAGACCATCTTCAGGACATGGTTATTAGAAACATACTTAGGATTAGACGATATTTAAGTCAACATGAAAAGACGATAGACACAAGACTAATCGGAAACAGAACAACTGAAATTCTAAAGACAGCGTTCCTTTTTTTGGATTCGGTCACGTTGTCTTGTGCCTATCGTCTTTTCATGTTGACTTAAATATCGTCTAATCCTAAGTATGTTTCTAATAACCATGTCCTGAAGATGGTCTACTAGACCGAAACGTCTGATGTCAACAGTAAAACAACATTAAAACAGTAAACTTGCATATTCGGATTTTGTTTTGTCTTTTCCATATTTTTCATTTTATATATATATATATATATATATATATATATATATATATAAAACCTTAAAAGATTATTCTAATTTCCCTCAATACCAAATCTGTAGATACACACTATGAATTAGGTACATTTCCTTCAAATTGAAATAAGAATCACATTAAAATACAGGAAATGAAGGGTTTTTCAAATTCAATTGTGCTATTCAATTTAAATTTATTGTATTAAAAGAAAAAAATTTCTTACCTCACTCAATTGATTCATTTCACATACTAACTGAGACAACAACTGGACCCCAATCATCACATGCTGTGTGGACATACTCTGAAAAAGCAAGGAATTTAACCAGGTTTTAATGCACTGTAACAAAATTAAAAAACTGTCATTGTTTCAAAATGACATAAAAGTTCTTTACAGCTGCTATCTGAATTTTAAATGGCTACATAAAGTATAAGTAATAGCTTAAACTATACCACAGAATTTCTTAAAATTAGGTTGATTTTTTTTCAGTACAGCCAAAAAGTAACATTTCTAATATGATGTATGAGAAAACAATCCAACAGAGATCAACTGATGAAACCATAAAATTCTTTTATATTTAAGTATTATAAATGAGGTAACAGCAGCAAACTATTGAAATAGAAACCTATGTGAGGAGATATTTCAGGTAAAAACCAGACTAAGTGGAGCCAGGATATGTGATAGTTCAGTTGATGGAGCAGAAGATTGTAATAATAATTAACTCACATATTTATGGTGATTTTTCAATCCAGAAAATGTATATTATTAATGTGACACTGTAAGACATTGAAAGGGTTAAGAGATAGCCTGATAGCTATAGAGAAATGAAGCAAGATTTTAAATTCAGAAAGTTCGTTTTTCTTCCACGAATAAACCCTAAGGGAGGAAGTAGGGCTGACTTGAAGTAAAATGGCTTTATTATTTTGGAGAATTTAGCTGAAAAGGCCATCTGAACAATTTAAACCCATGAGGGTTGGTGAGAAATGGTGTAGGAACATTCAAAGTCAGCTGAGAATTTTGTTAAACAGGGCAAAAAAGACATTGATTTGTCACCACTCTCTAACGTGTAGAAAATCTGGTAACCACAGGCAGAAAAGGGAATTGATGGAGAGAATATTTTTAAGGTTTTGGGGAATGAAGGTGAAGTTAAGGGAATTGATTTATTTCACTTATCAAATAGGGTGAAAAGCATAAATCACTAAGTGGCATTTCTTTGGATAGGAACCAAACCTTGAGTGCCATGGGTCAAAACTTGCTAAGAATGCTGTCATGGAAACAGTTGGTGAATGTCCAACTGAAGGAATGAGGTTTGGGTTGAGTAATTCCATTGACAAAAACTTTGAGCAATAATTAAAATTAATGATTTGGAGTTAAGCTACACCTGTTCACCTATGTAGTCTAAAAATCTAGTTTGTCAAAATGACAAAGTAAGTGAAGGGCTCAGGTGAAATACCAAGAGGGATCAAGGAATTGCCTATGACCCTTGGGTAGTATTGGTATGAGGTACCAGTATGAGAAGGAAGGAGTTAGGATGGATCAATATTCTGCTACCACTATTCTTGGGCATGCAATTAATTTTCTGGAGTCAGATAACAAAGGACATTTTGTAGAGGTTAGAGGAATTACTGAAACCCCAGGCTCTGTCGGATTCCATGTCAGTTTTGGGCAAGGGTTCATATAAGCAGAAGATCGGCGCAATCAAGATGATAACTGCTCGAATTGCTGTTGGAGACGAGAGATGACCGCTATGATCTCACATGACTTGCTGCCTGAGGAATACCTTTGACTTTAGCCTTGTTCCAAATTTAGTCACATCAAGAAAAGTGTCACGTTAATATACAAAGTGGGAAGGGTTGATAATTCCACATGAGGAACTTATTTTCTGCACAAAGCATATATATTCCTGCCCAAAGAATTGACAATTGTAAAACCAACTCTGTACAAAGAATGTTATATAAAAACATTTTCTTTTATTCAAATTATTTTCTTTACTTGTAACTTCACTCTGCCCAGACTAAACCAATACAATGATTCCTGTTCATGATTCAATCCTTGCCAGCCTTGTGATCAAAATTAAACACAATGTGGGACATGGCAAGGCTTGGATCAAAGTGATCAACTCATCGATCAGCCACATGGATTAGATATTGGACGAACTAGCAAAGAGGAAGACTACATTAAGCGCTGATGTTAAGTTTGGAGATTCTTGTCAACATTGTTTTGGTACATGGAGAGGCTACTGAAATTTTTATTCTTCTAATAAAAGCTTTTCATTATGGTTACTCAAATGCAATCCTTTTATTCAATCCTATATATGATTTCTGACCAATTGGGATTTCTTTAATTTTTGACTATTGTTGTTTTGGCCAGAGGGATGGATTTTGTTTTACCCTTAACTGTTATTCGAAGTAATCATCCAAAATGGCAATTATCATTTTTAGCCAATGAGAAACGTAGTTTTCATTTGGTTTCTCACTTATGTCCATTAAAACTATTAATTTTATCATCTACATTTTGGATTTATCTCTGAATAAAGCAAATGGTCTCATTGAAAACAGTATTCATTTAAATGTTTGCTTTTCTGAAAAGAGATCATAAAAGGACTCCTTCACAATCATACTCCATGCATATCATCACCTTGTTTTCATGAAATGGCAGCTCATTTCACATGTGAAAGCTACACCTCAAAGTAATTAACATCATCTAAGGCCAATGTTTTCTGCTGGATTTGGTTATTTTGAGTATATTGGCCATTGCGCACATCATATACAATTGATTATTCTGAAGTAATGTTGCGATTTGATTGCTATCAACATCAACTGCTTAAGTGATCAGTGAAAAATCTCTAGAAAAAATCTTTGCACATTATCTTTTGACACATTCAATTATTCACAGTAATCTTGCCATAAACAGTATCAATATTTTATTATTTTTTTTTTTTTACATTTGAGTCTCATTTTCATCTTTTCTAAAATAAACAATATGTTAAAAATGTTTCTATTTTTCTTCCATGACAGAATCAATAAACAAAAGTGTCAATTTTGACAAATTAAAACAAAAATGCTTGCTGTATAATCAAATTATGTGCACCTTCATAATACAATCAAAGGTATTTTTTTCGAACGAAAAAAAAAAAAAAAAAAAAAAAATTCAGTAACACAATATATTTCTAAATATAAATTTCAGGAAAAATGATAATTGCTTACCTGAATGAATTTTGCAACATCTTGTACAGCATTCCGGAATACATAATCATCTTTTTGGACATCAAACCAGCCCAATTTTGTTATTCGTGCAAAAAGCTATTCAAAAATTTAAAATAAAGGAAGAGGAATAATTTGAATTATCATTTTCCAGTACATAAGCAAACTTCAGAAAAAAAAAAAAAAAAAAAAATTCTTTCAGTTTTACTGATTTACACTTTAAACTTCTCTCAATTATTAGGGTCAGTAAGAAAGTCCTGTTGTATTTTTGACAAACACTTTGATGATATTTTTCAATACTTATGGTAAAATAATAATTATGTTTTAATGTTTTTGTTTTTTAATTTCTTGCAGGTTACTTAGTAGCAGAGTGGATAAATTTATCAATTTTAGCTTTTTAAATGAGATTTATATCAGATACTTTATGCTGTGTGAATTCAAAAAGGCATGTTCAGCAACAAAACAAATATTTGTTCTATGGAAATAAAACAATGTAAATATCCAGATATGCCAAAATAGCTTGACCAGTTTTGATTGGGACATTTTCTCCCCAAAATTCCCTTCAATCTGGACGATTCAAGTTTCCATTATAGTGAAATAAAGAAATTAGCTCTCACCTGAACCAGAGATTGAAGGACGTAGTGCACTAGCTTTGGTCTTGTGCCCAAATAGTTTAAAACATAATTTCCTGTCAAAAGATAATATTGCAAAAATTTTTAAAAGTATAAAATCTTTAATAAACTAAATGTAAACAGATCTGTTTTATCACAATTATTTTAAAAGAATTTTTTTAAAACACTAACTAGAGAAATTTGAACAACAGTTGCAATAGTGCTAAAAAAATCATTAAAAATGTGTATTTGTAGTGAATTAGAATGATGAAAGTTTGTATATCTTTGTTTTTACTCATTTATATATACCAGTGAGAGGTTATGTTTGACATGACAAGTGATTGGACAAGGCACAGAATAAGTTAGATTCATTTCTTTTTCAACAGTGTTTACACAAGTAAAAATAGCAGTAGTCATGACAAAATTTTCATGTTTATAATTTGTTTTCTAAATCAATTTATGACTTCAAAATAGAACTGTAATTCAATATTATCTTGGAAATGTGATGAACATAATTTACTTCAGTTGTGACATTATAGCCGTTGAACAAGATGAATGTTTTTGGTAATGCTGATAGCTCAATTTAAATATTAGCAATCCATGACATCTGAGAATGTATACAATTGTTGTATTTGCAGCTGAGAAGGGAACAATCATACTTATGTTTGTTGGATTCATATAATTTGACAAAAAGAAAAAGTTAATCCTTTAGGTAGAAAGTGCAGGAAACAATGGTAAACAATATCTTATAAATAGCATAAAGTATTGGAAATTTTGAATACATTATAATATTAAAAGTTGCTAGTTAAAATGTTGACATCCCTGAAAGTATTGACTATTGTCAATAAACCTTTGTTTATTTCCTTTAAAGATATCCTTAATGTGATTTTTACTTTACTGATTTGTGTATATTTTGAGTATCGATAAAATTGCTTTATTGCATCTTTACTATTTTGACTTGATGTATTTAAAATTTAAAAAATAATCTCTTGAAATCCTTATTTTACTGTCCTTAGTTTAGTTTCTTTATTCAGTTAAAATTTCTGTAGACCATCTGAAAAACCATCTATAAAAAATCTATAGCATCTAAACTATTTAGAACCGATAAAATGAAGCTAAAAATAGTTTATCTGCATAGAAACTTTCAACTTCATATTTTCTTATAAGGTGCCAAAATTGACAAAGCCATGCTTTTGCCATGACAAGTTGTTCTATAAAAATGTTTTAACCCTAGACAGAAGTTTGTTCACAAAATGAAACTTCTGTCACTTGATGTTCAGACATGTAAGAATATGTGGTAAAAATATAAAAATTTTCTTAAACTGCTCTGCTTATGTCATGAAAATAGGTAATTTTAAGGATGTAAAAAAAAATAAAAAAAAGAAGAAAAAAAAAAATTGAGCAATCTGCAAACAATAATACAGACATTCCTATAACCATAATGAATATTGTTACTATATAGAAATAACCTGTTACAACACAAATGACAAGAAAACTAATTTGGATGCTGTATCTGACATACTTTATAAATGAGAAGCACTCAAAATGGACGGCATCTTTTTGCAATTTTGCCACATTCAAGTTCTTATAAAATTAAAAGTACATAAAAGTACACACCTAAGCTGTCTATATTTTTGCTATCTAAAGTAAATAGTAACTATTGTCACCAAATTTCAAATCTGTACATGCAATATCCTTGGGGCTATGAATATTAGAAGTTTGTTGAAAGCTTTATTTTGCAAAACACAAAAAATGCAGTTAAATTTCAATATACTCTGATTTTGAAACTATCACATATTTTTCTGAGGGGATCACCTGTGGCCATTGGTTGATTTGAAATAGAATGACTCTGCTGGAAGATG
The DNA here is from genome assembly GCA_964036315.1 of Acanthosepion esculentum. Taxonomy (NCBI): domain Eukaryota; kingdom Metazoa; phylum Mollusca; class Cephalopoda; order Sepiida; family Sepiidae; genus Acanthosepion; species Acanthosepion esculentum. The sequence goes on along the minus strand of OZ038481.1, from coordinate 27,171,848 downwards.
CATTATATAAAACCCCTGTAATTTGTATAATGCTGAACAGTGTATCATTTGTTAAGTATTATTCAACTTAAAGAGCAATAAAGTTTTTTTGTTTTTTTTATTGCGATGCTGAAAAGTATTCGGCCTGGTTAAAACAGGAAAAGAAAAAAAAAAGAAAAGAAAAAAAAAAAATTTGTAATTAACTGTTTTGATAACGTTCCAGCAATTCTTCATACAACTGCCTTTTTTTTCCTTTTAAACTAATGTTCACCCTTTACAAAGCCCAAGAGTCACTCAAGGTAGAGGATTACTGAATGAAGTTGGTGTATGAGCATATGAGGAGGTAAGTGCAGTTTATGAGAATATGCAAGAAAGATAACAGGTAATCTCATACTTGAAGTGATTAAGATTGTAGTGACCAGGGAAAATATACTCTTTCACAAAGCAGTGGTTCTTGGGAAGAAGATGTTCAAGTGGAATTTCCTTTTTACTAATGCAATATGAAGGCATTGGTGATTATTCCTCTCAATATATGTGGCTTAGCTGGTAGAACTAAGGAATGCAGCTCATCAGTACATTTGCCATGAAAATAGTAATGGAGTCACAAGAGGCTTGCAACATTTCATCTGTAGGAAACAACTCATCATCCACAAAGCTGAGTAGACACTTTTGAATTATATCAAGACAGGAAAGTGAATTCAAGGCAGCTTTAACCCAGAAGATATAACAGCAGTACTCCATTTTTGGCCTGATCTGACCAAATGACCAATCAGAATTTGATTTCTTTTTTTTCAATGGCTTCTTGGCTGGGTAGAGAATTTTTCAGCACATCCTCATATATTATTTTTTTCACAAAGTGCACAGATACTAATCAGAGAGAGAGAGCGCCAAGGAGCAATGTTTTATTCCAAGGCAGTATACACACACACACATATGCAGTGCCAATCCATATATAAATATCCCCAGCAGTTTTGATATGTACAATGATAACATGGATATATACTTTGAAACTAGAAACATTTTTAATACTTCATTATAACTGTCAATTAAAGATTAAGCAATACAATCCAACCAATAATTTTTATTATGAGAATTATCAGCATTTTCTATCCTACCAGCAAGGAATATCTGAAACATAGATTACTCCCTAACATGGAAGAGTGCAGTTGGCCAGTTTTCCAGTAATAAACACTATACCGGCTATGTGTAGAAACCGACACCTTTATTTCCATAGAGACAAACAATTCTAGTGTTAAAGAGAACGGTAATCCTAGTGACCAGCATTTTGACTTTACTCTTATTTGCACAAGCTAATTTTGAAATCAAACTATTAAAAAAAAGCTTAAATTTGTAATTATTAAAACTGAATTTAGCAGAGAAAAAAAAACCCCTTAATATATAACAAGAGCATAGAGTATCTTCAGCTTTCTTTGCTAAGGAGAAAATACAATGAAAAATACAAAGACAGGTAGTATAGCAATAATTTGTACTTGTTTGTTTTTTGTTTTTTTAAACAGTCTCAAAAGAAATAAAATGGCAAATAGGTAAAGCTGATATTGAGACAAATGAAACCTAGCTTTAACACCCAGTCTTCATAGATTTATGTACCAGCACTGCTTGTAATGGACTCAAGTATAACTTGAAATGACTTTGAAGTATTTGTATAAAAAATAAATAAAAAACACTAAAAAGATTAAAACTGTTAAAAATATTTCTGACAAACCATGTCTTTGAAGTCCAAATTCCAACTGATCTCTACTAAAGAAGATCCTAACTCAGCTGTTGGTAAGAATTTACTTGAATGAATTTACTTGTCATATCAAATGAACTAGTATTAAAAGACAGGAGAAAATTCAATGGTCTGAGCCATAAGAAGAGACGGATTCAGAATTTAAACATTCAACATAAAATGACCCAAGCAAAAGTTTTGACTAAATTGAATTGTTTAGTTGAAACAAGGATATTATGCCAGTGGAAAATGTTTAACAAGCTTTGAATCATAGCAACAGATGAGTGCATGGCTTAAAATATTGCAATAGGGATTGTGGTGATTTATAAAAAAAAAAAAAAATATCTTGTTAAGTAGACAAAAATTTGGAAATATACATACGTATATCGATTCTTTGTTCCAGAGGTAAAGTCATATTTGGTCGACTCACCAATTTCGTAAGAGTAGAAGCTGCCAAAAGTTGTGCATATGGTGACTAGAATTTAAAAAAAAAAAAAAGAAAGAAAAAAAAATCAAATCAAGCATAAATAAGTATTGTGTGACTGAGAAAATGTTATTTTTCATGTAATGACTGGATATCTTGCAGAAATAAAAGAAAATGAAATTTTTAAAAAGTTGGGTTTATAACAAATACTTCTAGAGTACCTGATCACAAATAACTTCGAACAAAAAGGTAAATGATGACATGATTAAAGAGAGTTATGAGTTCAAAGAAATACATGAAAAACAAAGTACAATGGGGTGCTGAAAAATTCTCAGTTCAACCCATTTCTCAAAATCTGACTAAATGACTCAACATCAGAATATTTTTGGACAGGCTTCTTGGTTCGTCTGAACTTTTCAAGTTCTACCAGATGCACTTTAATTAACAGAAACCACAATGTTTCTAACATTTTGTTTGAATTTCAAATTGATCATGACAAATAGGTTTAAAAATATCTTGTCACACTGAAATTGACTCCTGTAAACATATACAAATTATTAAAATTAAATTTAGCAGAACTATATTTTATTATAGTAAATTGATAAAAATGTAAAAATACTATTTTGAGTTTTTTGATTAATCCTAAATAAATTTCTATCATCAATTATTGGAACAAGCCTTTAGTTTTTAAGCCAATCATAAACAGCTACACTGTATGAATGTAAGGTTAATTTACAATAACTAAAGATGAGTCTAAAGTGATTCTGTCTGTAAACATCCAGCCAAAGTAAGATTGGCCTACAATTAGTCCAACTTGCCATTCAGCCATTTACCATACAATGACAAATTGAAAATCATTCTAATTTGTGTAATTGCAGTTATTTTCAAGCTACATGCATTTATAACAAAAGGCAGACTAAGCACAGTATAGAAAGGGAGAAACCTAATTAATAATTTACAAATTCAAAGATGAGTAACAAATATATTAAAGTGGGAATTCATTGTTAGAAGGAAAAATAGATAAATAAAAATGATACTAAAGTTAAAAAATCAAAATCAAACTGAAGTTTCTACAAGCATTTATTGCTTCTGTAACTTCACTGTATTTCACTTCAACACAAAGTTGATCATGAAGCCTAGAAGATTACAATTGGAGCCCAGCTCATACCTCAAGATTTGTGAATATCTTGTGACATAATTGGTTATACATAATCCATCTCTGCCTCATCAATGATAAAAATTGTTAGAATTAATATTTCTGTCAATATTCATTTATCACAAAGGAGACCAGAAATAATGTGTAATTTTTGAAATAATTTTGTTTGACTAATTCAATAGAATAATTTTTTTCACAAAGTAGACACTAAAAACAATTTTTTTTTAAGGCTTATGGTCTTTTAATTAAAAGTAAAACAGATTTTCATTACAGTGAGGCCTAATTGTATACTAATTATGATGTTCAATTTATTTAAATTAGGCCTTCCCAAACTTTTTGTATCACAGATCCCTCCCCACTCAGAGAAACTTGTTGTGACCCTCTGCCCACCACTGCCACCTTGTTTGATAAAAGAAATCAGTCTCTTCTCTGTTTATAGGACTGTGCACATTTCCAGAAAAATCAGCCATTGGCTGATTTTCTGATATAGAGGACCAGATGTGTAAAAATCCACTGTAGAAATCTGAATACAAGATTTTTCTTCACAGGAAACACCAACCCTAAGACAATTCTTTCTTGTTTTAAGAAGTGTTTCAAACTATGTATTTATTCTTTCAGAGGAACTAAATTGTACAGTCTTTTTTTTTTCATTCATGAAATGACTCAGAATAAAAGGAAATTATACACATATATTTAATCAAAATAAATATGAAGATTTTCTTTAAAAATAATTAGTTTTTTTCTCTCTCAAGGAATCAAATAAAAAACATGATTAAGTTAAAAAAAAAAAAAAAATCAAATTCAAAATCAATGTTTTAATATAAAATATATAAAAACATGGAGTTTAAAAAAAATATAAAAAAGACCTAAAAAAAACCCCAAAAAACTCAAAAGATAATGTTTTCGCAAAGAAAAGCCAAATTAAAAATATTTAAAAAATCTTATCTCTCTTAGGGAAAAATAATAAAAACTAACATTTCTTAATTTTTAAATTTATTAAAAACAGAAAAAATTTTTTGTAATGAAAAGGATGTAATTCTTTAATTTTGCACAATAAATCTTAGTTTAATATTTCTCTCAAAGTTTGGCTTCAAAGAAATGTCAATGTTCTTAATATTTACATAGTTGTTTTTTTTTTAATTCCAAGGTCCTCAACTGCACTTGAATCCTTGAAACACATGGAGCTTGCAACCTTCACTTTAGGAAGGCCTGATTTTAAATCATATTTTTTATGAAATTAAAGAGACCTTAAAGAAAAAAAAAGAAAATAAATTTTGATAGTATGAATTTCATAAATTGCCTTTGGCAGTATTTGAGCCTGTGACACTTTGCATATAACAAACAGGCACTTATGGCTGAAGCAAAGTTACTATCATTTAATTATTTATTGAGTTTAGCTTAGTCTGTACATCAGACCACAGGAATGAGGCATCCAATGAGAATTAAATTCACAAGACGCTAACAATTGTACCACAGTAAATGCCCAATATAAATACTATGTTCAGCTTAATCTGAAACTAAGCCATGAGTGTGAGGTACTCAGTGAGGCTTGAAATCAGTACAGTAGTGAAAGTCAGTAAGCTTATCTCACTAACACCTATTCTATGAAGTGGCACCCTTTATGTGGGGTTAAAAATTCTTTAAAACCCTCTTCGAAAAATAAAATTATATAATATCCTATCTACTGTTTTGCAAATTAGACTTTGAAAGATACAATCAAGCCTCATATCAAGCCCTCAGTATGACAGGAAGGAGCTGGGCTATAATTTGAGTTCTCTCATAATGCTGAAAAATTTTCAGATTTTTTTTTGCAAATTTTAACCAATAGGTTTACAGCAACCAAACAAGTTCCCATTCATGTCAAAAAATTTAACTTTCTACAGTCAGCCTTTGAACAGATTTCAAGAAAGCAATTTGCTACATGACTTCTCTTCATATTTTATTTTTACAGATATTAAGATAATAAACAAATGAGAACATTTATCAAATTATTGGTCCATACTTTTAATTATTAAAAGACATTCTATAAATGTCAAATGAAAACCTTTTTGAAAAACTTTCACTAAGTTTAACTTTTCATTGATAAACAAAATTTCACAATGTAAAAAAAAAAAAATCAAATCATGTTTATCATTTAAAGTATATAACCAACTTCAAAAAAAAAAAAAAAAGAAAAATAACAGTCTTGTTGCAACTACAGGAAAATCCAGGTAATTTTCAAAAGAAAAAGCAGCAGGTTCATGAGGGGGGAAAGAAAAATATTTACTCTTATTTTATAAATGAGAAAAATAAGAATGATTTAAGGCCAGAGGAATGGAAGAAGATTCCAACCTATTTCCCAACGTCTCTCAAAGTACAATCATCTTCAAGAACAAGTCAGCATCCATTAGATTTCAATAAGCACTCGGACTGGTTCAACAGACAACCTCATAGTTCATGTTCAAATTAAGCCTTTTCAAGAAAAGCAATCGGACAATTATTTTACTTGGTACTCAACTTAACTAGTGTTTGATTGGCTATGCAAGACTTGTTAAACTCATTAGATGATTACTCAAATATCTAAGATCTTAAATACTCAAGAGTATTTAAGACCTTACTCTCTGACCTGTCTTACAAGAGACAGGTCAGAGAATGAAAAAAAAATTTCTTTGAATAATGTACTTGTTCAAAGAAATTATAAATTTATTTTAGAATGGAATTATAAGTTTACAATGGCAATAATTATTTCTGGAAAATGGTTAGAAGATAGTTTCCTAAATAAAAGATGTAAAAATATAGTTAATATGAGGTGGGAAAAATGCATATAATAGAAGAATAGATTATTTTAATGAAGGATATTTATTTAAATGTAATGATTATCAGCAGAGAAAAAGGAATTAGATCTAGAGTTGCAGCTGAGGATGCTTGTATTCTTTTAGAAGTAATGTCTTTAGGAAAGATATGAATCCCTATCTATTATGCACTCTGTATGATCAATATAGATATGGAGAAATGTCTTGTCACTGGCATACAATAAAGGTTGACCAAAAAAAAGAGAGTGAATGTGTGATTACTTGGGAAAATTATAAGTTTTTATATCTACTGTCAAGTCAAGGTTTATGATCAATTTAATTCTTTTTTTTACCAAAAGATTTTTTTTTTAAAGACTGGAATGTGTTTTGAAATGCTGTACTGAGAGTGAGAGAGAGAGATTTGCTAAATTGTATATTTCAATTCCCTAACCTTTATGCAGAAAACTTTCTTATTCAGATTTTACCTTTGTTATAAGAATTATTTTCTTATTGAGAATCTACCTTTGTTAATTACAAAACTTTGATTTGTCTGACATGCAGTCAAGAGGATTGAGGTTACTGCACTAATTAATTGGTTTGCAATGAGTGAGTTAACCATTGTGATAAATCTTTAAAAATATTGATCCATAGGAAAAACTTTCATAAACTTTATCATGTTAATTTTTCCTTCTAAATAGAAAATAAAGTAGCAAAATATTTTACGAATTTTTTTAACTGATAAACATGAGGCAATGTTTAAATTATATGCATTTTAAATGCATATATGACATTCTGCAAATAGTAAATGGCATTCTGTAAATGGTCTTATAACTGCTAAAAGACCTCATAGAACAATTAATTTTATTCCAAAATTAGCCAAAATAACAGAAGAGACAAGAGTACTGATCTTATTCACTTGCCTATTTTTAGTTTGACCAATCTCTTGGCAGACCTAATAATTTACCAATAAGACTCAGTTAAAATTAATATCAGATCTAATTGCTATAGAACAATTTCAACTAACAATTTTACCAGGAGTTCAGTTTAATATTTGATTCTACATTTGTAATGCATGGCCATTGATTGCGAAATGAAACCAATATACTTACATTTCCTCTTTCCAATAATAGTTGACATTTGCTGAGACAATCAGGAGATGAGGCAAAAGCAACTAGAGCCTTTTCAGCTTCACTGCGCAAATTACTGTCGGCAGTTTCATACATCTGTTTGCACAGATTCTCTAGCTGTATTAATTCCTGAAAGAAAAAAGAAAAAAAAATTAAGTCACTGTTTCTTGCTGAAAATAATTTTCAATGTTCAGAGAAACTAATTAAAATTCATTTTTGTTTTAAGTTTATAAGTTGTCTCTTGTTCTTTTTTTCCACAGTAGATCTGAAGCACAAAGATTGGAGTCAGTAGAAAACATAATGGAATATATGCAATGGATCCAGCTTTTATTCATGGCACTAATTTCATTCCAATTGCTATTAGATAACAGTCCCCTCCTTTGTCAATGCACTTTATTCAACAATGAATATTTAATCACATAAATTGAACATCATGCAGTGAAAATTTCAGATCAAAGTCGAGTTACATGTTAAGTAATCGACCCACCCACATCTAATTTGACAAAAACGGACAAAAGTAGAGATGTAATCTATAGATTTAAAGAAAATAAGAAAAATATAGAATTAACTTATCAAAAGGTGAGGCAAAGAGCCAGGTATTATTCAAAGATAAAATTTTTGAATGAGCTTCAAGTCTGATTTTACATGCAAAGTGCTGAGGGAAATGGAAAAACTAAAAATATCCTTGCTTTTTGAGATTAAAAAAAAAAATATATACAAATTATTTGAATTCCTATATTCAGAAACTGGGGTATTTTCAAAACTATTAATGATTACAAATGATGACCCAGATAAAATTATTCCTCCACTTGATGTCAATGCAGTTTGGCTCAAAGACATTTTCGTTATAATGATATTACTTATGATCAACATAGTGTGTTGAAATTATAATCAATTAAAAGGTAGTAATACCACAGTGAAATTTTTATTTTAAAGCTTTCCTATCTCAATACTTTAGTCAAAATTATTAAGTGTGCTATGTGAGAAAGGATATTCCCCCATTACGAGTATTATTATATCCATAATATATGGGCAGAACAGAATAGCTAAAAGAAAAGAAATGACAAACAGTTTATCAAAGAGGTTTTTATACTGTTAAATTATACACAAATTATATACAAATATTTACATGTTCCACACAGAGAAACTATAACACCTGTATACAAGAACAATCAGTATGAAAATGGTGAAGCAAGAAAGGGTCTTACTTGTAATCATTCCCAACAAGAATTCTATGTTTCTAGAGAAGCTGTATTTATATTTCCCCAACAGGAATTCAAGTGGGCCAGATTTACCTTCTATGTCTCAGGTGTGGACATATTTCCCAACAGGAAAACAGCAAGTCATGGGTAATTCCCAACATGAAGATTGCAAGCTGAGGATATTTTCTATGTCTCTGGTGAGGACATATTTTTTCCAATGAGAAAACGGTACTATGGGTTTGTGTGCTGCCCCATGTTACCTAGCTTGGGTGGGCAGATTTAGCCTTTGCCTGTGACATAAAAGCAAACTCCTTGTGCTGACTCCAAACAGCTAACTAAAGGATTGACCACTTTCTTCACTCTATGAACTGACATCACTAAGTGGCCATCATATCACGTAACTTCATCTCAACCTAAGTGAGATAATCGCCTTTTGCATCGCTACAAGGTTTATATACCACAGTCTAAAAACATGAAAGTATCTTATTTCTGAACTGAATCTATGAATAAAAGTTCACTGACAACAGGTTAAAAAAGAAAAAAAGCAACGCTTGCTTAAATTTGTTGCTAACTAGTACATTTGATGGCACCATTAAAAACACTTCACAATGAATAGATCCCAAGAATTTATCGGGGAAACTATTATTAAATTCATTTTTTTCAGAATTCCAGTCAGAAATTCTGTTTGGCAAATTTAAAAATAAAGTTTGTTTAACATGAAAATGAGTTTTCAAGACATGATTGTGTATACACATGCATTTGTTTCACAAATAAGTCAAATAATTATGTGCTTCAAGCTATCAAAATCCATGAACCTGCTCAATTCTCCAGTTAAATCAAGTAGTACAAAAATGTGTACCTTAATGTAGGACTGACATAAAGATTTAGATATTAAATAAAATATAATTTTCTGGTATATTAACAGCACCACTCTGTGATTATATATATCTATTGGTATAAATTAGAAATATCCTTATATCTAATGAAATCAAATATTGTAAGATTAAAGTAGATGATTAGAAGTTTTTGGATCTTGTTGTCCACTTGTGACTTTAGATTGTTTTCATTGTTTCTAAATTACACTCTAAAATTAAAATGTCTTTTGAAATGTTTTAACTAATATTAAAAATTGTTTAAAATATATTGGATAATTTATAAAGTATATACAGAATTCTCTTCAGGATATTTTTTATACTAGTTTTCACCCAATGCAAGGCCCAAGAGCAACTCAAGATAGAGGGTTACTGAATGAGGCTGTTGTAAGAGGGAGAGGGGTTAAAAAATGCAGTTTATGAGCATACAGCAGCAATACTCTATTTTTGTCTGACTGATCTGTAAAGATAGAGCATGGTAGGAGTCAAGCATTTTATGAAGTGGTACAAGGAACCAACCATTTTTCCTACGTTTTTAGTGATGGTACAAATTTATGAGTTCCACTCAAGGTCTAGAGTAAGCTCAAGTCCCAATAGACATTTGATGCAAGGAACTTCATTGAGAGTACAAATTTAAGGTCTGCTTAGTGGTGATGAAACATTAAGTTTTGTTTTGGAGGTATTGAATGATAGAAACCAGCCCCTCCCCCTCCTCATTGACCTGTTAGAGCTAGGTCAGAGGAAAGATCAGCTGCAGGCTCTGATCATCAAGATTTTTGGTGGTATCATCTGCATATATATTTACTAATGATCCAAGTATGTTCTTAGACCCATCATTAATATAAAATGGAAAGAAGGTAGGACCGAGGAGAGAGCCTTTGACTGATAGGATCATTTTGCAACACTCACCTACATTATAGTAAATAGAGCATACATCTGACATCTTCCATGGGTTTGGGTTTGGGAAATGTTTCTTCTCCAGTTTTGAAAAAGATTGGAGATAGCTCTGGGCTAATGTTCTTTCATCCAGACCAGTAGCATTCATAGAGTCAAAGATTTTGACAAACCTGGAAACTTCCTGAAAGCTTGTATTCCATAGGTGATTGCCCTTGTCATCTAATGTGGAGTTAGAAGTTCATTGCAATGAGCTTAGCCCCTATCTGACAAGGATAAGATAACCTCAGGGCCATTATAATAGAAGGCACTTATGGTTCGCTTCTATGGAGAATTGTGTTTGCATTTTTCCAGAACTTGTGGGATTCAAGTTTTTTGTTCTCAACTTTGGCTTGGACTACTTGTACATAATTGCTATATGCATTATGCGAGACTCTCTTTCACTGGTTGAGGGTAGTTCTAAATGAGGCAAGAGTTTGGGTACATTGTTCGTTCTTATAGAGATGGTAGTAGTGGTTATAGTGAGCTATAGCTGCAGCACATTCAGGCATCAACTAAGGCTTGCTATTTGGTCTTTGTTAGTACTTTTTGCATGGGATAAAAGAAAAGAATCCATTTGAAAAGGAATCCATTTTTAAAAGAACTTATTTTTTAATATTCATTGACTGCAGGTGAAAGGCATTGTGTATAATTTGTATTAATTGCTAATTCATTATAGTCAAAATAAAGTATTGTTCTTGTCACAAGAAGGAATTCAAATAGGAAATAATGAGTGTCCCAGAGAAAGAAATTAACCAATCTCCAATCACAGCTGTACTTCCTTCAGAAGATCAATGTCACTGCAAAAACTCATATATCTCAAATGGTTTAAGAAACTTACAGCTTCATTTTTTTTTCACCTCATCAACATGAACAGATTACAGCAACAAACATAAATGAAAAGGCAATATTTCTAAATATTCAATGTTCTAACTTTCATTTTATCTAAAGTTAAAATTCTAGCCATTTTTCTTAAAAACAAACCATCACGTATCAAGTTTTAACTATTTGCATTAATGTGTACAAAAAAATGTACAAAGGGTTTTGCCTACTGACAACCATGGAAACCTTCATTTGTAGATTTTTTTTTTTAACTAATGCTAACCCAATGAAAGGCTCAAGAACCACTCAAGATAATGGGTTACTCAAGGAGGTTATTGTATGAGCAGTAAGAGTTAAGTGTAGTTTATGAGGATATGCAAGAAAGATAATGGTTAACTCTAGACTTGAACAAGTTAAGATTGTCATCATTGAGAAGAGATCCTAATGCAATTCATACACAAAGTTACCAAAGAGGTTAATTTCTCCAATAGCATTCATTTTTTGTTTTTCTTTTCTAACTAGCTTAGAAAATTCTTATTAGTTCATTTTAATAAAGGCTTTTAGTACAGATTCAAGATCTAAAAATTAGCAGTCAACTTTAAAGCAACAGCATTACTGAAATTTATTAAAAAACAAAGAAACTAAAACACTTAAATTTACTGTTCTTAATTCTGGTATATATAAAAATGTGGCATCTATAATAATATTGATATAAAATGTCAAAGTGATTAATTTCTAATTTTCTTTCAATTTGTATGGTTATAATTTCATTTTTTAAATTTGATAAAATATTGAAAAATTACTTTTCAACAATTAAGAACAATTAAAAGAAATCTAAATATTCATTTGATCACATGAATAATAAATGTAGTTTGAATTGAAAGTGATGCAGCTAAAATTAAGTTTTAAGTGAGAAATAAAATATAAGAAAACAAAGGAATGTCAAATAAATCTCAAAGAATGTCATCATTGCATAAGTTATCTTATTGTTTAAAAACAAAAATTATTCTTCAAAATTTCTATATGGAAAAAAAAGTTCCAGAATATTTTGCAAACTTTTAAAGTAATTCTTTATAGCAGACATTTAGTAAATGCTTTTAATCATGAACTAAGTGGTAGTCTTATTGCCAAAGAAGAGCCATTCTGTAAGTTTTGCAAGTCTCTGAAAATGTTCCAAATTCATTTTAAATTGTATAGCAAAATAACAAAACAAAATAATGACAACATTCCTTTGTGAAAATACAAAAGATAACCAACATTAACATTTTGGAAAACAAATATTTTTCATTCTAAAATTAACCAACAAACAATTTTTGGTTAATATAAGTTTTATTCATGTAGAAAATATTAGCATAATTTGTTCAATGGGGTGAGTTAATAGTCACAAAGTTCTTCAAAATTAACTTTCACATTCTGCTTTCCACTGTTACATTATTGTACAAGGATTTGTAGTCAGAAGAGTGACTTAAAACAGCTGGTTTAATTATGAAGGAGACCTGTTAATTTTCTATCCTGATGTAATTTTTTTTCTTTCTTTCTTAATAAAATGAGTGGAATATTTGTCTAAATTTTTTGCAGATACTCAGTAAAAATGTGTGTTTAAAACAAATCTCACATTCTACACTATAAGTTGCAGAAAATGGTATCTCCGTAAAAGACTAATTTAAAAACTATCAATAATAAAGAAACTGAACATTTACCTGAAGCTTGAAATGAATTTTTAAAAATGAAAAATCTTCCTTGAAGCTTTTATTTTAGTTTTAATTTCAAGCTAATAGATTAATATTCCCAATAAGCAAAATAATTTGCTGTACTTCAAAACGAAATTAAATTGATTGTAAAGAGTAAAAATAAAAAAAAAATAAAAAATAAAATAAAATAAAATGGCTCATTTTAGCCATATTTACAAATCTCAGTACAACGTAATTCTCTTTATAAAAAAAAGAGGTTTCAAAACTAAAATATACTTTTCCGAGACTGGATCTGAGGAAGATTAGCTGATTTAAAACAAATATTACTTTGAGTTTAAAATATCATAGAAAAGCATTTTTTAACATGGAGATGGACGTTTTATGAGATGTTGACAACTAGCTTAATAGTTATATGTTTGTGAATTTTTCCTACAGGGGTGGGTATTTATAGAAATTACTTAAATTCAAGAACCTTTTTAGATTATTTTTTTAACATTTAGTACTCTGTATCATTTATAAGTATTACTTCCTCCTTTACTGCATATGGAACCCCCTCAAAATATAATCTTTTAAATATTACTTCTATATATTTAAAGTTGCAGTAGAGTGGCTCTCAATTTCAGTCTAGATTGTTTTAAGTGTTGCCATAGGATATGACTACACAACTTAGAAATTCAACTTATATTGGCAGGACTAACAATTTGCTTGGCAAAAATAGTCCCCTACAGAGTGCTAAAAGGTTTTAATTACCCAATAATCCTAAAATTTTAGGAAAATATTCTAAGTAATCTAATGTTTTATTGGATTTTATATGTACATTGGATTAAATTTACTATAATTAGTGCTATTATTTTCTGATAATGTGTATGAACATCCATATTTACAAAAATTGACATGTTTATATGCAAAGAAATTTCAAAATTCTTTTTAAAATAGTGTGGGGGGCTGGATTGTACTAAGTGTTTCCAATTATGATTAGTAAATATAGTTTTTACTTAACAATATTGCCTAAATTAATACAGAATTTAAAAAGATTTAAAACTTTATAAATTATTCTAATTTAATTTTTTTATCTTAAGATAACAGTATCCATAATATATATTATTCATGAAAGCAATTAAAAGCTTTTCTAATAAAATAATGTTTTGGTTTTATTTCATTTTTATTTTATAATTCAGAGCAAATATTCTGTTAACTGGGGGTTCTCTTTTACAAAAAAAAAAAAAAAAAAGATTTAAATTTTCCAAAACTTGTGGTGGTTGTAACAGATGTTAAGATTTTTACAAAGATCTTTAAAAAAAACAAACAAAAAAAAAACATTTTTCTAAAATAATTTCATTCATTTGTGAAAGTCCTGAAAGTTTCAATAAAATAAAATACAATTATTTGACTTTTGCAACGACTTCCAAATCAATGGGGTTTTCACTACAAACAGACACTAAAATTTCCCATACTAATTTATGGTCACCTACTAATGCAAGAAAAGTTTTTTAACCAAAATTTCGAAGATTCTAAAAAGGATTAAAAAAATAATTCAACTAGGGACCTCCACAAAAAATACCAATGGTTTGAAATGAATTTTTAAAAATAAATCTTTCTTATTTTAGTTTTAATTTCCAGTTAATGGATTAAATTTAATATTTTCAATAAGCAAAGTACTTTGCTGTATTTCAAAAACTAATTTAAATTGACAAAGGAGTTTGTTTTTTTTGCTACAATAGCTGATTAGTGCCCATTTTTTTTAGTCATTTTTCATAGATTTTACTCAAAAAAATCTTTCAAAAATGTACTTTTCTGAAATTTTATTTTAGGAATATTAGCTGATTTAAAGTATAATTAATCTGATTTAAAACAAATATTTATTTTAAATTTAAAATATTGCAGAAATGCATTTTTTAACAAGACAAAAGCTGAGTTTTTATCCAGAGAATAGCTTTTTTTGATGTGTTGACAGCCTGATGACAGATCTAATGTTGTTCTACGGAGATCTTATCTGTAAAACATAATTGAAGAAAATAATGTGAGCGCCCTTTTTTATATAATTTTTAAGTACTCTTAAAAATTTAGAACAATATTCTCTGAATTCTAATGTTTTACTACATTTTAAAAATGTTTACTTTAAATTTATTATAGTTATCGCTCTTATTTTCTGATGTATGGTCACCTGTACTTACAAAAAAAATTCTAAATTCTTTTAAAAAGATATTGGTGTTTAATTTGTATTACGTTTTTCCATTTATAATTAGTAAATATAGTTTTCACTTAATAATATAATCTAAAAGGCTAAAATCAATACAGAATTTTAAAAGAAATGAAAAAAACATGAAAATAATTCTTGTAAAAATATATTATTCATTGAAAAAATGTTTTTTAAGACAATAAAAGGAATTAAAAGCTTTTCTAGTCTAATAATGTCAGTTTTATTCTATTTTTTTTTTAATTTTACAATTCAGAGCAGATTTTTGGTAAATTTTTGAGTTTGATAAAAACAAATTTAGGATTTAAATTCAAGGAGTCTTGTTTTTAACTATATTGATATGTTAAAAAAAATTGATTCATTTGTGAATAAGTCCTGAAAATTTCATTAAAATCCGACAATTTGATTTTTGCAAGAATTTTCTAAGCAAGGCGTTTTTAACACCAAAATATCCCTAGTTTTTGGCCCTTCCGTTGATGGGGGGGGGGGGGGGGGGTAGAAAAAAAAGAAAGAAAAACAAGATTTCTCTTTAAAAACCAAAATTTTTAATGTGCTAAAAAAAAAAAAAAAAAAAAAAAAAAATAGATTAAAAAATTTAAAAAGTATTTTGGTCTTTTCTCTTAATAATAAATATTTTTACTTTAAAACTTTGTTTTATCAAGTTTCTGTTTAGGAATCTCGTCGTTGTATGCTAATTTTTAGAAAATTTTCAGAGGTACCGAAATGTAATAAGTAAAAAAAAATAATTCCTTGGTCTTTTCTCATAATAACAAAAAAAGAAAAAATTGATGATAAAACTGTTTTTAAGTTGGAGTCATTTTTTTTTCATGATGTATGCTCATTTAACAAATTTTTGGAGGTACTTTTAACTTTACAATTCTCAAAGCATAGTTCTTACATTGTTTTTAAATATTTCGTACAGAACTTATGCTGTCTAAAAGTTTTTTTTAATGGTATCTTTGAATGTTAAAATTAATGAAAGGATTTTCCTAGTTAATTTGTACATAGATAAATAAACAAATGGAGTGTTTCCTACAATTTATTTTACTACATGGCACTGTTTAGAAAATAAGAGGATTTTCAATTGAAAAACATCAAATATTGTCATTGTTTTGCATTTGTAATATCAATAAATCATAATTTTAATAAAAACAGTATATCAAAAACACAAATTGAATTAACTTGAAATTTTGATTGCAACATAAAAAAAACCAAAGTAATGCACTTTTTCTTTTACCACTGTTCTGAGTTTTTTTTTTTTAAAGTTGGATCATTTTTCTTCATTACTGTCAAAAAGTGAAAAATTTAACCAAATTCCATTTCAGGTTAGAAATTAAAATTTCATAGACCTCCAACAAATCCAATTGTCAATTGAATGAAGAATAAAAATTAATGGAAAATAAAATAAAAAATATGAAAGCAAAACAGATCACTTAATTTTTTTCAATTTTCCTTCTTCAGTTTTTTTTATGAGAAAATATTTTTGTGCTCTGAGATAATTAACAGGCGTAAATTCAATTACATTTAATAAGAATAAAAAAAATTTAATTTTTATTATAAAATTAAATAAAACAGGAAAAATTAAAATGATTTTAATTTAAAAATGTCTAGTCAACAAAACCCCAAAATCCCGATTGTGGTATCAAGACTCAATTTCTTAAGTCTTTTGAAAAGGGTTGCAGGTACTTTGACTTTTGTAGCTTCCATATTTTTTTCCAATTTGTCTAGAGTTAAAATTAGAAAAATGTAGATTGACAAGCTTTTTTTTAAAAATCAGTTTAAGAAGAGCTGTAAAAGAAAAAAAAAGTTCAAAACTGAGTGTTGACTGTCGAGGGAAAGCATGGAGGTATTTTTAGCGTGAATAAATAGCAGCTTAAAAAATGTTTCTTCTTTTAAAATATTTTTG
Organism: Acanthosepion esculentum; assembly: GCA_964036315.1. NCBI lineage: Eukaryota > Metazoa > Mollusca > Cephalopoda > Sepiida > Sepiidae > Acanthosepion > Acanthosepion esculentum. The sequence continues at coordinate 27,155,039 of OZ038481.1, read as the reverse complement.
AAGTATCAACAGCAATTACACAATAAAATAAATCTGTCATAAAATAGCTAAATAATTTTCATATTAAACTAAAAAAATAATGAGAGAGAAGAAAGCCGTTATAGAAAGAAAGAAAAAATCTTGTGATTTGCTTGAACGTGGAATGAGGGAAACTGCTGGACTGAACACATGCGTCACTTTGGACCAATTAAAAATGGATTGTAGTTTTTGGGGTTTTTTTTTCCCCGAATAGTGAAAACAAATAAGAATTTTGAGGAGAATCAGTTTTACAATTTTTGCACTTTTTCATATTCTGAACACAGAAATGTATACATAAACAAACGCAAAATAATAATAAAAACTTTGTTAACATCAAAAATGGTCTTAGAATTGTTAAATGTCGCCAGGACAGATCAAAATAGTTTCACTTTTTTTAAGTTTATACAATTGTTATTTGTCTCTAATTTATCTGTTAAGGTGATTTAAATAAAGTAAAATAAATTATAAACTATTCAAAAATAAACATTTAAAAACGATCAGATAAACTATCAAAACTTGATAGCATCACATTTGGTGGGATGTGATTTTTTTTTTTTTTTTAATTAAAAAAGATAATTTTTAAAATTAAAAGATGTTTTTCTTTAATTTTGTTTGTTTATAAAAAAAAATATTTAGTGTTAAAAATCTTCACTTTCAAATGAAAGCATTTTTTTTTATTTTGTACCATTTCAGGTAGGAAAATATTTTTTTGTTTGTAAAGTTATTGGACTTACCGTCTAGTCCGTAAGTTTATTTTAGATTTTGGAAATAAGCAAATTTTCCTATTTTTTCAATATTATTTTTTTTTTCTTTAGTTCATTCTTAAACCAGCAAAGTACAAAAAAAAAAACACACACACAAAATTTATAAACACAATCATATATTAAATTGAAACGGTAAAAAGTGCATGTATTTTTATTTTGCTTATTCTTATTCATGCTAAAAAAAAAGCATGCTGACAGATAAAAAAAAAAAAAGGCCGTAATCAAAATACACATTTTTGTTTTCGAGCCTAAAAAGATTTTTATAGAAGAACTACAAAAAATATTGCTTTATTTATTTATTTTAAGAATCGGGGCGGGAAATGCAAGAAGGGGTGAAATTATTATATACATATATAATATATATATATATATATATATATAATAAGGGGTGCGGTTTATAAGAGGCAGACGGACACAAACGGACCTGCACAATTTTTTTTTTTTTGTGTTATGAACATAACATGGTTCAGGGTTTCGAACCTAAAGCAGACAAGTGAAAGCAAGACGAACTGCATTATCCGTGCTCAGCCATCAGCAAAATTCAGTGTTTACACAATTCAGCATATAATCTCACTTAACCGCGAAAATTATACAAATATGTCTCCCTTATTCTGTCTGTTGATCTGATGTAATTAATTGGAAACTTAAGAGAAAAAAAAGGGGGGAGAAGAGGGAATAAAAAAGAAAACACACAACGAGAGGGAACGTACGGACACATGCGAGTCGAGAGGCCGGAAAGTTACAAGCGGAGAAAAATGGATGCACAGCTATCTGTATCGGGACGGGATCTACATGAGGTCAACAGAGATACGACTAAAGAGTGTAAATAAACATAAAGACATGATGGAAAAGTGAAAACTCACCTGTTCTTCCGCCATTGTTGTATTCCCACACAAACATAACGAACGCAACGTTCGAGAGTACGCAACGCGTTTTCTGATTGGTTGAGACAGGGAGGCATTACTCTTGAACCCAAGGTTCTTGTAAGCAATACAAGGGACATAACTGTGAAGCAAGCTACAACAGGAAGTTCATGCAGTCAACCTCACCCAAAACCCACCCAATTCAAACCTTCTAACCACATTAAGTTATTGTGCCAAAATATTTATTTTTCCACTTACACAGTGCTACATGCATATATAAATTGTATGTACAATACTTGTCCAGTTATTTACAAACGTATTTATTTTTAATTTTAGAAACAGTTACCATATGTTTAGTAGTGTTTGTATAAATAATATACACATTTATCTAGTCCTTGTATATTATTTAGGGATAAATGTGTGTATGTTCCAAGATGTATACATCAAATATTTATTTACATATTTTTATTCACAGATACTGAATTATTGATAAACACATATATTTAGGTAAATAATATATATTTAATTGGAATATGAGCACTATATTTAGATGTATATACTCAATTATATATATATATATATATATATATATATATATATATATATGTATATATATATATATATATTAATCATTTCACCCCAAGCTAGGCAATAAAGCCACTGAATGTGAAAGAATATGAGAAAAAGAAAATCCTTTGTAGTAAAATGTCCCAAATTCAAAACCACAATAGCTGCAAATCCACTTGTCATCTTCTTGGCTTCTCTCTTGTTGTTCACTACCACTGACTTTATATGTATTCAGTAGCTAGCACATCCAGGTTATTTCATCAGCCCTGTGGTAGTACATCCAGGCTATTCCATCAAATATTTTCTTTTATAAACAATGGAACAAGTCTACCTCTGCTTTTATTTGTAGCCTGAAGCCAATGGCATTGGCAGATGCAGGCTTTCAGCCTTTTTGAAGATAAGTGGATTTCTTTTGCACACTCTCCCCTGATCACAAAGATGGCAGCTGGGGGCTGAACTTTTTTTTCTGTGTGCTTCATTGTAGGGGGACAGTCTTCAACTCTTCCATAGAAGACTGCCTTACTCATGGCCTCCTTTGTTGTATGCTTCTCCATCGAAAGATTGTACAAGTCTCTTCAGATGAGTCGTCTGACATGCTAGGGCTAGTGGGTAGGCCATCAAGGGGATCATTGGGTGAGCATGGCTTGCACTGGTGCAGCATCTCAGTGTCAGAAAATTCATTGCTGCTGTCACTATTCATCAACGAAGTTGCCCTGAAAACAAAACAGATTTTTTATGTTGTGCAAGGTTCCATTGACCAGTACTGAGTGCTTACTGATTACACCCATGACCGTCCCTTTCTGAAATTGGTAGTACATCGGCTACAACATCTCCAATGTTGTATGGTCCGTGTACCTTCTCCTGAATGGATGTGGGTGTGGTGTCATCTCCCTTCGGGCCTGGTATGTGTAGATAGCAATGGCTGGTGCAGTTGCACTTGAAACATCATCCCTTAGCATCACATTGTACCAATACACTGCTTCCATCACAGTACATTCCTTCCTGGCTGCAATCCTTTTCACACTCCTGTGGCAACTCTTTGCTATGCCATTCCCTGATGGCACATAAATACATCGCAACCAAAGGTGAAGTCCCCACTCATCTAAAAACTGCTTGACTTGCCTACTACAGAAAGCAATGTCACTGTCTGTGAGAATCTCCCCTGGAAGACCCCGCTCAAAAAATATCACCTCCAATTGGTGAATGGAGTCTTGTCAAAGTAATGGTCACCAGACTGCAAATCAGGTCAAAGTCAATAAGAGCAAGGAAATGTTTGCCTCTGTAATAGGTGATATCCATACATAATATACTCCAGGTGTCAATCACATCTAGCCAACCACGTTGCCAGTGTACAGAGGAAATGTGTATAGACTGACATGCTTTGTATTTTTCAACCATGGTCCTAACAGCATTTTTTGACACAGATGGGCTGACCCAGTGTGCAAAGTACCATGTCCACCTCACCCCAGGATTACCAGTCTGGTGGTGGATGGCAATTATCTGCCTAGGAATTAATGCTTCTAAGGAGGCATCACACAAATGCTTCAGTGATTCATTGTGCTTCTTGATGGCATCTGGGGCTCTAGTAAGTTTGTCCATTTGACAGTGGTCAGACTTGACCAACCAGACACTTACAGACAGTCTGTACTCTTTAACCAACTCTATGAATGTGTTGAATTGTAGTCGTATATCTCACTTGTGGCTTTAGTGTGGAACCTGGCCTTTCCAGTTAGAGCACCAGAAATCCATCGATGCATGCATGCAGAATTGGTTGCCAGGTTCACTACAGTCGTTTGCCATTGAAGAGCCAGATTAATGCCCTTTAGCACTGAATCCAACCAAGCTAGGTTGATGTGCTGAGCATCATTTGTTGGACACAACTAGCATGCATCCTCAATAACAGATCCATTGATTTCCAATGAGACTCCAGTGGCTAGGAAGCTTGCATCAATCCAGACATCGATCTAACAAGCATTCATGCACTAGGTACCTTGCAGTGGGTTGATGATGGTATCTTCCAACATGGGGATCATCGGTTATGTCATACCATCCTATGTAACTGCATTCACTCTATGTTTCATGACCACCATGGCCACACAAAGCCAACCACACACAGGAAAATATCCCACGAGCTTTCTGCACACAGAAAAGACATTCCATCTTGTGATGACATCCAAGGATTTCTGGAATGGCACTTCCTCACTTCCATCTTCCACCTGCAGAATCAATACCCATGCACTGTTTTCTAAACCCTCTGGATCTTTACACATTAGACCAAACCTTGTAAAATGTCCCTTCACGTGTGCTAACGATGCTGTATCTTCATTAATATAGTTGTCATACATATATGCAGTTGTCACTCTGTTAATAGTCTTGTCTTGCAACATTATTGCAGTCATGATGGATCTCATTATGAGTGGTGTCACATTAAATGCAAATCCTAGGCAGTACCTTTGGCCCCATAACATGACTGTCTGAAATGGCTACAAAATGATTTATGGGCGTGTACCTGTAAATCTTAAATCTGATTTAGGAACATTGATTCCCTGCTGTCACCACCCTCTTAACTTCTGCAAGCAGACATCTGCTGTAAATGGGTCAACATTCTTATTATGTTCTCTAAAATCCATGATGGGTGCACTTTGCTTTTATTGTCTTGTACCACTGCCATTAATGGAATCAGCTCCTTGGGTGGACCGAGCTCTTTCTCGGGGTACAGTTTAAGCCATCCATTTCCTAACCACAATTGCAGCTCCTTGTCATAATCTTCTCTAATGTTTCAGGAACAAAATATTCCAGTATACTGTTCTTCAGGTCATCTGATGAACAATCATTTGTCCACGTCCACAAGGTGGTCAACACACACTTCTGCTGGTCAAAGTTGATGCTGAAATTGGGCTCGTCAGTTCACCTGTATGATTAATGTGGACTCTGCTCAATACTTTGATGGCATTCATTCTCAGTAGAAGGTCAAATTCAAGTAGTTTTCCATCCACGACCAACACTTTGACCATAACTGGATCCACACCCTTCACACTACCGAACTCTGCCAACTCCACAACATCTCAGAGTCTTTACATCCACTGTGAAAACCTTGACTTCCCTCTTCCTCCAAAGATAACAAATGGATCTGCTCATGAGTGTGAGAGCAGCCAGTATCCAATGTCCCCTAAACCATTTCTTGAGCAGTTTCAGGCCAAATGACCTAATTGTTTGCATTGAGAGCATCGCAATTGTTTGAGTTTTCTCCAACCATGACAACTGCTTACCCCTCCTCACTGACTCAAACAGTCTCTTGCCAGGTGATTTTGCCCATCACACCCAAAGCATGTTATTTTTTCTAGGCAACTCTCTGTGCAGCATGATTCTCCATCTTTGTACAGTAGTTGCACAGCAGCTGCAACCGGTTCATCTGCTGAAGTTACATCTTTCATGATCGCCCTGGCCTGAGATAGTATTTGGTCTAGAGCCATTGTTTGCATGTGGGAAGATGTATGAAGGAGCTGCTTCACATGAGTTGGCAATCCAGCGATGAATGTGCATGCAAGAGTTCACTCTAGAATGTCGTCGAACTATTGCGATAGGTTGCATAACTCTGCCAGATACACATCTGTTATCTTGCCTTCGTGCAAGTGTCACATATTAAACCATTTTTAGGCTATAAAAGAGTCCATTGCAAACCCCTCAAGGAGAGCACACTTTATCTACTCCATATCAGTGCATGCCTTGGCACTTAACTGTTGGTATACTGCAAATGCACTGCCAGTAAATCGTAACGGAATAACTGTGTTTACTCTTTTCACCTTACAGAGATCATACACCAGCTCAATTTTCTCAATCCATTTGATTATTGATAGTCCTATAGATGGACCGTCAACTTCTGGGATAAGTTTAATGTTGAAAGCTTTGTTCTCCATCTGACAGCTAAAAGAGCTTACAGTAAACAGTCCCAAATTCACAGAGCCATAAGTGCAAATAACCACAAATCCACTTGTTCATTGCGTCGGATTCTCTCCTATTGTTCACTACCACTGACTTTATATGTATTCAGTAGCCAGCACATCCAGGTATTTCCAACAACCCTGTAGCCAGCACATCCAGGTATTTCCAACAACCCTGTAGGTAGCACATCCATCAAACGTTTTCTTTTATAAATGATGGAATGATTCTCCCCAAGTTTTGTAGCATGGAGCCAATAGCATTGGCAGGCGCATGCTTTAAGCCTTTTTGAAGGTAAGTGGATTTCTTCTGCACATCATTATTAAGTAGAGAGAACAATAAAAGAAAAGGAATTAAGAAGACAGCAATGTTGCATTTAAATTTTTGAAGATCATAGTCGACTGGAAAGCAAGAGGCCAGAAGAGAGTTCCACAAGTGAGAGTAGAAACTGTTAGTAGAGAACTTATGGTTACATCTAGCCATTTCAAGTGTAAAATGATAAGACCTAGCTGCTAATCTAGTACTGTGCTTAAATTCATAAAGTACAGGTATCAAAGAAGAAAGCTAATCAGAACAATTATCATGAAACTATTGATAGAAGAGGCACAGGGAAGCTAGATTACAGTAATGGGAAAGTGACTGAAGTTGAGATGTCAGATTAGGACCAATAACATTGCAGATTTTCTTCATATGAAAATATATTTAAAATTATATATACACTTATGCAAGCAAATATCAATGATTTTTAAAAAGTTTTTACACATAACTTATTCACAAATACATTGAGAATGTGACATTTTTTAATTATTTCAGTTAATGTAGGACTATATGCATGAATCTGTTTTATTTGAAATTTTAATATCAGTGAAGAAATTTATTCTTTTTCTCTTAGGATTTGGTGGCAAACAATAATAACATGGACACATGTTTAGAAATATATGTACATGATATGAATTAAGAATATATTCATGAATTAATAACAGCATTTTTAATTAGTGGTAAGTAAGGCTAAAACAAAATTATAGAGTAACTCTTTTTATATGACAAAATTTGTATTGGTTGCCCAAAAAGTTTGTTCAATTTATTAAGTACATTTTCTACTTAATAAGTTTTTGACCAACCCAATACAAAAGATATTTATTTTCAAATAGATAGTTATGATACCTATAAAAAAAAACAAGTTGTTTGTTTTTATTCCTTTTTGTACTATAGGAATGCAGAACACATTGACAAAAAGAATTGTCTAATACCTTAAGGGACTCTTGAAATCATGTGACAGCCCATTGTTGAGGATAACACTTGCTGCTTAGCTCACAATAAAAAACAGATGCAATATCCTGTTGTAGTTTAGTTGACTGTGGAGGAGCTCAGAATGAGAAATCAGAGTTGAGTTTGAATTCTAGTCAGGTTCATTACATTCATATATACCCTTGGAAAAGGTATGAATCAGCTATTGGTTAAATCGTGGGACGTATATCTGGAAAAGTCATTGTTATTCTAAAAAGTTGTTAATGCAATATTCACACACAAAAAATAAATTTCTTACAATTCCAAAATGTTTCAGGTTTAAATAATCCACGAAGGGTTGAGAAACCATCAAAAATCAAATCAATCAATCAATCAATGATAGTGGAGGTTGGTGTAATACCTATATGTCTTAAATAGGAACCTAAGACATGTCACCAGGTAAGTGCCATGTTCCTCTATGGGATTTTAGAAATAGAACCTTTTGATTTGTTTCTTTCACATTCTATTTGTTTTTAATTCATCTGTATGGGACAATTTATGATGTGTGTATATATATATATATATATATATATATATATATATATATATATATATATATATCATCATGGTTGTCACTCGTAGACCGAGGAAGACGTAGCGCTGTGCATAATTTTCATCGTCTGTGGGCGTGCAGATGACTTCTCAGACCGAAGTTGGATGCGCACTTGCGGTTGCAGACAGGGCATGAAACACCGTCCATCAGGTCAGGAACCGGCGCTCCTCTGTGGCGCCGGTCTCGGGCTTCAGAGAGGCGCCGGCAGCGATCAGCCTCGAAGGTGGATGACGCTGGATATATATATGTGTGTGTGTGTGTGTGTGTGTGTGTGCATGTGTATTTACTGCATCTGAGTATGACTTATTTTGTGTACTTCATTGTTGGATATGAAATAACTAATTACAACTCATTTTTTAATTCATTTCTTTTAGTTATTCTCATCCTTCCTTCCATCTTATTAAGATGTTAAGAGATGTGTACTGACAGTGGAGCACATTAAGAGAAGCTTTAGTGACATCAGCAAATGAGATCATTTCGAGAAAAATTAGGCAAGAATAAATGATTGAATATCAGGTGAAATTTTCAACACAATAAAATGGAGGCAGCAAACATTGCTAAGTTACGGTACAGAATATAGGACATTACAGAAAATAATTAGAAACAAATGCAGGTAGGCAAAAGAGGACTACCTCAATGAAAAGTGTGAAGCAATAAAAAGAATGAGCATCATAGATAAAGCAGATATGTATAAAAGAATAAGAAATAAATGGACAAAAGATGTGCTTGTAGTGATAGCAACAAATAAATTTCTAAATAACCCCCAACCCTTATTACTAAACTATGTAGTAGTTTGGAATCAAAATAATAATAAAAGAAAAATTAAAAGTTAAGTAATAAAAATACTTTAAAACACAGATAAGAATGATAAATAACTATAAAGAAAAAGTTAGATTATTTAAAAAATAGTTAGATAAAATATAGTATACTCCCATGAGTTTTACTGCCAAATGAAACAAAAATCCAAACTTTCTCTCTCTTTGTTTATGACCACCAAAGGAAGCAGACATCCTGGACAGTTCTCTGATAAAACATGTTGCCACCAACAGATAAGCAAAACTTCTTTATTTCTGTATACATATATGTTCTTTAAAATATTCAATCATGTCTCTGAAATGTGTACTAAAGCATTTTATCATTTTTGTCTATGCTCATTTTGTTGTATGATTTATGATTTTGTTTGTAATTTTATAATCCCGTTGTGGGCTGATGATACTCTTTCAACCCCAAAAATGCATATATAAAAAAATTGCATTCAGACATCGCCAATACATCACTTGAAACTTGAAGCAGCAGAAATGTAGTTCTACAGGAGGATGCTGAGAATACCATGAACTGATCATGTGAGTAAATGAGGAAGTTTTAAGGAAAATGAAAACAAAAAGGATGATTATACTTAGAATTAGAAAAAGATAGTTGAAATGTGTAGGACACATAATGAGAATAGAAGGCTTGGAGAATTTGACACTCACAGGACATATTGAAGGTAAGAGGGACAGAGGGAAGCAGCAAGCAACTTACCTAACAAGGATTCCTGCAGTATCATTTCTGTATCTTATATCAACAGTGTAAATGGATTGCAGAACAAGGAGCGGAAGGAATGATGAAAAAACAAATCTTACTAAGAGGTACAAAGAATAGGAAGTGATGGAGAGCCATGATCGCTCACTATGTGAAGGAAAATAGCACATTATGAACCAGATATGTCAAGATGTCAGTTTCAGCTGAAACGTTTTTCCTTATTTCATTGGATGTGCAGGAAGATGAAATAAAATCAACAAATAAAATAATAATAATAAATTTTTAAAAAGTTGGTGCTGTTTAAGTTCCATGAAAAGACAAACATTTCCTTCCTCTTTTTCTCCCCCTAGCTTCAACATGTAGCACACTGGAAAAAAAGATGTCTCTGCTGGAAATGTTACTTTCCCCCCATTTGACTGATGACCGAACTCTCTTTCCACATTCCAATGCCCAGTGTTCACGTGTGTTTTGCCAAAACTCAACCAGTGAAGTAAATACAAACTTAACTTTGGTCATTCCAACTCAGTACAAAGCTGACTTGAGCTCCACCATTATAACCATCCTTAAACCACCACCAATGAAGTAAGTATAACCTCTTTGGTTGTTCCAACTCAGTACAAAGCTGACTTGAGCTCAACCATTATAACAGTGCTTATCCTTATTTACCCTAAGTTCTGAACCAGAAAAAGTCAACAGACATACTGAACAGACATTGAAAACTTTATTTCCATACAATTTCCACTATAAAAAAGAACAAACAATCTGCTGTTTCAACCCAAGTTTTTGCATGGTTCTTCTTTAATTGTTTATATGTGAAAATGTACACACTTAAACAGCACACGACCTTCAAATGCTATAGATGTAGAACAAAATGTGTAAATCTATAATAAAAATGAATTTTATAAAATATAAAAGATTTATGCAAAATATAAAAATTTAGTTGTGAAATACAAAGATGATATTAAAAAGCGTGAGAAATTGTTAAAGACCACATGCATCAATGTATAAAGCTGAAAAAGTTTAATTACTATTCACACAAATTATACATTGAAAAAAAGAAAAGATGTAAAAAGAGGATAGCTCATAGAGTTCAAATGGAACTCATCAATATTTAAGGACTGAAGAGATATTTTTTAAGTTGTTTATAAAGGTTGTACAAATTGTTTTCTGTGTGTGAGTTGGTCAGCAATCAGGATTTGTCAAACAATTTGTGTCTTTGTTTTCCAGAAATAACTCCAGAGAAGTAGTTCTGTTGCTTTTGTCAAAAGTGTACTTCTAAATGAAAGCATTGTTGTTGACAATGTTCAACAGTGGAGATAGGTAGACAAAAAACTGTGGTCGTCTTTGCAGCTTTTACACCCTCACAAAGTGAATATCAGTCCAAGTGTTGATGAACCAATCTTTAAAAAAAAGCACTCCTTAAGATTTTTGATCTCCGTTTGCTCCAGACCATCCTATCTATCCAATATCGTCATATTGCAGCTGAAAAGCTTTCACAGGCTTGTATTTAAGAAGAAAAGATAAATTCCAAAACTTGTACTTGAATTTTTTTGAAAGTTATTTTTAAGACATGTGAATGATTTCTCAACCAATCAGGTTGAGTTTTAAGATTTTTAAATTGTTTTTTATGATTGTCTGATTTTGACTTCATTTTCATTCCCATTTTGCATAGATTTGCAGAAAGAAATTTTGAATACAAAGAATTTTCATCATTAGTTTTTGGTATAAATATTTAGTGCTCAATTTCTTCCAATTTGCTAGTGGTTCACTTTTATTAAAATATATAATGATGACAGCTTTTTAAAATGTTCTGTTTAAAAATGATCATTCAAATAAAATATTTTCATTTTAATTTTCCAAAACATTTAATAATTTATTATATTTTATGAATAATAATAAAGACATTTTGCATGAAATTTTCACTTTAAGTTTTCAAACACATTTTGTTTTTTTATACTGTAGTGCAGCATTTCTCAACCTTTTTGCCCTTGCGTAACCCTTAAAATAAACTACATGTCTCAAGGAACCCCTTTCACAAAAACAAAATTATATACCATATCTTTCTCATTTTATTTTCATCGTAATTCATGTGGTAAATATCATAGTATATGTTTTTGAATAACTGGTTTAAGGAAAAATTAATACTTCTTTGTCAAATTTTTCAGTAATGCTAAACAAAATTCATACTGTTTGTTTATACTTCATCAGAGAGTTTTCATTCACACAAAAAAATTCTAAGCTCAAACGTAAAAAATAAACATAAGTAACCAACATCGTATACCTATAATATAAATGTAAACAGAATGAAAACAGATAATTGCTGCATCAGTTTTTTATTTTTTTTTATCCTTTACTGGCAATGTTGAAAAGACATAAGGTAAGACAAAATGTCCTGTGAACCAATAAATGGGCTAAGAAAATGTTACTTTCATAGCCATTTGATAAAGTGAAACAGGCTTCTCTAATGTGAAACATGTGCCTGTCTTTTGCTTAAATTAAATAAAAAGTCAAAAGTGCATTAGCTTATCACACCTGTTCTTGTGGAACCCTTGGGGACCTTCTGCAGAACCTTAGGGTTCCGGGGAACCAATGGTTGAGAAACACTGCTGTAGTGAGTCCTGATAAAAATAAAATAAAATATATAAACAAAAATAAAAAGAATTAAAATAAGGCATTTGTGCTTTCCTTTAAAACCTTATTTCTTTCTTTCCATCTTTCTCTAAATTTCTCTTTCCATGCAACCCTCAACTAAAAAGAAGAAAAGACTGAATCCAGCCAGAAGTCTGCAGGTCTAGAGCCTACTTATTTGTGAGTGAAAAATACCAAAAATCAAGGAGGCTCCATGCAAAACTTCTGTTATAAAAAAAAAAAAGGAAAAGGAAATTTTGATAATTTTTTATGTTAGTTGAAAATTTGCACCAGAATCTCAGAGCCTGGTCAAAATGATATAAGCTGACACCTCTGAGTTAGAAGAAAGAAGTCATCAGGAGAGGATGGGACAAAAGACACTATGCAGAGAAACCAGAAATGTGATGCATGAAGAAGTAATTAAGAAGTAAAGTGCTAATGATATTTCTGTCGTACTTAGGGTAAAAAAAAACAATAGATTAACACTAACCTATTTCTAATATTACTACTACCCCTAGGATGGTCTGACTTCAAAACTATCAATACCGATCTGAAACAGACATTTCTCCAGACTGCTACCAATATCTGCCTTATTAATGAACATTTTGCTACACCTAATACCAAAGAACACACTCTAAAGAAAATAAATAAAAATATATTATTTATTTTATACTCTTGATTCAGTTTGTTTTATTTCAAAGTTTCCAATAAAGAAAATCCTACCACCTATATCCACAATATTATTTCATTTGGAATTTTAATATTAGTGAAGAAATTTATTCTTTTTCTGTGAGGATTTGGTGGGAAACAAGAGTGATACATACACACATATTCGAAACCTATTTCTTAAATTCATGCACCCAGTCAATATTTTCTTCAAAACAAATCATGTGCACATCCAGCACCACAATGGGAGACAATCAAACGTTTCCCTCAGAGATTTGGCCCCAGTCAGCAAGTTATCAAACCAGAGGGAGGAGTAGCTCTCCCTTGAAGCAATATCTCTTCCTCTTGATTGTAATGATGACACAATGCCATTGAATTCTCTTGAGGAACAAGGTCCTGACAGTGACAATTCAGAGATCAACATCAGAATAGCTCCCTCAAAACAAGATCATACTACCACAGACTCTGATAACCAGCTTTCAGAATCAGAGCGTCCCACTCCAAGAAAGAGACAAAAATAATATGAGATTAAATACTTCTGGCCCACTGTTCCCATGATACCTGAAAGCCCAGATCAGGTGCCACTGAGACAATCCCAGAAAACTTTTAAGAGACCCAGTCACCTGGATTATTTTGTGTCAGACTAGGAGAAAACAAAGCTGGAGAGAATGTGCTAAGACAACCCGATTACCTCCCTTGTCTTATGATTTGTAAAAGTCACACCATCTTAGCCAAAATGGCAAGACTCTTCAGTTACGTTCAATAAAGGCACATTAAGCCAAACTAGACTCCAACTTTTCATTACAGTGTCTCTTGATATAAATTAATTTCCTGTCATGTTGCCTCACTTGGTATATGTGTAAGTATCCCAACACTCAGCTTACAGCCGATGAAATTCTTAACTAAACACTAGAAAATGCATATATTCAACTCACCGTGTTATTTCATTCAATATCTCCATAAAAACATAATGCATACCAAATAAAAGCTTATTTCATGAACTTTGTTTCTATCTTATTTATTTTTTATATGTACTACAGTGTGCGATGAACATTACAGTTTGAAAATAGAGACATTTTGGTGATTTTGCAAAACTTTGGCCATTTTTTTCACTGATGGCAGTTTAGACTTCCTCAAATTTTGTAGTATGCACACTCCGCAGGGTTTATTACAATTTTGGTAACACATTAGTTTGAAAGTTAACATTCTAAGCTTCATTTTCATATATTTTATATTTTTTAATTTTAATAAGAAGTAAACAATTCAAATGAAAAGTTTGATCGTAAAATTCAAATGCTTCTTGTAAAAATAAAAACACATAAAATATATCATTAAAACGCTCATTTAATAATCTATGAAACTAAATCAAAATCAAATATGAAACGATAGCTCCATTTTGCGCATGTGTGATTATGTGTAACCATGTGCGACTCGCTCGGCCATCAACTCCACGTGAGATTCAATACACAGCGTCAACACGGACACAAAAGAATCGACCAGCATGTTTTCTATGGACGAAATTTTCAAGGAAATTGCTAAGAATTTGATTTAAATATTAATTTTCTATGATATGTAAAAAGTAAATGGATTTATAAACCGTTTTCGTCTTAAAAAATATGAAACAAAAATCGATTTGTTTACTTTACGCTCAGATTCAAATCACGGGAAAAAAAACGTAGGACTTATTGATCGAAAAATGTTTGTGAAATCTTCCACGATACCCACTTAACCCCTGCTAGGAAATGCACTCTTCCTGTTACGATTTTACCAACATCATACTTATAAAATATCAACAGGCATTCATTGGTTAATCACCTTCTTATCTAGCTTGCTGATTGGTCAGTTTTGACCAATCAGATCGCTCCCATGTGCAAGATCAGTTTAGGCGCCAACTCAATCTGGAGCCAGTCACGTGAGACAACATGATATAAATACCAACACATGTGATTCTTGCTCTCTCTGATTCGACACGTGGACTCTCGAACCTAACTTCTCTATGTCACAACACTGCTGCCAAAATGTGACTCTTAAAGAACTCCCGTCTTGACTAATGCAGTTAGGCGTAAAAGAACTTTACAACAATACATGCAAGTATAATTCCAGCATCTTTTATCCAACTTGCGTAATACACAATTCAAAACATTCAAAACATACTCAATCTTCTAAACTGCATTTTAATAATCAACTTATTCATTATGAGTCTAGGTACAAATATTACCTAATCAAAGAGACATAACTTTGTCTAACTTTTCAGTTCAAATCACATGCATGTATATTCAATACTTAATAAATTCAATTGTTATGTTTTCAACTCTACGTTCATGTTTTGTATTTCACCATTGCTATTTCACGTCAAATATAATTTGCATTGTTCCACCACATTGGATAGCAACCTCCAGCATAATGGCATAATCCTTTCCACGCCTTTCCTAGACAAAATAAAATAATTGTGGCGAACGCCCTTTCACACACGCACAACAAATATGGCTAAACCATCACTCTATCATACACAGGGCCCGTTCCGCTACATGTTCATATTCAAAGAATGAGATAAAAAAAACATTCTACAAAAAAATTCTAGAATGTCTTTAATGTTTTTGCAGTATTCTCACAATAATTATCAGCATTTCAGTTACCAAGTAACATTTTGTTTAAAGTTACCCCTTCAAACAATTTTCTTATTTTTTAAATTATCTAATGAATGGATTCTAGTTACGATTTATTGCTATCTAGATACAAATTTATGATTTAATATTCATTTTCGTAATTTATTATTTCTTAGTAATATTTATTTCATACAGATTATTAGTAATCATTAGTGGGTATTGCTTGGCGTGTGTTAAGCTTCTCTCTCTCTCTCTACAGTCCAGAAATTGTACATGTTGAGTCAGGACTGTACTTGTTCAGCATTTGTTCCATATAAATTCTAATCTGTTTGATTTTAGGTCATTTTGACCATGATAAATGAAAAGAGCACCCCCAGAAATGGCTAGATATGAAATTTGGTGTTTCTAGTGTAAGAAGTATTCATTTTATGACACAATTCAAGCAAGTCTAAAATCGGCCTTTCAAATACCTTGTGACAAAAGGTTAAAAAGCAATTTTTTTCAATTTTGAAGTGGAATAATCCAGAATATATCCATTCTATCACTCCCCCCAAAATTAGGCATCAACACAAGTAGGACTACCTAGCAAAAAGAGGCTGATGTTGAAAAACATGAAAATGTTGTGAAAGATGAAAATTTCTGAAAAGATGAAAATTATTTAAAATATTTTAGAAATTTCTGAAAAATTCTGGAAAGATGAAAATTGTGAAAAATATTTTGGAAATTTCTGAAAAGATGAAAATTATTTTAAAAATTTTAGAAATTTCTGAAAAATTCTGGAAAGATGAAAATTGTGAAAAATATTTTGGAAATTTCTGAAAATTTCTGAAAAGATGAAAATTATTTAAAATATTTTAGAAAATTCTGGAAAGATGAAAATTGTGAAAAATATTTTTGAAATTTCTGAAAAGATGAAAATTATTTAAAATATTTTAGAAATTTCTGAAAAATTTTGGAAAGATGAAAATTAGGAAAAATATTTCAGAAATTTATGGAAAGTTCTAAAAAATAAAATTTCAGTAACAACAGTATATTTACTTTCATTCTGACAAAATATAAACACTTAACTATAAAAAATTGTACAACATCATTTTGTTTTCATCAATAAAACCTGCCTTAATTACAGCTTTACAAATTTTTTTGTTTACAAAAATTTTTGAAAAAAGTAGATGGTAGACCTTCCCAAGCATTCTTAAGCACTGAAAAAGTTCACTCTTACTCTTTACGTATTCTCTTTGAACTCTCATATCCAACTCATCCTATACTGATTTATTCAATGGGAGAAAAATTAGGAGATTGTGGCAGCCAAGTCATAATTTCAAAAATTTTGTCCTTTTTTTGACTTGATGTAATTTTGACATAATTTAGAAGAGTTTTTGGATCATTATCTTGTTGAAAGGTGAATTTTCTCAAATTATGCATAAACCAAATGGCATAGCACGTTTTTGCAAAATCAAATGATATTGTTCTTTTTTTATGATTCCCTTGACCTGAGTCAAATCTCCAGCTCTCTCTCCCCTGCCAAAATACACCCACACCATAACAGACCCACTATCATGCTTAACTGTTCGAACCACACATTCATCATTCAGTTTTTCTCTTGGCTTTCTTCTTGCATACACTCTCCTTTTACTATCAAAAACTTCAAATTTGGACTCATCTGTCCACAAGACATTTTGTCACTCTTTGAATGTCCAGTTCTTATGCTTTTTTGGCCCATAACAGTCATTTGTTCTTATTCACCTTCCATAACAGGGGTTAATTGATGGCTATGCACCCTCATAGCCCCATTGATCTAAATCAATTTTTCGCAGTTGATATTGACACAGTTTGCTATTGAGAGGAATTAAGTTCAGCTGTCAACTCTGTAGCAGTTTTCCTTCAATTTCTTTTGCTCTCAATAACCAAGTATTTATCTTCAGCAGCAGTTATCACTTTTAATGCTCCAGCTCTTTTTCTCTCAACATTTGCACCAGTTTCTGCCATTGTAACAAATGTTACACCATGTCTAGAATTTTCATTGTAACATTTTCATTTCCTTGTACATTTTCAGTATAACAAATGTTACACCATGTCTAGAATTTTCATTGTAACATTTTCATTTCCTTGTACATTTTCAGTATAACAAATGTTACACCATGTCTAGAATTTTCATTGTAACATTTTCATTTCCTTGTACATTTTCAGTATAACAAATGTTACACCATGTCTAGAATTTTCATTGTAACATTTTCATTTCCTTGTACATTTTCAGTATAACAAATGTTACACCATGTCTAGAATTTTCATTGTAACATTTTCATTTCCTTGTACATTTTCAGTATAACAAATGTTACACCATGTCTAGAATTGTCATTGTAACATTTTCATTGTAACAAATGTTACACCATGTCTAGAATTTTCATCTTTATAATTTGTCTTTGAGAGTAGCCTTCTTTGAATAAAATTTCAATTTGTACCCTCACCTCAATACTTAGTTGCTTTGATTTTGCCATTTTTATGCAAATTACTTTGAAATTAAAAAATAAATAAAATAAAAGTTAATGGCACAATGTTTTTTCTTCAAACAGAGACAGCTATAATAGGTTTTATTGATAACATTAGTAAATGCTGAGTTAACATTTAGTACCTGTATTAACATTTAATTTAGGTGAAAATTTTGGTAATCTCAAAAAGTCTACTGAGGGGTTAATTGTGAAAACAAAATATGATGTTTCTCATAGAAAATTTTTCTGATTCAGAAAATGTATTGTGGATAGATGAATTTAAATTTGAACTTTTTGTTACTAAGAGGAGCCTGGAGAAAGACTGAAAAAAAACAAACAAATACACTGTAGTTACTGAAATTTTACAAGGGAAAGTAAATTATCCCCATTCTTATATAAAGTTATGTTATGGTAAAGGTGCGGATAATTTTTGACCTACCATCATATCTTTTACTTTAAAAAAATACAAAAATATTTAATTTTAAGGTGATTTTTAAAGAAATGCAGGTGGACCTAAACTTTTTGATTGTAGTATATATATATATATATATATATATATATATATATATATATATATACTTTAAAAATCAGGGGATCAGTTGAATCCGCTACATTAGTATCCTCAGGTGATTTTTATCAATTGACTTCCAATGTTTTATTTTTAAAAAACTAATGAATGCTATATTATTTTAAAAAAATAAATGAACAAATGCATGACATTGGGTGTGATAGAAAGGGAGGAGGAGGATGTGAAGAAGGAAGGAAAAGAAGGAGGGGGGAAGAAAAGAAAAACAAGGGTATTATAAATGTATCAGTGGGGGAGTTAATTGAAATGTACATTTTTTTTTCATCCAGCCTCATATGTGCTTAAGTGGAATTTTTTAATATGTATGTAAGAACTCAAGACTTCAGTTTCTGGTTCAAAAGGTTCTTTGGATATATATACGAGGGTCATTCAATAAATAAGTTGAATTTTTCGGTATAAGGACTTCTAATACAGATAGAAGCTTACTCTTTTTTATTTTTTTTTTTGTTTTACTTCTTTTTCACATGAATTTAATTTCTTTTGCAGATTAAAAAAAACTTTGAGAGTTTTGGCGATTAACAAAGATGGCCGACCAAGAAGCATGCTCCAGGATTGAACAGCGGTCAGTTATCAAGTTTTTGGTTGCTGAAGGGTGCAAACCAGTTGAAATTCATAGGAGAATGTCAACTGTGTATGGTGCCACATGTTTCAGCCAAAAAAATGTCTACAAGTGGGCTAAATTGTTTAAAGAAGGACAGAGCAGTGTTGAGGATGAAGACAGGCCTGGGAGGCCTACAGAAGTGAGGTCTCCTGAGGTGATCGTATCAGTCAATGACCTCATTCTGTCCAAATATTATAAAAACAGTTCAGTTCTTGGCTTGTAATGGAGGCTAGCTAGAGTTTCACCAAAAATTTTGTCTCCATTAATTCCTGTGCACACAATCCTAACATCTGTGATTCTCCCTCACTCTACCCAATTGCCACAACTTGAACAATAAAGATATTTATATATTTTTATATATAAGTGTTCATCACCTTCTTTGAGTCCAGCATCAATATACAACATAGATATTCTTTGGATATATATATATATATATATATATATATATATATATATATATATATATATATATATATATATATATATATCTCCAAAGAACCTTTTGAACCAGAAATCTGAAGTCTACATACAGTGGAATTATACTCATTTTTTCTCATTTTACCTGTATACACACACACACACACACACACACACATATATATATATATATATATATATATATATATATATATATATATATATATATATATATGTAAAATATTTTAAATGGGATGTCTGGAAACCTTACAGTATTAATGTTAGAGGGTTAAGCCCAACATGAAAGTAGAAAAAAAGTAAAAAGTATCCATTAGTTATTTAATATGCATATTTAATTATTAGCAGGTATATATTTAGGTAAAAACAAAAAAAAAAGTGACCATAATAAAAGTTAGCTTGTACTTTGATATTTCTGGTTGGTGGAATTCTCTTTCTCTCAGGTTCATTGTTATGTGGCAATTGATGTATGATAAATGGTATTTTAAACAAGAACTCAGAATGAGTGTTAGAGGGCAAAAATATAGTCCCAGCTGTTGAGGTGTAACTAAACCATGAACAAAGGAGAACAGAGAAATAGATGCCCTTTGCAAAAAGTAAAATTACTTCAGCAAATTTATTAAATAAGAATTGTATGAAGTTCAATGTACCAAGCTATTTTTCATTCTTTTTTTCTTTAGGCTTTGATGCTCTCAATCATATGAAACCATCACGTGAATTTTAGGAATAATGGCTGGCTACTCTTGTTTTTCAAGAATGCCCGTCTGCGAGGGCAGCTAGGCAACCTCTGTCACAGACACCTGCTTAGGTACATTTGTGCTTGTTCAATACCCACAGAGCCCACCTATAGTTTATATGAGAACTATTATAAAAATTATTTTTAATAAAAAAAAATAATATTGTATGGAAAAAAACATTAAAATGCTGGAATTGTGTAAAAATTAATATAAATATTATTTTAATAAAAAAGATAAAATTAAAATTGTATGAAATCTAAGAACATGTTGGAATGTGTAAAAATTATTATAAAAATTATTTTTAGTAAAAAAGATAATAAACTGTATGAAAAACTAATTAAGGAAATTAGAATGTTACTAAAAGGGTTCCATAACCCTGATTATTTAGTCTAAAGGACCTGGATAACCAGCTTGACTTGAGTTAGGCCAACCCTTTCTCATTCCCTTCAATTTACAACCTTTTGTATTGTGAACTTTTCAAAATAAATAAATTTCTTTTGTTGCTAAGAAATTGATTTCTATGAACTGTTGCTCTAAAAGAATATTGTTAAAATTCTTTTGATGTTAAAGAAAAAATTATTTTCATGAACCGTTGTTGTCTAGAGAAAATAAATTTGTATTTTGAAAGAATTGTTATCTTGCCTTGATGGTTTGAGGTGAACAAGGGAAATTTTGTGCAAGCTCTACATTGTAATTTGTACAATTGTATGTTATCAAACTATTTTTGTCATTTTAATAAATGTTTGTTTCTTAACAGATTTCACTTTGAGTAAGAGTCTTATTTTTTCATTAGCACCTTTAAAAGTACTTGTAAAAGGAAAGATAAAGAGATTTGAAATCCTTCTCTACTCTTTTCTCCCCTCTCATTTTTTTCTTTTTATTATGCCAAATGGGCCTTAGTTACAGTTTCCAGGTGAGAGAGTACAATCTGTTATGATCAACAGTTTGAACAATGCCAGTACACTCAAAATCCTTCAAAGTGGCATATCAGTAATATCGACAAAAAGCTATCAATGATAAAATTCAAAATTTGTAGTGGAAAATGATTCCAACACCTCAATCAGAAGACTTGTAAAAATCTTCGATGTATTGATTCAAAATATTCCAAGTCATTTCAGAACAATTAGTAAGGAAAAATCATGAATAAGTTGATTTATTGATGCCTTCATTAATCATGTTTAATACTATGAAATTGATTCATTTTTCCATAATATCATTGCTTGTGATAAAAAATAGGTCATGAATAATAATTGGAGAATATATGCACAGTACCTGGATGTGAAGGAGAAACCAAAACATCAACTCAGACTGATTCATTATCTCTGGATGTTTCAGTATCTGTCTATATTTCTGAGATGAGGTATAATGTACACTATTTACATTATTCGGACTATTGTCCTCATCTTTGTCACCATATTTATTACAAGGACACATGGCACAGTGGATAAGGGCATTAGTTAGATCCAGTGACAGGACCCAAAGAGTGTGAGTTCAATACCCGGTTAAGGCAGTAGAGAACTTTCAGAGAGGAATTAACAGGAGATAACTGATAACTGACATCTATTAAGAATGGCACGTGGAACTAGAACAGTCTACCCCAGTTAGAAAATAAAGGGTTCAGTTTGACATTCCAACCACCTGAAGAAGGCTGAAGCGTACAACGTCCGAAACATTGTAATAAATATGGCAACAAAGATGAGGACAATAGTCCGAATAATGTAAATAGAGCTCTGGATGTTTATCATATTTAATGGAACAACAATAGTTTGATACATCATTGCCTTCCTCAAAGTGACTCATATGTAGAACAGGTGATACTGACCAAAAAATGTCAATGATGAAATTTAATTTGTTCTGGGAAATAGTTAAAAAAAACCTCAATGTATTGTTGCTAAAATCAAATCATTTTAGTACAAGTAGAAACACTCAAACATATGGGAGTGTGCCTCTTGCATAATGATACCATCTGCCATCATGTTGCAAAAATTATGTTAAAATGATAAAGTTAAATAAGTTGATAATGAAGTCATTATTACATTCTTCTTATTTATCAATGTCTAACCTCAAGATTACCAACAGTTCAAACATTCTTATCAGTTAGAAGTTCTCCAATCAGAATCAAATTTAAGAAGCCTGTAATTACTTTCTTCATTCTCTGAATGAAAAGTTTTTTTTAGGAAGAGGAAAGACAAATGGCTGCCAGAGTAGAATAAATGTCATAAAGCTGAAGTAGAATATTTTGATTGGATAATGTAGAAGAGAAATGAACCAATAAGACAAGAGTCTCTGAACAGCATGTGTCTGGTGCAGTGGGAATAAATTGTTTTCTCCTAGTTCTCTTTTCTAACTTTTTCTTTTCTCTGTTTGCCACCAGATGGGCTGTCCTTTTGATGAATTGGATTAGCCATTTGGGAAAACTATGACTGATGGGTGCAGGTGGTACTACTGACACATTCGAATAGCAATGGTTGTGCTAATTTGCATATCTTTGATATGTACTGAACAGCAAATGCAGGCAGTGTTATTATTATTATTCCAGTTTTGCTGACAGTATGTTGTTTAGAAGGTGGGAGACTTTGTAAATTGGGGAAACCTTTGTTGGCGTAAAAAACATTTGTCAGTGTGCAAAATTTTGTCAGTTTGAAGAACCCTTTCAGTATGAACAATTGCAACAACAATAGATCAATTAACAATAGACCATTTAAATAGTCATTTTCAATTTATTTCATTAAATTGGGGCTTCTCTGCTGAATTAAAACCACAAATCACTAATAAAGATAATGAGCTATGTGACTTCTGTCAGGAGATAAAATTTATGCTCTTTATGCTTCCTCTTGTCTCTTCTGTAAAACAATGCCAGTTGATAATGTCTTAATAACTTCCACTAAATAAAATTTGCTTTTGGTCCCCTTAAGCATTTTACAATGTGTTTTAGATATTGAAAAAAAAATCAATGAAGAAACTGTCATAAATTCTCTTATACAGAGAAGCTATTTTTTTTAATTCTCTTCATAATGCCTGCTTCTACCTGTTTAGACTGAATAGAGTAAAGATATGTTTGTCCCAGAAGCATCTGGTTATTTAATATTATTGGAAAAAAATGGCCTATCTAGGGCAAAAGCACCATAGTTCTATTCAAAGAAATCTCCTTGATCTCACACTTATGTTACATTCATCATGACAATGCAGCTGCCATTCTTCACATCTTGTGCAGGGTTTTTGCTAATGGCCCACCTGTGCATTGGCCATACAAGAATCACACATTTGTACTTATTGAAAGGAAAAAAAAAACAACCAATATGGCCAACATGTGAAACTGCATACACTATAAAACAGTAGCCAGCTCTTGCTCCCTCTAGGAAAACATACTTCAATATAAACAACATAAAGGAGCTCTTTGAAAGAACAACAATGGATGACATGATATCATTTTTTAAAAGAGTGGGTTTATACTAAATAATATAAATCCAACAGTTAAAAAAAACTGATGTCTAAACCAACCAAAGTAGTTGATGCCATATGATTATGAAAAAAATAAAACAGTTGAAACCATAAGTTTGCCTAAAAGATCAATAAATAAGTAAATAAATAGTTGATACCATATGATTGAGGAAAAACAAATTAAATTTTATGAAATATAAGAATGTCTTGGCTTTAAATGACCCATGAGAAGTTGATAAGCTGTAAAACAAAACAACCAAAGCATCATTAAGTTCTGTAAACCTTTTCCCACAGTCCAGATTTGGCTTCAAGGGCTAAAATTATTGCTAAAAATAAAGATATTTCAAACCATAGTCAAGATTAAGGAGAATATGATGATGATCCCAAAAGAGAATTTTGCAAACTGTGGAAGGGATGCTGGGATAAATATTTAAGGAGAATATTTTAAAGTGAACAAAAGTATTGTTACCCTAAGTAGGTTAATTGTTTTCCTAATATCAAATGGCTGGATCATTTCCGGACAGACCTTATACATTTAAAAAAAAGAATTCTTTTGTGGCTATAAACAAATAAAAAAAAATTTCAAGCCTTTTTAAATTATAAACAGCTGCATTTATTTTTTAAGTATTAAAATATTATTTACTAATTTAGTTTAGTCTGACACAAGGCTACACTAGTCAGTATTCAGTGATAATTGAACCCATTACACAAGCAAATTGATTTGCAAGATAACCTTGTTAATCATTACAATATTGTTATGTGTCCAAGGAACCAAAAAGTACTGAACTTAACTTAGTATTAAGTCTACTAGTATGAGCAACCAGTTCAGGAGAAATGCACTACAGCAGTAATTGTTTGGAAGAATAACTTGTTAACCATCACACCATAGTGAGATATTCACATGTATTAGAATATTGACTCTAACACAACCTTGGCTGTCTCTGATAAACCATCATATATTTACTAAAATAAATCGGTATCATTTAATATGATTTAATATGAATTAAGATATCATTTTGGTATTTTGATTATAACAAAATTGAACCTCGATTATATGGATATTAGATGTTTGAAGATAGGAATATAAGTCAAAATCAATAAATGTTTATCAATGATGAGTTATTATATAAATAAAAAATATTTTAGATTAAATTTCATAATATCTTTCACGAGCCGAAGTTATAATATTAAATTGCGATCAAATAAATAATCTTCCTTAATCAAAAAGCAGTTCAGGTTCAATTAGATATTTCAGTTAGTTTCCTAATTTTTATTTTATTTTCTATTAGTTGCCAATGATTGCTTCTTTCTTTTGCTATTACATCATCAAGGACTGTCTGGTTACTATGGTGATAAAATTACAAATTTACACATGTAAGCAAAAATGAAACCAAGTCAGTGTAGAAAATTCAGTCATCCGGATTTTTTTATAATAAAAATCCAAATGTCTGAATTTGAAACAATAATAAAATAAAATTAAAGAAAACATGGATATGTCTGTTAAATAAATCATTTGTATTTATAAACACATACAGGAGATCAAAGTAAGATGAATTAAAAATGGTCTTTTGAGTTAAAGTCTTTGAGTCGTTGGTACACCGAAAAGCTGTGATTTAGACAAGGTTTTAAATAATTAGTCCACAGTGAAGAGCTGTGGTTGAAAAAGAGCTTTTATCATTAGTGAAAATTCACTGACCATCTTTGTTGTTGTTGTTGGAGATGATTCATTTGAAGTCGCCGACTTGCTAGCAGCAAAGATTCACTGACCGTACAAGCTGTTGTTGTAGCTGATTTGTTTGAAGTTGTCGACACATGTTTCTCTCAGCATGTGCTGCTGGGAAAGAAAAAGTACATTTTCTCTTGTGTCCAGCTTGGCATGGAGACAGCCACATCTCTTCTGCTCTTTGAAAGTCAAAATCTGTGTGTTTTTATGATAAATTTTACCTGAATGTAGACTTAAGAAAAATAGATTTTGCTCAAATATTTCCCATGGTAATGCTAATCTGTCAAAATCTGTGTGTTTTTATGATAAATTTTACCTGAATGTAGGCTTAAGAAAAATAGGTTTTTGCTCAAATATTTCCCATGGTAATGCTAATCTGTCAAAATCTGTGTGTTTTTATGATAAATTTTACCTGAATGTAGGCTTAAGAAAAATAGGTTTTTGCTCAAATATTTCCCATGGTAATGCTAATCTGTCAAAATCTGTGTGTTTTTATGATAAATTTTACCTGAATGTAGGCTTAAGAAAAATAGGTTTTTGCTCAAATATTTCCCATGGTAATGCTAATCTGTCAAAATCTGTGTGTTTTTATGATAAATTTTACCTGAATGTAGGCTTAAGAAAAATAGGTTTTTGCTCAAATATTTCCCATGGTAATGCTAATCTGTCAAAATCTGTGTTTTTATGATAAATTTTACCTGAATGTAGGCTTAAGAAAAATAGGTTTTTGCTCAAATATTTCCCATGGTAATGCTAATTTCTAACCAATAGACACTTTGATCTAAACGTTATGTGTTGTATCGTGGAATCGTTTTGGCATGTTTGTAACATTGTCTATTATTGGGTAGAAAATAAAGTTTAGGCATGTTTTTATATGGCATGTATGTGGATATGTAATTGTGTTGGAAATAGGGTTTATTTACTATATCAGTCTGTTAACAACACTGTCAGGCAGATATAAAGGTACAAACTTGAAAAAAAAAACTTCTTCAGATAATACAGCAGACTTGAGATAAAAGAAAAGCAAAGTAAATAAGAATGAATAAAGGACACATTTGATTCAAACACCTAAATGTTAAGCACTGCAAAATGTCTGAATTTCTTAGATGAAAAAATTTCATTATTATTTGTTGATTTATTCAAGCTGCTATCCTCATCTTTATTGTTATTGTCTCACTATGTCTGCCTTCTTCAGTTGCCTGCCATATTTGATATTTTAGGAATGCCAAACTGAACACTTTATTTAATCCACAGTTTAGACTGTTCACATTCCACTGTCTGTACTAGGGGAGATAACTTGTATTAATTCTTCTAAATTAACTTGTCCTTGTGATGTCACTTTTACTCATTCCACTGAACCAGAGAATATGGAATTTACTGTCTGAGTAGTGAACTCCATATACTGTGGTCGGAGGACAGCAGTTAGAATAAATCAGTGTACAATAACTTTAAAATTAATTTTGAGTAACCTGCTAAAATCAAGGTATAATTAAAATATTGTGAAACTACAAGGTTTAATTCAAATACTTTCAGTGTAAAACTGACTTGGTCTTTGGAAATGGTCACAACTGAATTTTGATACTATTATGTATTTAGTGGAATTTATGGTTATGGTTGTCAACTGTGGTAATTGCAGATATAAAAAATAAAATAAAATATGAAAATAAAATATATAAACAAAAAAATGAATTTAAATTAAAATAAGGCATTTGCTTTCCTTTAAAGCCCATATGTCTTTTTTCTCTTTCTCTCTCTCTCTTTCTACCCTTCTCTCTCTATACTTCTCTTCCAATTAATGAGAATGCAACCTTCAAATAAAAAGAAGAAGAAGAAAAGACTGAATAGGGCTGCAAAATGGCAAACGTTTGCTGGATTATGATTTAACTATTGTGACTATAAATATACCAAAATAAGAGAGGCTTGAAAAAGGAAGGAACACCAAAAAATGAAAGGATTTTAGCAAATCAAAACAAAGAGACTTTTGATGTTAGCTGGAGCTAAGAGGAAGAAAGAAAAAGAGGAAAGAAATATTTGTTTTTTTATAGACTTAAACAGTGCCACCTAATGGGCATTTGGCAAAGTCAAGTGGGATAATGCACAAGTGAAAATCTCAATTTAGTCATGCACTGATCAAGTATAAAATGGCTTAGTTTTATTGATAATGAAAAGAGTTATTCTTGCAATTGATTGTGGTCATAATTGCGTGTGTTTGTGCTTTTTACTATTTGTTAGTAATACTTTTATGAATACTTACAGGAAATAATTTGATATGGCAATGTTTTGTCTGAATCTTTTTATAATTGTTGCTCATTTTCTTCTGTACTTTGTCACAATAATTAATTTAAGACCAATTATTTGGTCATTCTGTATTATGCTACATAATACAAGTCAAAAGACAATTGGTCGTAGCAGATGAGAAACAGGAATGGATGCAACAGGAAAAAGATGAACTTTCTAACAATTTGATTTTAATTTGTCAGTTTGTTTCATGGCAAAGTTTGATGGCTGAAATAGAAAAAGCAGATTATAAATTGTAGATCAAAAAGTATTTTGTTACAAATGGCTTTGTGCCATGAAGAACAGGGGTTAAATGATAGGAGTAAGTTTGTTGTTTATATGGGATCCAAACTTTCATGACTGAAATACAAAAGCAAATGATAAATTGAAGATCAAAAATTGAGTTTGTAGCAATATGTTTGTAGTGATAGAAACAAATGAATTATTAAATGACTCCCAACTCTTATTACTAGATTATGTCTGGAACCAAAATAATTCATAATTAATAATAAAAGAAAAATTGAAAGTTAAGGAATTAAAAATACTTTAAAATACAGATAAGAATGGTGATTAACAATAAAAAAAATAGTAAAATTTTAAAAAATAGTTAAATATAGAATACTTTCATGATGCATTAGAACAAGCATTTTACTGCCAAATGAAACAAAAACTGACACTTTCTCCCTCTTAATTTTTCCACAGCCAAAACAGGCAGACATCCTGGACAATTCTCTGATAAAATATGTTGGAACAAACATATAAGCAAAACTTCTTTATTTCTGTATATGTTGGTTCTAAGCAAACAAGCAAATGTCAAGCTATACCTGGAAAAAATCTCCTTAGTTCTGGTGGCATCTGGGAGGTATCTACAGACCTTCTGGGTTGGCGTAATGATTACCCCAAAAGAATAGCAAATAAAGGTCTGCATCCAGATATTGTTCTTCTATCAAGGGTGAACGATAAAATCATCCTAGTGGAATTAACAGTACCATACAAAAGCCGGATGGAAGAAAGCCACGATTATAAAGCTAGTAAATATGAAAATCTAAAATCAGAGCTAATAAAGGAGGGGTATAATGTAATTGTTAGAGCAGTGAAAATTGGAGCAAGGGGTTTCGTTTCAGGCATTCTGTACCAATTTCTGGGCCAAATTGGAATCAAAGGGCATAATAGGGCCAAAGGCATAAAACACCTAATAGAAGTAACAGAAAATAGTTCCATGTGGATATGGAAAACAAAGAAATATTCTGTGGAGTGTTTCAGCGAATATAACGGCATGACATGAATGATTGTGAATGTGTAATGAGGTTCACGTTGCATTCTCAGAATGTGAGGTTTGCCGTTTTTCTGAATTTTTCTTAAATCAAATTTCGCCGTTAGACGTTTGAACTAGTTTATCTACAACACACTTGTATATCATTATAATAGGGCCTCACATCAGTGAGGGGGGCCGGTGTGCAAGTGAAACTGTTGAGAGGAAGGCCCTGAAACAGTGCACATTCTCTCCTGATGACCCCAATTTAAATATAAATTCGAGAGGAACACATCAAAAGAAATTAAGTGAAGTCATATGCCGTAGAGAAGCTCGGTGGAAATGTCATTGGCATAAGGAGCATTACACATTCAGCTCGCTTCGTGTGTGTTTCAATTACTTTCCAGTAATTTCCTTCTTGTACTTTAAAATATACAATCATTTCTCTGAAATCTATACTAAAGCATTTTATCATTTTTGTCTATGCTTATTTCATTGTATCCCATCTATGATTTTGTATGTAATTTTATAATCATGTTGTGGGCTGATGATGCCCTTTTTAACCTCTAAAAAATATATATATAAAATAATTACATTCAGACAAGACCAACACTTCACCAGAATACCAGTAACAAGTTTCATGTCATGAAGAACAAGAGTTAAATGATAGAAATAATTTTGTTGTTTATATGGGATCCAAACTTTGATGGCTTAAATAGAAAAAACAACTGATAAATGTAGATCAAAAATTGAGTTTGTAGCAAACAGTTTCATGCCATGAAGAACAGAAATGATAGAAGGAATTTTCTATATGTGATCCAAATACCATTTCTTGATCGCGTTATATAAGAGCATTGGGTTTGTGTCCCTCATTTTGTTGTTGTTGCCATTTCCTTTTTTAGAAAGTTCAGATAATAAAATAGATTAAATGAAAAAGAAATCAAATAGTAAGGTACTTGGAAGTACTTTTTAGTTTATTTAATAAAAAAAACCCTCTGAATTATCATTTAAAAAAAGTGGGGAAAAGGAAGATATTCTAAAGACTGATCGGCTATCTTAGACCTTCATGCCCACAAAAAATGGTGTATCAGTTTTTCCCTTGACACTGCTATTATTTTAACTACCTTCACTCTTTGACAATGTTTATTGTTTTAAAAAGCAATGATTAGAATTTTAATAAAACCTAAATATATGAAAGTGAATTTATACGTTTTCTTTGTTATTCAGAATTGACAACTAAAATAATAAACACTATTTATTTATCTATTATATTGTTTATTTACACTATTTACTTATTATATTGTTTATTGGAAGGATTGGAAAAACATCAGCTAATTGCCAAGAGATTTGGACTTTATAAAATGGCAAATAATAAAGATTTCCTTATAGTTGGTTCACATATTTTAATAATTTAGTAAATGTTTATAAATTTATGAATAAAAATTCTTTTCATATTTATTTCTTTATAAATTGATAAATGATAAATATTGTATTGCATTAGTTTTAATACAATTGTATTAGTTTTTAGAATGTTGCAAATATAAGATTATTTGTGTAAATAAGCAATCTAATAGTGTTTAATATTTTTGTTGCAAATTCTCAAGAACAAAAAGAATGTGTAACTTCACTTTCATCATATATTTAGGTTTTATGACAATTCTAATGATCACTTTATAAATTAATAAAGGGAAAAACCACCCTCTTGATATTCTGTTTTTTTTTGGGGGGGGGGCAAATGTCCAAGGTTGTCAACTGACTCATCCATTGAGAATAATAAAAGAAAAAGTTAAGACCAAAAAAAGAAAGTAAAATAATATCAGTGGGTGGGGGAAGATATGTTATATAAGGACTTTGGGTTTTACCCCTTGTTTTGTTATTATTGGTATTTCTTTTTTTTAGAACGTTCAGATAATAAAATAGTTTAAACAAGTCACATGTATAGTTCTCACTGTTGTTTTTATCGAAGCCATTATAAACCCACCTGAGTTATTTTAAAAACACTGACAGCACTCTAAAATTTGAACTAAAGCCTAGTTCTTAATTTGTGGACCAATGAAAAAGATTACTGAGTCTGTTTTCAAAACCACATTTTCCAATATTATCTTTCTTTAATAAACAGCATATATCTGTCTTGCTTCATTAGTTGTAGTAACAAGTGTTACTGAGTTTTTTCACAAGATATTTCCTATACCATCTCCATTACTTATGCCTACATAACTTATTCAACACACATACTCACACACACATGCACAGAGTTTGACTATGCAAATATTAACTCTTTAAAGTAGCAATTTATTCAACTGGTTACACAGCTTACAAACATTTATCAAGTAACCAAAAACTGAACTTCAAACTTCAATAGCAATTTGTTAAACAATAAGTTCCAGCATTAAACTTAAGCGTTTTTAATCAGATATCTGAACACTAAATTCTCCAATTAGAATTACAAGTGTATAGTACTTATCAATGTACAAGCAGAATAAACCTCCAAAATATTATTACACTTTTTGGTAAAGTTTAACATCTGTACCTATATAACCCCTTTTACTGCTTCCTACACCTGGTGGTGTAACCATGTTTAGTGGTCTGGTCCTCAGGGTCTTAGGACGATGTTTTAACCACAGGGCTATCTCTGAGCTGGTCAATGCTGACGCTGGTCCAAGCTGGTTGTTGGTCGCTGGCTGCTTCAATCCACACTAACTCTGTCCATATTGTGTTCTTGATCTCAGAGCAGTGGAAGATCGTATGTTATAGTAATCACAGCACTGGTTCAAGCTGTGGCAGGTGCCATATTAAGAAAGAAATATCTTCACAACAAAAAATGAAAATGGAAGATTCATTGGGTTAATCTTCAATTGGTTTATATAGTTCTTGGTACAACAAAAATTAGTTCTACCTGCATCAATCTCTATAGTGACACTGTGCCTTACCTAATAATTTGGGGTTCAAAGTTCTTTAGAATCAGGAAATCTGGTGATAGCTGACATGGATTCCAGAAGCACTTGATGCAGTTTCTTAGCTTCAAAGTCTTCAAACTCTCAAAGCTATTTGCTTATATGCACTTTGGCACAAAACTGGTGTAGGACCGAAGGGTTCTTGGTATTCAATGATTCTTCAATTTCCACATTAATCCTAATAAGGGTTCTTTGTTCCCTATTTCTGCTTTCTTAACTTTGCAAATCTGGAGAATTATTCATGTTCTCAGGAGTAGTTACAGGGATTGCTCCACCCCCTAACTCCAACCTGCTTCACATCACATCTTGTACCACCACTCCACACAGGTGGTGCCAAATCTTCCCTCTACCTCCTTCCTTCTCAGCATTCCACCTCAGCCTAACTCTCAGAGCTGGCATAACTTTGTGACAAATATAATTTTTAAATCATGTGGGCAAAAGTTTATTCTAATCATTAATTTTAATTCTCTTGTTTCCTCAAGGTAGAGAGAAAATTATCTATCTATTCTTGGATTTTTTTATGTCTGGCAAAAACATAAACTAGATCACCTTTTCGTCAACTGCAGAATCTGTTTTGATAACTTTGATCTTAAGAAAACAGGTTTATTCCTTGTTTTTTTTTTTATTTCCCAAGTTGTTTTCCTCAACGAAAATATATTTGTTTGCCTAAATTCTCAAGGAAGATATAAAATTGTTCTCCATCCCTTGGCTGATCTCTGTCTAGTAAAAATATAAACCAGATCACCTGCTTGTCATGACAAGATTGATCTTCAACACTCACAACAGGTTCATTCTTTGTTTAAATTTTGCAATCTATTTTCATTAATGAAATTATAAGCTCCATCTGTCTCTCCTCTCATTAATGATGTGTGTTTTCTTAATTCGCCAAGAAAGAGAAAAAAGCCATTTCTCCAAATACAGATTCGGAGATTTTTTTCATCTGCATGCTAGACTCTCGATAGATAAGAAAAAATAAACTTTAGGAGGGAAGAAATCCAGATGATCTGATTTTCACAAAGGTAAATGTCTCCACCCTCTCTATCTCTCTCTTTCTCTCTCTCTCTATCTTCCAACTTACATTCCATTTTGGGGTTAACCCTTTTCTGCTCAGAATTAACATTTAATCACCACAATATTATCACTGGAAAAAAATGATGATGAAATAACAAGAAATCATTGTAACAAAAAAATAATGGGCCTGTAGTGAGAGACAAAAACTTATCTCCCTATGAACAAAACAAAAATAACAATGAAAATAATTGTAAATATTCACAAGAGCTAAAAATAGTCATGTGACGACCTGATGAGACCTATGTGAGACATTGTTAGGTAGGAAAGTTAATCTTTCTCTTTTTGCTCCATGATGTTATAAAAACAGGACACACAATTTCAGGCTTGTGACAAACCAAACACATAAGTACAAAAATTCATATTGTTTTTGATAAATAGTATTTTGCAAGCTAACTTTGTATTAAGAGTTTTATATATATATATATATATATATATATATATATATATATATATATATATATATATATATATATATATATATATATAAGTTTTTATACAAAGACTTTTGTGTTTTATTTGAACTTTTCATATATTTATATTGTATATTGCATTAATTTTTTAAATGAGGTCAGTGCTTCATATCCATGCACAACAAGCTTTTATAGAAGCAAAAAAAGGTGATTAGGTATGCAGGGAAAAACAAAATATGTTTGTTTTCAGTGAGAGCAATTAGATGCAAAAGTTTTTCAATGTTAAACATGTTCTGTTTGAACAAGTGAAATTGTTCAAATAATGAAAATTTCAAATTCTCTTGCACTCCTCCCTTAAGATATATATATATATATATATATATATATATATATATATATATATATATATATATATATATATATATATATATATATGACAATGGAACACAGATTTTTAAAAAATGATTACACAAACACATGTTTACACATATCTTTCAGTTTATCACAGTTACAATAGCATGTTTGTCTTTGTAATTTACACCTGAAAATGGTCTTAGAAAAAGTCAAAAGTACTTGGGTTAAAAAACTACAGTGCCTTTCTTCATGGATTTCATCTCAATATCAAGAAACTAATAAGACAACTTGAAAGGATCAATATAAAAATAAGTAGACACAACATGTCTATATTATTCAACAAAACATGTTCAATTGAATATGAATATATATATATAATATTTATGTAAATATTCTAAGTATTCCCACACACACAGCCACATATGTATGTATTCTGCCATTGAGAATGATAGATGAGATTTCAGTAAATATATATATATATATATATATTTTTTTATAAATCACAATTATAACAGAAGATGATCTTGTAAAAGATTGAAAGTACTTGAATTAGAAAAAACTATGGCATCTTTCATGAATTCCATCTTAACCATCAAGAAACTGATAAGAGAACTGGAAAGGATCAGTATAAAATAAATAGATACTATATGTCTATATTATTCAATGAAACATGTTTGAATAAAGATATACTGCCTATATATTTGGACAATTTTTACACTCTATGTCTAGAAAATACAAATACAAGAAAAATTGAATAAAAAACTTAATTGCAGTACCTTGTCAGTCGTCTTTAAAATAAAACTTATTTATTTATTTTTATATATATATATATATATATATATATATTGCTCTTGTTCACCGATTGAGCACTATGGAAAAAGAGAGTTTGTTCCTCCTGCTTAATGCATAGCTCTTTGCCATAAATGAGTGCACTGGCTGCAGGTCTAGCATTTTTATACATCATGTATATAATACATCAAAAGATTGCCTTTCTCTGCCATCACTGATAGCTTAGGGGTAGATTCTCTATCTGATGTCAAATTGGTCAAGTTTTGATCCCTGCTTGAAGCAATCGGATGTCTAGCCACAATGATGAACTGTGATACAGTGTGACAGAGAAGAGCATCAGGGAAACACACACACACACACGTATATTTTATTTTATTGAAATTGGAGTGGATCTGAGTAGCAAAATTATATCAGAGCATTTTTGTTTACTGATGGAAAATCTGATCTAGGGCAGGAGTTGTACCCATTTGGGATTGGGTCATTAGAAAGACAATGGAAATAGTTGAAATAATTTTTATTGGTTAAAATTATAAATAGAACCTAGTAAGCTATGAGAAACTTTGGAATGCACATGATTTTGGTTGAAAGTAGCCAGAACCCGTGATAATCACATGCGAAGTAGTAGGGCCAAGAGTCGATTATGACCAGCCAGGTTTATCTCTATAAATGTGTAGTTATGCTGAAAGAAGTGGTAGTTTTTGGCTCATCTGTCTTCAAGTGCAGTCGAGCTGGGTGGAGTGATGTCAGAGATTGAAAGTGAGCAGAGTTGAAATGAAGGTTCGAAGAAGTATGAAAGTGACATCAGAGATTGGAACAAAACGCCCGCTAACATGTGCTGTTGATATAAAAATGAAGAAGCGAATTACTTCCTCCAACATCTAAGACTACTACTGCTACTATTATTACTACCACTGGGAAAGGAAACGTCGAACAAGCCACCCCTCTCCTTTAACGAAATTACACAAAGTATTTTCTTTTGGTTTTGTTGATCATCGTTCATATACGAGAAAATGGAGATAATTCTTGAAGAGAGAAGAGAGAATTTGGCCCAAGCAAGACAAATTATATATAATTTGACATAAATAAATAAACAAATAAGCGATTTCCGGTAAAAGTAACCGCCAAAATAGACTACCCATAATGCACCACTGACCCATATATATAAATAGCCGAGAAAAATAACAGCACTAGCCTGACGATTGCACTAGCATGAAACAGACTGTCGCCTCTAAGTGCTGACTTCCATGTTCACTTTTATATTTATATATATATATATATATATATATATATATGTTTAGGGGTATGACTTTTTTGTAACACTATGTTCTTGTGATGTAATTCAATGAACTTCTGTTCAAAAGTAATGAAAAAGTTATTTGTTTTAGTTCTTGAAAAAGGTCCCCCCGCCAAACAAAAATTTGATTTTGCCATATACTGATAAAAAATTAAAATATTCAAGAAGCTTTATTTTTCAATTTGCTAATGATGTAATGGGATAGTACCTACGTATTTTTTATGCATTTAACAATTTATAGCTATAGCATAACATACAACCTTACAAATAAACAAAAAGTTACAGAAGGTTACATAAAATTCTAGAAGGCTCCAGAAAGTCATAGTACTAATATACACACATTCGATTTTAGAAATGTTGAGGATGATATTTTTTAAATAAATGCTTCTTCATTATTTATGAACAAAAGTTCATCAAATTATGATACAAGAAATCAATTATTTTACAAAAAATCATAACCCTAATATACTATATATAGAGAGGGCAACTCTGAATTCAAAACCTGTGTAGAGTCGTCTGAGGACCTTGTGGCACGTAGGGCACCAGGTCTCTGTATTCAGTCCTTCACAAAATGTAAATGGTTCTGCACTATAATCAAAATGTAAATGGTTCTGCACTATAATCAAATCTCATGTGCTGGTGTCGGGTTGTCGGTTTCCTAGGAACTGACCTGCTTGACCATCATACATCGAATATAATGAGAGAGTTGAGTATATATATATAAATCCTTCACATGTGTTAAATTTATTTATTTTGAGAAGTTTCAAATGCATCCATTACAATTCATAACTCCTCACCATCACAACTGGTACAAGATTTTGGGGGGGGGGGGTGTTACATATATTTATATACATAAAATAACATAAGAGAAAAGTAAAGAAAAATATATTTATGTGTGTGTGTGTGTGTGTGTGCTATGTTGTTAGCTTGAAATTAAATTAGTTTAAATTTTTCTTTTTTTTTCTTTAAAATTTTTTAATGTTTGTAATTATTAATTATTTATATTTATTTATTTATTTTACATAATATTGGTTGATTAAACTCATTTATGACAATAAAATTTAAATTTAATATTATTTGAACTAATGTTACATTTTAAGAAGAGAACATGTGCATAAAGTTTTTTCATATTAAATTAAATTATACCTGGTCTAATCAAAAGGCTTATTAATAAATTCTTAAAGAAACACTTAAAATATTTTGAAAAGTATGACGTTTCAATTTTTCTTTGAACTTTTTTCCATTTAAAAAAGAAAGAACTCATCTTTCACAGGTAAAAATAAAGGGGCCATGTTATCAAAGAAGGATAACAATTTGAAAAAGAATAATCAAAGGGGAATAACTCGATGAGTAACTTTCTTTTCATATAGAATCAGTATTTGATGCTTCTGCAAAGAGACAAGGATTATTTTATGGCAATTCATTTTCTAAATTTCTCATTGAATTAACTTTCTATGCTAATATCAGATGCCTTATCATGAAAACTGACGAGTTATTTTGAAAAAATACATTGAAAATATTAACAAAAAAAATTAGATCAAAATGTCCTCTCTTAGCATTGGAGACATTTATTCAGTCATCAGTTTACCTAAAAAAATATTAATTCAAAGAACTGATAAATCCAGTGAATTTTGCTTCATTTTAACCCCAACTGGAGAGAACTTTTAATTTAAAACAAAGTAGTTTAGATATTTAAAACTGTGAATCTGAAACAGGAGTGAATAGGGAAAGTGTAATAAAATCTGTGTCTTCAACTGATTCAACTTTAGTAATATCTTTTTTATTTGTAGCCTGACAGCAGACATTATACAGTAAATAATATCCTTTCAATGGTACTATTTGTTTTAATGGTAATTAATTTCAAGCTGGTCTACATATTTATATAGTGCTGCTGTAAAGTTCTCAGAGTTCACCCACTTCTTAAAATCTGACTAAACATCAGAATTTGGAAGGTAAGGGCATCTTTGTTTTGTCTGCAAACTTTTCAGCACATACTCGTACATACATTAATTGATTGGTTTCTTTAAAAGAAGCTGCTATGTATGAAACCATTATTATTCCATTAAATAACTTTTCATGGTATGAAGATAAAATACATTCGGCAGCAAGGCCTTGGAACAGAAGATTGAATGTTTTGAGGAGCATGGAAACACCTCTTAATTGCTGTTGTTCCCAGGTTCACCCTGACCTAGGGTGGTAGCACCTGTTAGGGTCCCAGCTATAGGCAAATAGTGAACCTTCAAGCAAAAATCAACAGTACATTTTAATGATAAAATGGCCAACAATACATTTTTATAGCAAAATGATAATCTATGCAACACTTAAAAAATATAGAAATACATTTTTATAGTAAAATTGCTAAAAATACATTTTCTGGT
Organism: Acanthosepion esculentum; assembly: GCA_964036315.1. Classification (NCBI taxonomy): domain Eukaryota; kingdom Metazoa; phylum Mollusca; class Cephalopoda; order Sepiida; family Sepiidae; genus Acanthosepion; species Acanthosepion esculentum. The sequence goes on along the minus strand of OZ038481.1, from coordinate 27,116,839 downwards.
CTACAAAATATATATCTAAAAAACTTACTTTTACTCTGAAAGTATAAAATTATCTACAAAATATCTGTAGTTAAAAGCATATAATTACATACAAAATATTTAGATTTTGGCATTAAATAATCCATAGAGGTTGACATGCCACCAAACAAAATCAAGCAAACAACCAACTTTCAAGATACTAATCCATATAATATCCTACAATTTCTTACAGAAATCAAACTGTATTCCAAAATATAACTTCAACAAAACTACAACATAAAAACACATATCTCTGCCTCTAGTAATCATGTCTACACAAACACGTATATGCACAAAAACTGAGTATTATCTACCATGTATTAAATTGTGAAAGCAGAATAACATATATATTTTTATTACTTCAAAGCTAACAAGAAAATTAAATTTTAGCATTGAATGACCCATAAAGGAGTTGATATGCCATTAAACAAACAAATCAATCCAGAGATTATAGGACAGTTTTGATTGATATTGTTATGGATACAATTTCTAGATGAAAAGCAGTGACAACCAAAATTTTCACATGTAAAAGTTATCATTATTTTCTGAGGTGAAAAGGAAATGGAATGAATGTGGAATGAGTGGAAGGAAAGAATTTCAACATGGACATATTTTCTTATATTTTTATATCACTAACAAAAGATGACACAGTGTTGATAACAGACACAGAAAGAAAGCTATAAAAAACCCTCCAGAAGTGCAAATTGCAAATCAGAGGTACCAAATTCAAACAAGTGTGGAAATTTAATTATCTGGGAAGTGTTTTAACAAAGTAGAGAGCAACGTAGAGATCCAAATGCATATTGGGTTAGCCAAAGGAGCATTCCAAAAGCTAAGTAGAATAATAAGAAATAGGTAAATTTCACTAGAAACAAATAAAAGAGTTCTAAACTGCTATGTGATATCTGTCTTCCTGTATGGCAGGACAATCTCTTCAAAGAGACTTGAAGCAAGAGAAATGTGTTTCTACAGAAGGATGCTGAGGATACCATGGACCAAACATGTGAGTAATGACAAAGTTTTGAAGAAAATGTAAGCAAAAAGGAAACTAATACTTAACATCAGGAAGAGACAGTTGTGGTTTCTGGGGCATATAAGGTGGAAGGAGAGCTTTGAAAATCTGATAGGACAGAGGGCAAGAGGAAGATAATGCATAACATACTTAAAGGGCTTGAGTAAAGTTTATTATGAGACAGGAAGCTGTGGAAAGCCATGATTGCCTACATCTTGAAAAGACATAGCACATAAAGAAGAATGAAGAACAAAGGATTAACAAAAAGTGAGAAAATATGCAAATTAATAAACAGCTAAAGCAGAAAGACATTAAACTTAGCCGACAAGTCCTGTGTTTGTGTTGCTCTCTACTACATGCTAAGAGGAAAAAGATAAAGAGTAAGATATGTTCATCCTTTTATAGTACTTAAACAGCACCAACTAATGGCATCTTTGCAGACAATGTGGAGGTAATCCCTACAATATTTTATCTTCTCCTTCACATTCAGCAATTGTGAAGTTATTTTCAATTTATTCTACAAAACCTATTTTTATCACAAGTGATGATATGATGCAAAATCAATCAATTTCATATTATTAATGCAGGTATCAATAATCAATACAGTCAATCCAAAACTATGTATCTTTTCTTACTACTTGTTCTGAAATTATTTAAAATTTTTTCGATCAATACATTGAAGGATTTACAAGTCCTCTGATTGAAGATTTTGGATCATTTTTCCCTACAAATTTTGAAATTTATCATTGATGGTTTTTAGTCAATATTTCCTGTTCTACAGATGTGCCACTTTGAAGGAAGATATTATGTATCAAACCATTCTGACTCTATTAGGAGGAATAGTGGAGTAATGGATAGTGACGAGGATTGAGGAACTGGAGAGTCAAGTTCGAACTCCAGTCGGATCCATTATATTCACTTACATGCTAATACCCTTGGGAAAGGTATGAATCCTCTTTTTCTCCCCCCAGCTATGGGTAAATAGCAGGACAGATTGGGTTCTTTAATCTTGGGTGGTAACTGGTCTAGGAGAAGAAAAAAACAGCCTCGGCTCCATCAGGCTACGGGGCTCTCTTCTCATTAGTTAACCTACTTAGGGAGCCCTTCTCTTCCTCTTCAATCCTTAAACAATTAAATACTCAGCATAAAATTCTAGGGATAACAAAGTAGTCTGGGTTGATGTTTTGATTCCTCCATCACATCCAGATATCATACATATGTTCTCCAGTTATTATACAAGTGATGCAAAATGAATCGATTTTATATTATTAAGCATGATTAATGCAGGTATCAATAAATGAAGATTTTTGTTCTTAATTCAATCCAAAATTATTTATAGTTTTTTTTCTTGCATAGTCCTGTTACTGCATGCTTTGCTGAATGCCACTCTTACTTTGGTTTGTGTCCATTGGTCTGTCTCTGGTGATCTCGCTCTGCACCAATTATATATTTCTGTATCCACAGGAATATCCATGAAGAACAGTCAAAGATCAGGCTTGACTCCTCTCTGTCCTGGCTAAGCTCATGAAAGACTAAAGTCACCGGTGTTGCCAGTAAACTTAATTAACATCAATAACACTCATTAACCAGTGTAAAAATAATGACTTTTATTTATGGTACTATGATTGATTAAGATCATGAATACATAAACAAAAGGGATTTGAAAAAGTTTCTCCGTATAAGGAAACTGCCCAGGAAGATTTAGAGATTCTGTTTTTCCAACAGTATGATCCTACTTCCATCCTTCACAGCTGAATCAAATTCCTAAGCAGTTGATTCCTGTCACCCGTTTGGGTTAAGTGTGAGATCCTTCAGCTATGGAGCTGATCCTACTAACCAGGAAAGGATACTGTTTTTCGAACAGCATGATCCTACTTCCATTTTTCACAGCTGAATCCTATTCATAAGCAGTTGATTCCTGTCACCCGTTTGGATTAAGTGTGAGATCCTACTGCTATGGAACTGATCCTACTAACCAGGAAAGGATACTGTTTTTCCAACAGTATGATCCTACTTCCATCCTTCACAGCTGAATCCTATTCCTAAGCAGTTGATTCCTGTGACCCGTTTGGGTTAAGTGTGAGATCCTACTGCTATGGAACTGATCATACTAACCAGGAAAGGATACAGTTTTTCCAACAGTATGATCATACTTCCATCTTTCACAGCTGATTCCTATTCCTAAGCAGTTGATTCCTGTCACCCGTTTGGGTTAAGTGTGAGATCCTACTGCTATGGAGCTGATCCTACTAACCAGGAAAGGATACTGTTTTTCCAACAGTATGATCCTACTTCCATCCTTCACAGCTGAATCCTATTCCTAAGCAGTTGATTCCTGTCACCCGTTTGGGTTAAGTGTGAGATCCTACTGCTACGGAACTGATCCTACTAACCAGGAAAGGATACTGTTTTTCCAACAGTATGATCATACTTCCATCTTTCACAGCTGAATCCTATTCCTAAGCAGTTGATTCCTGTCACCCGTTTGTGTTAAGTGTGAGATCCTACTGCTATGGAACTGATCCTACTAACCAGGAAAGGATACTGTTTTTCCAACAGTATGATCCTACTTCCATCCTTCACAGCTGAATCCTATTCCTAAGCAGTTGATTCCTGTGACCCGTTTGGGTTAAGTGTGAGATCCTACTGCTATGGAACTGATCATACTAACCAGGAAAGGATACAGTTTTTCCAACAGTATGATCATACTTCCATCTTTCACAGCTGATTCCTATTCCTAAGCAGTTGATTCCTGTCACCCGTTTGGGTTAAGTGTGAGATCCTACTGCTATGGAGCTGATCCTACTAACCAGGAAAGGATACTGTTTTTCCAACAGTATGATCCTACTTCCATCCTTCACAGCTGAATCCTATTCCTAAGCAGTTGATTCCTGTCACCCGTTTGGGTTAAGTGTGAGATCCTACTGCTACGGAACTGATCCTACTAACCAGGAAAGGATACTGTTTTTCCAACAGTATGATCATACTTCCATCTTTCACAGCTGAATCCTATTCCTAAGCAGTTGATTCCTGTCACCCGTTTGGGTTAAGTGTGAGATCCTACTGCTATGGAACTGATCCTACTAACCAGGAAAGGATACTGTTTTCCAACAGTATGATCCTACTTCAATCCCTCACAGCTGAATCCTATTCCTAAGCAGTTGATTCCTGTCACCCGTTTGTGTTAAGTGTGAGATCCTACTGCTATGGAACTGATCCTACTAACCAGGAAAGGATACTGTTTTTCCAACAGTATGATCCTACTTCCATCCTTCACAGCTGAATCCTATTCCTAAGCAGTTGATTCCTGTCACCCGTTTGGGTTAAGTGTGAGATCCTACTGCTATGGAACTGATCCTACTAACCAGGAAAGGATACTGTTTTTCCAACAGTATGATCCTACTTCCATCCTTCACAGCTGAATCCTATTCCTAAGCAGTTGATTCCTGTCCCCCGCTTGGGTTAAGTGTGAGATCCTACTGCTATGGAACTGATCCTACTAACCAGGAAAGGATACTGTTTTTCCAACAGTATGATCCTACTTCCATCCTTCACAGCTGAATCCTATTCCTAAGCAGTTGATTCCTGTCACCCGTTTGGGTTAAGTGTGAGATCCTACTGCTATGGAGCTGATCCTACTAACCAGGAAAGGATACTGTTTTTCCAACAGTATGATCATACTTCCATCTTTCACAGCTGAATCCTATTCCTAAGCAGTTGATTCCTGTCACCCGTTTGGGTTAAGTGTGAGATCCTACTGCTATGGAACTGATCCTACTAACCAGGAAAGGATACTGTTTTTCCAACAGTATGATCCTACTTCCATCCTTCACAGCTGAATCCTATTCCTAAGCAGTTGATTCCTGTCACCCGTTTGGGTTAAGTGTGAGATCCTACTGCTATGGAGCTGATCCTACTAACCAGGAAAGGATACTGTTTTTCCAACAGTATGATCCTACTTCCATCCTTCACAGCTGAATCCTATTCCTAAGCAGTTGATTCCTGTCCCCCGTTTGGGTTAAGTGTGAGATCCTACTGCTATGGAACTGATCCTACTAACCAGGAAAGGATACTGTTTTTCCAACAGTATGATCCTACTTCCATCCTTCACAGCTGAATCCTATTCCTAAGCAGTTGATTCCTGTCCCCCGTTTGGGTTAAGTGTGAGATCCTACTGCTATGGAACTGATCCTACTAACCAGGAAAGGATACTGTTTTTCCAACAGTATGATCCTACTTCCATCCTTCACAGCTGAATCCTATTCCTAAGCAGTTGATTCCTGTCACCCGTTTGGGTTAAGTGTGAGATCCTACTGCTATGGAGCTGATCCTACTAACCAGGAAAGGATACTGTTTTTCCAACAGTATGATCATACTTCCATCTTTCACAGCTGAATCCTATTCCTAAGCAGTTGATTCCTGTCCCCCGTTTGGGTTAAGTGTGAGATCCTACTGCTATGGAACTGATCCTACTAACCAGGAAAGGATACTGTTTTTCCAACAGTATGATCCTACTTCCATCCTTCACAGCTGAATCCTATTCCTAAGCAGTTGATTCCTGTCCCCCGCTTGGGTTAAGTGTGAGATCCTACTGCTATGGAACTGATCCTACTAACCAGGAAAGGATACTGTTTTTCCAACAGTATGATCCTACTTCCATCCTTCACAGCTGAATCCTATTCCTAAGCAGTTGATTCCTGTCACCCGTTTGGGTTAAGTGTGAGATCCTACTGCTATGGAGCTGATCCTACTAACCAGGAAAGGATACTGTTTTTCCAACAGTATGATCCTACTTCCATCCTTCACAGCTGAATCCTATTCCTAAGCAGTTGATTCCTGTCCCCCGTTTGGGTTAAGTGTGAGATCCTACTGCTATGGAACTGATCCTACTAACCAGGAAAGGATACTGTTTTTCCAACAGTATGATCCTACTTCCATCCTTCACAGCTGAATCCTATTCCTAAGCAGTTGATTCCTGTCCCCCGTTTGGGTTAAGTGTGAGATCCTACTGCTATGGAACTGATCCTACTAACCAGGAAAGGATACTGTTTTTCCAACAGTATGATCCTACTTCCATCCTTCACAGCTGAATCCTATTCCTAAGCAGTTGATTCCTGTCACCCGTTTGGGTTAAGTGTGAGATCCTACTGCTATGGAGCTGATCCTACTAACCAGGAAAGGATACTGTTTTTCCAACAGTATGATCATACTTCCATCTTTCACAGCTGAATCCTATTCCTAAGCAGTTGATTCCTGTCACCCGTTTGGGTTAAGTGTGAGATCCTACTGCTATGGAACTGATCCTACTAACCAGGAAAGGATACTGTTTTCCAACAGTATGATCCTACTTCAATCCCTCACAGCTGAATCCTATTCCTAAGAAGTTGATTCCTGTCACCCGTTTGGGTTAAGTGTGAGATCCTACCGCTATGGAACTGATCCTACTAACCAGGAAAGGATACTGTTTTTCCAACAGTATGATCCTACTTCCATCCTTCACAGCTGAATCCTATTCCTAAGCAGTTGATTCCTGTCACCCGTTTGGGTTAAGTGTGAGATCCTACTGCTATGGAACTGATCCTACTAACCAGGAAAGGATACTGTTTTTCCAACAGTATGATCATACTTCCATCTTTCACAGCTGAATCCTATTCTTAAGCAGTTGATTCCTGTCACCCGTTTGTGTTAAGTGTGAGATCCTACTGCTATGGAACTGATCCTACTAACCAGGAAAGGATACTGTTTTCCAACAGTATGATCCTACTTCAATCCCTCACAGCTGAATCCTATTCCTAAGAAGTTGATTCCTGTCACCCGTTTGGGTTAAGTGTGAGATCCTACCGCTATGGAACTGATCCTACTAACCAGGAAAGGATACTGTTTTTCCAACAGTATGATCCTACTTCCATCCTTCACAGCTGAATCCTATTCCTAAGCAGTTGATTCCTGTCCCCCGTTTGGGTTAAGTGTGAGATCCTACTGCTATGGAACTGATCCTACTAACCAGGAAAGGATACTGTTTTTCCAACAGTATGATCCTACTTCCATCCTTCACAGCTGAATCCTATTCCTAAGCAGTTGATTCCTGTCCCCCGTTTGGGTTAAGTGTGAGATCCTACTGCTATGGAACTGATCCTACTAACCAGGAAAGGATACTGTTTTTCCAACAGTATGATCCTACTTCCATCCTTCACAGCTGAATCCTATTCCTAAGCAGTTGATTCCTGTCCCCCGTTTGGGTTAAGTGTGAGATCCTACTGCTATGGAACTGATCCTACTATCCAGGAAAGGATACTGTTTTTCCAACAGTATGATCCTACTTCCATCCTTCACAGCTGAATCCTATTCCTAAGCAGTTGATTCCTGTCACCCGTTTGGGTTAAGTGTGAGATCCTACTGCTATGGAGCTGATCCTACTAACCAGGAAAGGATACTGTTTTTCCAACAGTATGATCCTACTTCCATCCTTCACAGCTGAATCCTATTCCTAAGCAGTTGATTCCTGTCCCCCGTTTGGGTTAAGTGTGAGATCCTACTGCTATGGAACTGATCCTACTAACCAGGAAAGGATACTGTTTTTCCAACAGTATGATCCTACTTCCATCCTTCACAGCTGAATCCTATTCCTAAGCAGTTGATTCCTGTCCCCCGTTTGGGTTAAGTGTGAGATCCTACTGCTATGGAACTGATCCTACTAACCAGGAAAGGATACTGTTTTTCCAACAGTATGATCCTACTTCCATCCTTCACAGCTGAATCCTATTCCTAAGCAGTTGATTCCTGTCCCCCGTTTGGGTTAAGTGTGAGATCCTACTGCTATGGAACTGATCCTACTAACCAGGAAAGGATACTGTTTTTCCAACAGTATGATCCTACTTCCATCCTTCACAGCTGAATCCTATTCCTAAGCAGTTGATTCCTGTCCCCCGTTTGGGTTAAGTGTGAGATCCTACTGCTATGGAACTGATCCTACTATCCAGGAAAGGATACTGTTTTTCCAACAGTATGATCCTACTTCCATCCTTCACAGCTGAATCCTATTCCTAAGCAGTTGATTCCTGTCACCCGTTTGGGTTAAGTGTGAGATCCTACTGCTATGGAGCTGATCCTACTAACCAGGAAAGGATACTGTTTTTCCAACAGTATGATCCTACTTCCATCCTTCACAGCTGAATCCTATTCCTAAGCAGTTGATTCCTGTCCCCCGTTTGGGTTAAGTGTGAGATCCTACTGCTATGGAACTGATCCTACTAACCAGGAAAGGATACTGTTTTTCCAACAGTATGATCCTACTTCCATCCTTCACAGCTGAATCCTATTCCTAAGCAGTTGATTCCTGTCCCCCGTTTGGGTTAAGTGTGAGATCCTACTGCTATGGAACTGATCCTACTAACCAGGAAAGGATACTGTTTTTCCAACAGTATGATCCTACTTCCATCCTTCACAGCTGAATCCTATTCCTAAGCAGTTGATTCCTGTCCCCCGTTTGGGTTAAGTGTGAGATCCTACTGCTATGGAACTGATCCTACTAACCAGGAAAGGATACTGTTTTTCCAACAGTATGATCCTACTTCCATCCTTCACAGCTGAATCCTATTCCTAAGCAGTTGATTCCTGTCCCCCGTTTGGGTTAAGTGTGAGATCCTACTGCTATGGAACTGATCCTACTAACCAGGAAAGGATACTGTTTTTCCAACAGTATGATCCTACTTCCATCCTTCACAGCTGAATCCTATTCCTAAGCAGTTGATTCCTGTCCCCCGTTTGGGTTAAGTGTGAGATCCTACTGCTATGGAACTGATCCTACTAACCAGGAAAGGATACTGTTTTTCCAACAGTATGATCCTACTTCCATCCTTCACAGCTGAATCCTATTCCTAAGCAGTTGATTCCTGTCCCCCGTTTGGGTTAAGTGTGAGATCCTACTGCTATGGAACTGATCCTACTAACCAGGAAAGGATACTGTTTTTCCAACAGTATGATCCTACTTCCATCCTTCACAGCTGAATCCTATTCCTAAGCAGTTGATTCCTGTCCCCCGTTTGGGTTAAGTGTGAGATCCTACTGCTATGGAACTGATCCTACTAACCAGGAAAGGATACTGTTTTTCCAACAGTATGATCCTACTTCCATCCTTCAGAGCTGAATCCTATTCCTAAGCAGTTGATTCCTGTCCCCCGTTTGGGTTAAGTGTGAGATCCTACTGCTATGGAACTGATCCTACTAACCAGGAAAGGATACTGTTTTTCCAACAGTATGATCCTACTTCCATCCTTCACAGCTGAATCCTATTCCTAAGCAGTTGATTCCTGTCCCCCGTTTGGGTTAAGTGTGAGATCCTACTGCTATGGAACTGATCCTACTAACCAGGAAAGGATACTGTTTTTCCAACAGTATGATCCTACTTCCATCCTTCACAGCTGAATCCTATTCCTAAGCAGTTGATTCCTGTCACCCGTTTGGGTTAAGTGTGAGATCCTACTGCTATGGAGCTGATCCTACTAACCAGGAAAGGATACTGTTTTTCCAACAGTATGATCCTACTTCCATCCTTCACAGCTGAATCCTATTCCTAAGCAGTTGATTCCTGTCCCCCGTTTGGGTTAAGTGTGAGATCCTACTGCTATGGAACTGATACTACTAACCAGAAAAGGATACTGTTTTTCCAACAGTATGATCCTACTTCCATCCTTCACAGCTGAATCCTATTCCTAAGCAGTTGATTCCTGTCACCCGTTTGGGTTAAGTGTGAGATCCTACTGCTATGGAGCTGATCCTACTAACCAGGAAAGGATACTGTTTTTCCAACAGTATGATCCTACTTCCATCCCTCACAGCTGAATCCTATTCCTAAGCAGTTGATTCCTGTCCCCCATTTGGGTTAAGTGTGAGATCCTACTGCTATGGAACTGATCCTACTAACCAGGAAAGGATACTGTTTTTCCAACAGTATGATCCTACTTCCATTCTTCACAGCTGAATCCTATTCCTAAGCAGTTGATTCCTCTCCCCCGTTTGGGTTAAGTGTGAGATCCTACTGCTATGGAACTGATCCTACTAACCAGGAAAGGATACTGTTTTTCCAACAGTATGATCCTACTTCCATCCTTCACAGCTGAATCCTATTCCTAAGCAGTTGATTCCTGTCACCCGTTTGGGTTAAGTGTGAGATCCTACTGCTATGGAACTGATCCTACTAACCAGGAAAGGATACTGTTTTTCCAACAGTATGATCATACTTCCATCTTTCACAGGTGAACCCTATTCCTAAGCAGTTGATTCCTGTCACCCATTTGGGTTAAGTGTGAGATCCTACTGCTATGGAGCTGATCCTACTAACCAGGAAAGGATACTGTTTTTCCAACAGTATGATCCTACTTCCATCCCTCACAGTTGAATACTATTCCTAAGCAGTTGATTCCTGTCACCCGTTTGGGTTAAGTGTGAGATCCTACTGCTATGGAACTGATCCTACTAACCAGGAAAGGATACTGTTTTTCCAACAGTATGATCCTACTTCCATCCCTCACAGCTGAATCCTATTCCTAAGCAGTTGATTCCTGTCCCCCGTTTGGGTTAAGTGTGAGATCCTACTGCTATGGAACTGATCCTACTAACCAGGAAAGGATACTGTTTTTCCAACAGTATGATCCTACTTCCATCCCTCACAGCTGAATCCTATTCCTAAGCAGTTGATTCCTGTCACCCGTTTGGGTTAAGTGTGAGATCCTACTGCTATGGAACTGATCCTACTAACCAGGAAAGGATACTGTTTTTCCAACAGTATGATCCTACTTCCATCCTTCACAGCTGAATCCTATTCCTAAGCAGTTGATTCCTGTCCCCCGTTTGGGTTAAGTGAGAGATCCTACTGCTATGGAACTGATCCTACTAACCAGGAAAGGATACTGTTTTTCCAACAGTATGATCCTACTTCCATCCTTCACAGCTGAATCCTATTCCTAAGCAGTTTATTCCTGTCACCCGGTTGGGTTAAGTGTGAGATCCTACTGCTATGGAACTGATCCTACTAACCAGGAAAGGATACTGTTTTTCCAACAGTATGGTCCTACTTCCATCCCTCACAGCTGAATCCTATTCCTAAGCAGTTGATTCCTGTCCCCCGTTTGGGTTAAGTGTGAGATCCTACTGCTATGGAACTGATCCTATTAACCAGGAAAGGATACTGTTTTTCCAACAGTATGGTCCTACTTCCATCCTTCACAGCTGAATCCTATTCCTAAGCAGTGGTTTCCTGTCACCCGTTTGGGTTAAGTGTGAGATCCTACTGCTATGGAACTGATCCTACTAACCAGGAAAGGATACTGTTTTTCCAACAGTATGATCCTACTTCCATCCTTCACAGCTGAATCCTATTCCTAAGCAGTTGATTCCTGTCACCCGTTTGGGTTAAGTGTGAGATCCTACTACTATGGAACTGATCCTACTAACCAGGAAAGGATACTGTTTTTCCAACAGTATGATCCTACTTCCATCCCTCACAGCTGAATCCTATTCCTAAGCAGTTGATTCCTGTCACCCGTTTGGGTTAAGTGTGAGATCCTACTGCTATGTAGTTGATTCTACTAACCAGGAAAGGATACTGTTTTTCCAACAGTATGATCCTACTTCCATCCTTCACAGCTGAATCCTATTCCTAAGCAGTTGATTCCTGTCACCCGGTTGGGTTAAGTGTGAGATCCTACTGCTATGGAACTGATCCTACTAACCAGGAAAGGATACTGTTTTTCCAACAGTATGATCCTACTTCCATCCTTCACAGCTGAATCCTATTCCTAAGCAGTTGATTCCTGTCACCCGTTTGGGTTAAGTGTGAGATCCTACTGCTATGGAACTGATCCTACTAACCAGGAAAGGATACTGTTTTTCCAACAGTATGATCATACTGCCATCTTTCACAGCTGAACCCTATTCCTAAGCAGTTGATTCCTGTCACCCGTTTGGGTTACGTGTGAGATCCTACTGCTATGGAGCTGATCCTACTAACCAGGAAAGGATACTGTTTTTCCAACAGTATGATCCTACTTCCATCCCTCACAGCTGAATACTATTCCTAAGCAGTTTGATTCCAGTCACCCGTTTGGGTTAAGTGTGAGATCCTACTGCTATGGAACTGATCCTACTAACCAGAAAAGGATACTGTTTTTCCAACAGTATGATCATACTTCCATCCTTCACACCTGAATCCTATTCCTAAGCAGTTGATTCCTGTCACCCGTTTGGGTTAAGTGTGAGATCCTACTGCTATGTAGTTGATTCTACTAACCAGGAAAGGATACTGTTTTTCCAACAGTATGATCATACTTCCATCCTTCACAGCTGAATCCTATTCCTAAGCAGTTGATTCCTGTCACCCGTTTGGGTTAAGTGTGAGATCCTACTGCTATGGAACTGATCCTACTAACCAGGAAAGGATACTGTTTTTCCAACAGTATGATCCTACTTCCATCCCTCACAGATGAATCCTATTCCTAAGCAGTTGATTCCTGTCACCCGTTTGGGTTAAGTGTGAGATCCTACTGCTATGGAGCTGATCCTACTAACCAGGAAAGGATACTGTTTTTCCAACAGTATGATCCTACTTCCATCCTTCACAGCTGAATCCTATTCCTAAGCAGTTGATTCCTGTCACCCGTTTGGGTTAAGTGTGAGATCCTACTGCTATGGAACTGATCCTACTAAGCAGGAAAGGATACTGTTTTTCCAACAGTATGATCCTACTTCCATCCCTCACAGCTGAATCCTATTCCTAAGCAGTTGATTCCTGTCACCCGTTTGTGTTAAGTGTGAGATCCTACTGCTATGGAACTGATCCTACTAACCAGGAAAGGATACTGTTTTTCCAACAGTATGATCCTACTTCCAGCTTTCACAGTTGAATCCTATTCCTAAGCAGTTGATTCCTGTCCCCCGTTTGGGTTAAGTGTGAGATCCTACTGCTATGGAACTGATCCTACTAACCAGGAAAGGATACTGTTTTTCCAACAGTATGATCCTACTTCCATCCCTCACAGCTGAATCCTATTCCTAAGCAGTTGATTCCTGTCCCCCGTTTTGGTTAAGTGTGAGATCCTACTGCTATGGAACTGATCCTACTAACCAGGAAAGGATACTGTTTTTCAACAGTATGATCCTACTTCCATCCTTCACAGCTGAATCCTATTCCTAAGCAGTTGATTCCTGTCCCCCGTTTGGGTTAAGTGTGAGATCCTACTGCTATGGAACTGATCCTACTAACCAGGAAAGGATACTGTTTTTCCAACAGTATGATCCTACTTCCATCCCTCACAGCTGAATCCTATTCCTAAGCAGTTGATTCCTGTCCCCCGTTTGGGTTAAGTGTGAGATCCTACTGCTATGGAACTGATCCTACTAAGCAGGAAAGGATACTGTTTTTCCAACAGTATGATCCTACTTCCATCCCTCACAGCTGAATCCTATTCCTAAGCAGTTGATTCCTGTCACCCGTTTGTGTTAAGTGTGAGATCCTACTGCTATGGAACTGATCCTACTAACCAGGAAAGGATACTGTTTTTCCAACAGTATGATCCTACTTCCAGCTTTCACAGCTGAATCCTATTCCTAAGCAGTTGATTCCTGTCCCCCGTTTGGGTTAAGTGTGAGATCCTACTGCTATGGAACTGATCCTACTAACCAGGAAAGGATACTGTTTTTCCAACAGTATGATCCTACTTCCATCCCTCACAGCTGAATCCTATTCCTAAGCAGTTGATTCCTGTCCCCCGTTTTGGTTAAGTGTGAGATCCTACTGCTATGGAACTGATCCTACTAACCAGGAAAGGATACTGTTTTTCAACAGTATGATCCTACTTCCATCCTTCACAGCTGAATCCTATTCCTAAGCAGTTGATTCCTCTCCCCCGTTTGGGTTAAGTGTGAGATCCTACTGCTATGGAACTGATCCTACTAACCAGGAAAGGATACTGTTTTTCCAACAGTATGATCCTACTTCCATCCTTCACAGCTGAATCCTATTCCTAAGCAGTTGATTCCTGTCACCCGTTTGGGTTAAGTGTGAGATCCTACTGCTATGGAACTGATCCTACTAACCAGGAAAGGATACTGTTTTTCCAACAGTATGATCATACTTCCATCTTTCACAGCTGAACCCTATTTGTAAGCAGTTGATTCCTGTCACCCATTTGGGTTAAGTGTGAGATCCTACTGCTATGGAGCTGATCCTACTAACCAGGAAAGGATACTGTTTTTCCAACAGTATGATCCTACTTCCATCCCTCACAGTTGAATACTATTCCTAAGCAGTTGATTCCTGTCACCCGTTTGGGTTAAGTGTGAGATCCTACTGCTATGGAACTGATCCTACTAACCAGGAAAGGATACTGTTTTTCCAACAGTATGATCCTACTTCCATCCCTCACAGCTGAATCCTATTCCTAAGCAGTTGATTCCTGTCCCCCGTTTGGGTTAAGTGTGAGATCCTACTGCTATGGAACTGATCCTACTAACCAGGAAAGGATACTGTTTTTCCAACAGTATGATCCTACTTCCATCCCTCACAGCTGAATCCTATTCCTAAGCAGTTGATTCCTGTCACCCGTTTGGGTTAAGTGTGAGATCCTACTGCTATGGAACTGATCCTACTAACCAGGAAAGGATACTGTTTTTCCAACAGTATGATCCTACTTCCAGCTTTCACAGCTGAATCCTATTCCTAAGCAGTTGATTCCTGTCACCCGTTTGGGTTAAGTGTAAGATCCTACTGCTATGGAACTGATCCTACTAACCAGGAAAGGATACTGTTTTTCCAACAGTATGATCCTACTTCCATCCTTCACAGCTTAATCCTATTCCTAAGCAGTTGATTCCTGTCACCCGTTTGTGTTAAGTGTGAGATCCTACTGCTATGGAACTGATCCTACTAACCAGGAAAGGATACTGTTTTTCCAACAGTATGATCCTACTTCCATCTTTCACAGCTGAATCCTATTCCTAAGCAGTTGATTCCTGTCCCCCGTTTGGGTTAAGTGTGAGATCCTACTGCTATGGAACTGATCCTACTAACCAGGAAAGGATACTGTTTTTCCAACAGTATGATCCTACTTCCATCCATCACAGCTGAATCCTATTCCTAAGCAGTTGATTCCTGTCCCCCGTTTGGGTTAAGTGTGAGATCCTACTGCTATGGAACTGATCCTACTAACCAGGAAAGGATACTGTTTTTCCAACAGTATGATCCTACTTCCATCCCTCACAGCTGAATCCTATTCCTAAGCAGTTGATTCCTGTCCCCCGTTTGGGTTAAGTGTGAGATCCTACTGCTATGGAACTGATCCTACTAACCAGGAAAGGATACTGTTTTTCCAACAGTATGATCATACTTCCATCCTTCACAGCTGAATCCTATTCCTAAGCAGTTGATTCCTGTCCCCCGCTTGGGTTAAGTGTGAGATCCTACTGCTATGGAACTGATCCTACTAACCAGGAAAGGATACTGTTTTTCCAACAGTATGATCGTACTTCCATCCTTCACAGCTGAATCCTATTCCTAAGCAGTTGATTCCTGTCACCCGTTTGGGTTAAGTGTGAGATCCTACTGCTATGGAACTGATCCTACTAACCAGGAAAGGATACTGTTTTTCCAACAGTATGATCCTACTTCCATCCCTCACAGCTGAATCCTATTCCTAAGCAGTTGATTCCTGTCCCCCGTTTGGGTTAAGTGTGAGATCCTACTGCTATGGAACTGATCCTACTAACCAGGAAAGGATACTGTTTTTCCAACAGTATGATCATACTTCCATCCTTCACAGCTGAATCCTATTCCTAAGCAGTTGATTCCTGTCCCCCGCTTGGGTTAAGTGTGAGATCCTACTGCTATGGAACTGATCCTACTAACCAGGAAAGGATACTGTTTTTCCAACAGTATGATCGTACTTCCATCCCTCACAGCTGAATCCTATTCCTAAGCAGTTGATTCCTGTCACCCGTTTGGGTTAAGTGTGAGATCCTACTGCTATGGAACTGATCCTACTAACCAGGAAAGGATACTGTTTTTCAACAGTATGATCCTACTTCCATCCTTCACAGCTGAATCCTATTCCTAAGCAGTTGATTCCTGTCCCCCGTTTGGGTTAAGTGTGAGATCCTACTGCTATGGAACTGATCCTACTAACCAGGAAAGGATACTGTTTTTCCAACAGTATGATCGTACTTCCATCCTTCACAGCTGAATCCTATTCCTAAGCAGTTGATTCCTGTCACCCGTTTGGGTTAAGTGTGAGATCCTACTGCTATGGAACTGATCCTACTAACCAGGAAAGGATACTGTTTTTCCAACAGTATGATCATACTTCCATCTTTCACAGCTGAACCCTATTTCTAAGCAGTTGATTCCTGTCACCCATTTGGGTTAAGTGTGAGATCCTACTGCTATGGAGCTGATCCTACTAACCAGGAAAGGATACTGTTTTTCCAACAGTATGATCCTACTTCCATCCCTCACAGCTGAATCCTATTCCTAAGCAGTTGATTCCTGTCCCCCGTTTGGGTTAAGTGTGAGATCCTACTGCTATGGAACTGATCCTACTAACCAGGAAAGGATACTGTTTTTCCAACAGTATGATCCTACTTCCATCCCTCACAGCTGAATCCTATTCCTAAGCAGTTGATTCCTGTCACCCGTTTGGGTTAAGTGTGAGATCCTACTGCTATGGAACTGATCCTACTAACCAGGAAAGGATACTGTTTTTCCAACAGTATGATCCTACTTCCATCCCTCACAGCTGAATCCTATTCCTAAGCAGTTGATTCCTGTCCCCCGTTTGGGTTAAGTGTGAGATCCTACTGCTATGGAACTGATCCTACTAACCAGGAAAGGATACTGTTTTTCCAACAGTATGATCATACTTCCATCCTTCACAGCTGAATCCTATTCCTAAGCAGTTGATTCCTGTCCCCCGCTTGGGTTAAGTGTGAGATCCTACTGCTATGGAACTGATCCTACTAACCAGGAAAGGATACTGTTTTTCCAACAGTATGATCGTACTTCCATCCCTCACAGCTGAATCCTATTCCTAAGCAGTTGATTCCTGTCACCCGTTTGGGTTAAGTGTGAGATCCTACTGCTATGGAACTGATCCTACTAACCAGGAAAGGATACTGTTTTTCAACAGTATGATCCTACTTCCATCCTTCACAGCTGAATCCTATTCCTAAGCAGTTGATTCCTGTCCCCCGTTTGGGTTAAGTGTGAGATCCTACTGCTATGGAACTGATCCTACTAACCAGGAAAGGATACTGTTTTTCCAACAGTATGATCGTACTTCCATCCTTCACAGCTGAATCCTATTCCTAAGCAGTTGATTCCTGTCACCCGTTTGGGTTAAGTGTGAGATCCTACTGCTATGGAACTGATCCTACTAACCAGGAAAGGATACTGTTTTTCCAACAGTATGATCATACTTCCATCTTTCACAGCTGAACCCTATTTCTAAGCAGTTGATTCCTGTCACCCATTTGGGTTAAGTGTGAGATCCTACTGCTATGGAGCTGATCCTACTAACCAGGAAAGGATACTGTTTTTCCAACAGTATGATCCTACTTCCATCCCTCACAGCTGAATCCTATTCCTAAGCAGTTGATTCCTGTCCCCCGTTTTGGTTAAGTGTGAGATCCTACTGCTATGGAACTGATCCTACTAACCAGGAAAGGATACTGTTTTTCAACAGTATGATCCTACTTCCATCCTTCACAGCTGAATCCTATTCCTAAGCAGTTGATTCCTGTCCCCCGTTTGGGTTAAGTGTGAGATCCTACTGCTATGGAACTGATCCTACTAACCAGGAAAGGATACTGTTTTTCCAACAGTATGATCGTACTTCCATCCTTCACAGCTGAATCCTATTCCTAAGCAGTTGATTCCTGTCACCCGTTTGGGTTAAGTGTGAGATCCTACTGCTATGGAACTGATCCTACTAACCAGGAAAGGATACTGTTTTTCCAACAGTATGATCATACTTCCATCTTTCACAGCTGAACCCTATTTCTAAGCAGTTGATTCCTGTCACCCATTTGGGTTAAGTGTGAGATCCTACTGCTATGGAGCTGATCCTACTAACCAGGAAAGGATACTGTTTTTCCAACAGTATGATCCTACTTCCATCCCTCACAGTTGAATACTATTCCTAAGCAGTTGATTCCTGTCACCCGTTTGGGTTAAGTGTGAGATCCTACTGCTATGGAACTGATCCTACTAACCAGGAAAGGATACTGTTTTTCCAACAGTATGATCCTACTTCCATCCCTCACAGCTGAATCCTATTCCTAAGCAGTTGATTCCTGTCCCCCGTTTGGGTTAAGTGTGAGATCCTACTGCTATGGAACTGATCCTACTAACCAGGAAAGGATACTGTTTTTCCAACAGTATGATCCTACTTCCATCCCTCACAGCTGAATCCTATTCCTAAGCAGTTGATTCCTGTCACCCGTTTGGGTTAAGTGTGAGATCCTACTGCTATGGAACTGATCCTACTAACCAGGAAAGGATACTGTTTTTCCAACAGTATGATCCTACTTCCATCCTTCACAGCTGAATCCTATTCCTAAGCAGTTGATTCCTGTCCCCCGTTTGGGTTAAGTGTGAGATCCTACTGCTATGGAACTGATCCTACTAACCAGGAAAGGATACTGTTTTTCCAACAGTATGATCCTACTTCCATCCTTCACAGCTGAATCCTATTCCTAAGCAGTTTATTCCTGTCACCCGGTTGGGTTAAGTGTGAGATCCTACTGCTATGGAACTGATCCTACTAACCAGGAAAGGATACTGTTTTTCCAACAGTATGGTCCTACTTCCATCCCTCACAGCTGAATCCTATTCCTAAGCAGTTGATTCCTGTCCCCCGTTTGGGTTAAGTGTGAGATCCTACTGCTATGGAACTGATCCTATTAACCAGGAAAGGATACTGTTTTTCCAACAGTATGGTCCTACTTCCATCCTTCACAGCTGAATCCTATTCCTAAGCAGTGGTTTCCTGTCACCCGTTTGGGTTAAGTGTGAGATCCTACTGCTATGGAACTGATCCTACTAACCAGGAAAGGATACTGTTTTTCCAACAGTATGATCCTACTTCCATCCTTCACAGCTGAATCCTATTCCTAAGCAGTTGATTCCTGTCACCCGTTTGGGTTAAGTGTGAGATCCTACTACTATGGAACTGATCCTACTAACCAGGAAAGGATACTGTTTTTCCAACAGTATGATCCTACTTCCATCCCTCACAGCTGAATCCTATTCCTAAGCAGTTGATTCCTGTCACCCGTTTGGGTTAAGTGTGAGATCCTACTGCTATGTAGTTGATTCTACTAACCAGGAAAGGATACTGTTTTTCCAACAGTATGATCCTACTTCCATCCTTCACAGCTGAATCCTATTCCTAAGCAGTTGATTCCTGTCACCCGGTTGGGTTAAGTGTGAGATCCTACTGCTATGGAACTGATCCTACTAACCAGGAAAGGATACTGTTTTTCCAACAGTATGATCCTACTTCCATTCTTCACAGCTGAATCCTATTCCTAAGCAGTTGATTCCTCTCCCCCGTTTGGGTTAAGTGTGAGATCCTACTGCTATGGAACTGATCCTACTAACCAGGAAAGGATACTGTTTTTCCAACAGTATGATCATACTTCCATCCTTCACAGCTGAATCCTATTCCTAAGCAGTTGATTCCTGTCCCCCGTTTGGGTTAAGTGTGAGATCCTACTGCTATGGAACTGATCCTACTAACCAGGAAAGGATACTGTTTTTCCAACAGTATGATCCTACTTCCATCCTTCACAGCTTAATCCTATTCCTAAGCAGTTGATTCCTGTCACCCGTTTGTGTTAAGTGTGAGATCCTACTAACCAGGAAAGGATACTGTTTTTCCAACAGTATGATCCTACTTCCATCTTTCACAGCTGAATCCTATTCCTAAGCAGTTGATTCCTGTCACCCTTTTGGGTTAAGTGTGAGATCCTACTGCTATGGAACTGATCCTACTAACCAGGAAAGGATACTGTTTTTCCAACAGTATGATCCTACTTCCATCCTTCACAGCTGAATCCTATTCCTAAGCAGTTGATTCCGGTCACCCGTGTGGGTTAAGTGTAAGATCCTACTGCTATGGAACTGATCCTACTAACCAGGAAAGCATACTGTTTTTCCAACAGTATGATCTTACTTCCATCCTTCACAGCTGAATCCTATTCCTAAGCAGTTGATTCCTGTCACCCGTTTGGGTTAAGTGTGAGATCCTACTGCTATGGAGCTGATCCTACTAACCAGGAAAGGATACTGTTTTTCCAACAGTATGATCCTACTTCCATCCCTCACAGCTGAATCCTATTCCTAAGCAGTTGATTCCTGTCCCCCATTTGGGTTAAGTGTGAGATCCTACTGCTATGGAACTGATCCTACTAACCAGGAAAGGATACTGTTTTTCCAACAGTATGATCCTACTTCCATTCTTCACAGCTGAATCCTATTCCTAAGCAGTTGATTCCTCTCCCCCGTTTGGGTTAAGTGTGAGATCCTACTGTTATGGAACTGATCCTACTAACCAGGAAAGGATACTGTTTTTCCAACAGTATGATCCTACTTCCATCCTTCACAGCTGAATCCTATTCCTAAGCAGTTGATTCCTGTCCCCCGTTTGGGTTAAGTGTGAGATCCTACTGCTATGGAACTGATCCTACTAACCAGGAAAGGATACTGTTTTTCCAACAGTATGATCCTACTTCCATCCATCACAGCTGAATCCTATTCCTAAGCAGTTGATTCCTGTCCCCCGTTTGGGTTAAGTGTGAGATCCTACTGCTATGGAACTGATCCTACTAACCAGGAAAGGATACTGTTTTTCCAACAGTATGATCCTACTTCCATCCCTCACAGCTGAATCCTATTCCTAAGCAGTTGATTCCTGTCCCCCGTTTGGGTTAAGTGTGAGATCCTACTGCTATGGAACTGATCCTACTAACCAGGAAAGGATACTGTTTTTCCAACAGTATGATCCTACTTCCATCCCTCACAGCTGAATCCTATTCCTAAGCAGTTGATTCCTGTCCCCCGTTTTGGTTAAGTGTGAGATCCTACTGCTATGGAACTGATCCTACTAACCAGGAAAGGATACTGTTTTTCAACAGTATGATCCTACTTCCATCCTTAACAGCTGAATCCTATTCCTAAGCAGTTGATTCCTGTCCCCCGTTTGGGTTAAGTGTGAGATCCTACTGCTATGGAACTGATCCTACTAACCAGGAAAGGATACTGTTTTTCCAACAGTATGATCCTACTTCCATCCTTCACAGCTGAATCCTATTCCTAAGCAGTTGATTCCTGTCACCCGTTTGGGTTAAGTGTGAGATCCTACTGCTATGGAACTGATCCTACTAACCAGGAAAGGATACTGTTTTTCCAACAGTATGATCATACTTCCATCTTTCACAGCTGAACCCTATTCCTAAGCAGTTGATTCCTGTCACCCATTTGGGTTAAGTGTGAGATCCTACTGCTATGGAGCTGATCCTACTAACCAGGAAAGGATACTGTTTTTCCAACAGTATGATCCTACTTCCATCCCTCACAGTTGAATACTATTCCTAAGCAGTTGATTCCTGTCACCCGTTTGGGTTAAGTGTGAGATCCTACTGCTATGGAACTGATCCTACTAACCAGGAAAGGATACTGTTTTTCCAACAGTATGATCCTACTTCCATCCCTCACAGCTGAATCCTATTCCTAAGCAGTTGATTCCTGTCCCCCGTTTGGGTTAAGTGTGAGATCCTACTGCTATGGAACTGATCCTACTAACCAGGAAAGGATACTGTTTTTCCAACAGTATGATCCTACTTCCATCCCTCACAGCTGAATCCTATTCCTAAGCAGTTGATTCCTGTCACCCGTTTGGGTTAAGTGTGAGATCCTACTGCTATGGAACTGATCCTACTAACCAGGAAAGGATACTGTTTTTCCAACAGTATGATCCTACTTCCATCCTTCACAGCTGAATCCTATTCCTAAGCAGTTGATTCCTGTCCCCCGTTTGGGTTAAGTGTGAGATCCTACTGCTATGGAACTGATCCTACTAACCAGGAAAGGATACTGTTTTTCCAACAGTATGATCCTACTTCCATCCTTCACAGCTGAATCCTATTCCTAAGCAGTTTATTCCTGTCACCCGGTTGGGTTAAGTGTGAGATCCTACTGCTATGGAACTGATCCTACTAACCAGGAAAGGATACTGTTTTTCCAACAGTATGGTCCTACTTCCATCCCTCACAGCTGAATCCTATTCCTAAGCAGTTGATTCCTGTCCCCCGTTTGGGTTAAGTGTGAGATCCTACTGCTATGGAACTGATCCTATTAACCAGGAAAGGATACTGTTTTTCCAACAGTATGGTCCTACTTCCATCCTTCACAGCTGAATCCTATTCCTAAGCAGTGGTTTCCTGTCACCCGTTTGGGTTAAGTGTGAGATCCTACTGCTATGGAACTGATCCTACTAACCAGGAAAGGATACTGTTTTTCCAACAGTATGATCCTACTTCCATCCTTCACAGCTGAATCCTATTCCTAAGCAGTTGATTCCTGTCACCCGTTTGGGTTAAGTGTGAGATCCTACTACTATGGAACTGATCCTACTAACCAGGAAAGGATACTGTTTTTCCAACAGTATGATCCTACTTCCATCCCTCACAGCTGAATCCTATTCCTAAGCAGTTGATTCCTGTCACCCGTTTGGGTTAAGTGTGAGATCCTACTTCTATGTAGTTGATTCTACTAACCAGGAAAGGATACTGTTTTTCCAACAGTATGATCCTACTTCCATCCTTCACAGCTGAATCCTATTCCTAAGCAGTTGATTCCTGTCACCCGGTTGGGTTAAGTGTGAGATCCTACTGCTATGGAACTGATCCTACTAACCAGGAAAGGATACTGTTTTTCCAACAGTATGATCCTACTTCCATCCTTCACAGCTGAATCCTATTCCTAAGCAGTTGATTCCTGTCACCCGTTTGGGTTAAGTGTGAGATCCTACTGCTATGGAACTGATCCTACTAACCAGGAAAGGATACTGTTTTTCCAACAGTATGATCATACTGCCATCTTTCACAGCTGAACCCTATTCCTAAGCAGTTGATTCCTGTCACCCGTTTGGGTTACGTGTGAGATCCTACTGCTATGGAGCTGATCCTACTAACCAGGAAAGGATACTGTTTTTCCAACAGTATGATCCTACTTCCATCCCTCACAGCTGAATACTATTCCTAAGCAGTTTGATTCCAGTCACCCGTTTGGGTTAAGTGTGAGATCCTACTGCTATGGAACTGATCCTACTAACCAGAAAAGGATACTGTTTTTCCAACAGTATGATCCTACTTCCATCCTTCACAGCTGAATCCTATTCCTAAGCAGTTGATTCCTGTCACCCGTTTGGGTTAAGTGTGAGATCCTACTGCTATGTAGTTGATTCTACTAACCAGGAAAGGATACTGTTTTTCCAACAGTATGATCATACTTCCATCCTTCACAGCTGAATCCTATTCCTAAGCAGTTGATTCCTGTCACCCGTTTGGGTTAAGTGTGAGATCCTACTGCTATGGAACTGATCCTACTAACCAGGAAAGGATACTGTTTTTCCAACAGTATGATCCTACTTCCATCCCTCACAGATGAATCCTATTCCTAAGCAGTTGATTCCTGTCACCCGTTTGGGTTAAGTGTGAGATCCTACTGCTATGGAGCTGATCCTACTAACCAGGAAAGGATACTGTTTTTCCAACAGTATGATCCTACTTCCATCCTTCACAGCTGAATCCTATTCCTAAGCAGTTGATTCCTGTCACCCGTTTGGGTTAAGTGTGAGATCCTACTGCTATGGAACTGATCCTACTAAGCAGGAAAGGATACTGTTTTTCCAACAGTATGATCCTACTTCCATCCCTCACAGCTGAATCCTATTCCTAAGCAGTTGATTCCTGTCACCCGTTTGTGTTAAGTGTGAGATCCTACTGCTATGGAACTGATCCTACTAACCAGGAAAGGATACTGTTTTTCCAACAGTATGATCCTACTTCCAGCTTTCACAGCTGAATCCTATTCCTAAGCAGTTGATTCCTGTCACCCGTTTGGGTTAAGTGTGAGATCCTACTGCTATGGAACTGATCCTACTAACCAGGAAAGGATACTGTTTTTCCAACAGTATGATCCTACTTCCATCCCTCACAGCTGAATCCTATTCCTAAGCAGTTGATTCCTGTCACCCGTTTGGATTAAGTGTAAGATCCTACTGCTATGGAACTGATCCTACTAACCAGGAAAGGATACTGTTTTTCCAACAGTATGATCCTTCTTCCATCCTTCACAGCTGAATCCTATTCCTAAGCAGTTGATTCCTGTCACCCATTTGTGTTAAGTGTGAGATCCTACTGCTATGGAACTGATCCTACTAACCAGGAAAGGATACTGTTTTTCCAACAGTATGATCCTACTTCCATCCTTCACAGCTGAATCCTATTCCTAAGCAGTTGATTCCTGTCACCCGTTTGTGTTAAGTGTGAGATCCTACTGCTGTGGAACTGATCCTACTAACCAGGAAAGGATACTGTTTTTCCAACAGTATGATCCTACTTCCATCTTTCACAGCTGAATCCTATTCCTAAGCAGTTGATTCCTGTCACCCGTTTGGGTTAAGTGTGAGATCCTACTGCTATGGAACTGATCCTACTAACCAGGAAAGGATACTGTTTTTCCAACAGTATGATCCTACTTACATCCCTCACAGCTGAATCCTATTCCTAAGCAGTTGATTCCTGTCACCCGTTTGGGTTAAGTGTAAGATCCTACTGCTATGGAACTGGTCCTACTAACCAGGAAAGGATACTGTTTTTCCAACAGTATGATCCTACTTACATCCCTCACAGCTGAATCCTATTCCTAAGCAGTTGATTCCTGTCACCCGTTTGTGTTAAGTGTGAGATCCTACTGCTATGGAACTGATCCTACTAACCAGGAAAGGATACTGTTTTTCCAACAGTATGATCCTACTTCCATCTTTCACAGCTGAATCCTATTCCTAAGCAGTTGATTCCTGTCACCCGTTTGTGTTAAGTGTGAGATCCTACTGCTATGGAACTGATCCTACTAACCAGGAAAGGATACTGTTTTTCCAACAGTATGGTCCTACTTCCATCCCTCACAGCTGAATCCTATTCCTAAGCAGTTGATTCCTGTCACCCGTTTGGGTTAAGTGTGAGATCCTACTGCTATGGAACTGATCCTACTAACCAGGAAAGGATACTGTTTTTCCAACAGTATGATCCTACTTACATCCCTCACAGCTGAATCCTATTCCTAAGCAGTTTATTCCTGTCACCCGGTTGGGTTAAGTGTGAGATCCTACTGCTATGGAACAGATCCTACTAACCAGGAAAGGATACTGTTTTTCCAACAGTATGATCCTACTTCCATCCCTCACAGCTGAATCCTATTCCTAAGCAGTTGATTCCTGTCACCCGTTTGGATTAAGTGTAAGATCCTACTGCTATGGAACTGATCCTACTAACCAGGAAAGGATACTGTTTTTCCAACAGTATGATCCTTCTTCCATCCTTCACAGCTGAATCCTATTCCTAAGCAGTTGATTCCTGTCACCCATTTGTGTTAAGTGTGAGATCCTACTGCTATGGAACTGATCCTACTAACCAGGAAAGGATACTGTTTTTCCAACAGTATGATCCTACTTCCATCCTTCACAGCTGAATCCTATTCCTAAGCAGTTGATTCCTGTCACCCGTTTGTGTTAAGTGTGAGATCCTACTGCTGTGGAACTGATCCTACTAACCAGGAAAGGATACTGTTTTTCCAACAGTATGATCCTACTTCCATCTTTCACAGCTGAATCCTATTCCTAAGCAGTTGATTCCTGTCACCCGTTTGGGTTAAGTGTGAGATCCTACTGCTATGGAACTGATCCTACTAACCAGGAAAGGATACTGTTTTTTCCAACAGTATGATCCTACTTACATCCCTCACAGCTGAATCCTATTCCTAAGCAGTTGATTCCTGTCACCCGTTTGGGTTAAGTGTAAGATCCTACTGCTATGGAACTGGTCCTACTAACCAGGAAAGGATACTGTTTTTCCAACAGTATGATCCTACTTACATCCCTCACAGCTGAATCCTATTCCTAAGCAGTTGATTCCTGTCACCCGTTTGTGTTAAGTGTGAGATCCTACTGCTATGGAACTGATCCTACTAACCAGGAAAGGATACTGTTTTTCCAACAGTATGATCCTACTTCCATCTTTCACAGCTGAATCCTATTCCTAAGCAGTTGATTCCTGTCACCCGTTTGTGTTAAGTGTGAGATCCTACTGCTATGGAACTGATCCTACTAACCAGGAAAGGATACTGTTTTTCCAACAGTATGGTCCTACTTCCATCCCTCACAGCTGAATCCTATTCCTAAGCAGTTGATTCCTGTCACCCGTTTGGGTTAAGTGTGAGATCCTACTGCTATGGAACTGATCCTACTAACCAGGAAAGGATACTGTTTTTCCAACAGTATGATCCTACTTACATCCCTCACAGCTGAATCCTATTCCTAAGCAGTTTATTCCTGTCACCCGGTTGGGTTAAGTGTGAGATCCTACTGCTATGGAACAGATCCTACTAACCAGGAAAGGATACTGTTTTTCCAACAGTATGATCCTACTTCCATCCTTCACAGCTGAATCCTATTCCTAAGCAGTTGATTCCTGTCACCTGGTTGGGTTAAATGTGAGATCCGACTGCTATAGAACTGATCCTACTAACCAGGAAAGGATACTGTTTTTCCAACAGTATGATCCTACTTACATCCCTCACAGCTGAATCCTATTCCTAAGCAGTTTATTCCTGTCACCCGGTTGGGTTAAGTGTGAGATCCTACTGCTATGGAACAGATCCTACTAACCAGGAAAGGATACTGTTTTTCCAACAGTATGATCCTACTTCCATCCTTCACAGCTGAATCCTATTCCTAAGCAGTTGATTCCTGTCACCCGGTTGGGTTAAGTGTGAGATCCTACTGCTATGGAACTCATCCTACTAACCAGGAAAGAATACTGTTTTTCCAACAGTATGATCCTACTTCCATCTTTCACAGCTGAATCCTATTCCTAAGCAGTTGATTCCTGTCACCCGTTTGGGTTAAGTGTGAGATCCTACTGCTATGGAACTGATCCTACTAACCAGGAAAGGATACTGTTTTTCCAACAGTATGATCCTACTTCCATCCCTCACAGCTGAATCCTATTCCTAAGCAGTTGATTCCTGTCACCCGTTTGGATTAAGTGTAAGATCCTACTGCTATGGAACTGATCCTACTAACCAGGAAAGGATACTGTTTTTCCAACAGTATGATCCATCTTCCATCCTTCACAGCTGAATCCTATTCCTAAGCAGTTGATTCCTGTCACCCATTTGTGTTAAGTGTGAGATCCTACTGCTATGGAACTGATCCTACTAACCAGGAAAGGATACTGTTTTTCCAACAGTATGATCCTACTTCCATCCTTCACAGCTGAATCCTATTCCTAAGCAGTTGATTCCTGTCACCCGTTTGTGTTAAGTGTGAGATCCTACTGCTATGGAACTGATCCTACTAACCAGGAAAGGATACTGTTTTTCCAACAGTATGATCCTACTTCCATCTTTCACAGCTGAATCCTATTCCTAAGCAGTTGATTCCTGTCACCCGTTTGGGTTAAGTGTGAGATCCTACTGCTATGGAACTGATCCTACTAACCAGGAAAGGATACTGTTTTTCCAACAGTATGATCCTACTTACATCCCTCACAGCTGAATCCTATTCCTAAGCAGTTGATTCCTGTCACCCGTTTGGGTTAAGTGTAAGATCCTACTGCTATGGAACTGGTCCTACTAACCAGGAAAGGATACTGTTTTTCCAACAGTATGATCCTACTTACATCCCTCACAGCTGAATCCTATTCCTAAGCAGTTGATTCCTGTCACCCGTTTGTGTTAAGTGTGAGATCCTACTGCTATGGAACTGATCCTACTAACCAGGAAAGGATACTGTTTTTCCAACAGTATGATCCTACTTACATCCCTCACAGCTGAATCCTATTCCTAAGCAGTTTATTCCTGTCACCCGGTTGGGTTAAGTGTGAGATCCTACTGCTATGGAACAGATCCTACTAACCAGGAAAGGATACTGTTTTTCCAACAGTATGATCCTACTTCCATCCTTCACAGCTGAATCCTATTCCTAAGCAGTTGATTCCTGTCACCTGGTTGTGTTAAATGTGAGATCCGACTGCTATAGAACTGATCCTACTAACCAGGAAAGGATACTGTTTTTCCAACAGTATGATCCTACTTACATCCCTCACAGCTGAATCCTATTCCTAAGCAGTTGATTCCTGTCACCCGTTTGGGTTAAGTGTGAGATCCTACCGCTATGGAACTGATCCTACTAACCAGGAAAGGATACTGTTTTTCCAACAGTATGATCCTACTTCCATCCTTCACAGCTGAATCCTATTCCTAAGCAGTTGATTCCTGTCACCCGGTTGGGTTAAGTGTGAGATCCTACTGCTATGGAACTCATCCTACTAACCAGGAAAGAATACTGTTTTTCCAACAGTATGATCCTACTTCCATCTTTCACAGCTGAATCCTATTCCTAAGCAGTTGATTCCTGTCACCCGTTTGGGTTAAGTGTGAGATCCTACTGCTATGGAACTGATCCTACTAACCAGGAAAGGATACTGTTTTTCCAACAGTATGATCCTACTTCCATCCCTCACAGCTGAATCCTATTCCTAAGCAGTTGATTCCTGTCACCCGTTTGGATTAAGTGTAAGATCCTACTGCTATGGAACTGATCCTACTAACCAGGAAAGGATACTGTTTTTCCAACAGTATGATCCTTCTTCCATCCTTCACAGCTGAATCCTATTCCTAAGCAGTTGATTCCTGTCACCCATTTGTGTTAAGTGTAAGATCCTACTGCTATGGAACTGATCCTACTAACCAGGAAAGGATACTGTTTTTCCAACAGTATGATCCTACTTCCATCCTTCACAGCTGAATCCTATTCCTAAGCAGTTGATTCCTGTCACCCGTTTGTGTTAAGTGTGAGATCCTACTGCTGTGGAACTGATCCTACTAACCAGGAAAGGATACTGTTTTTCCAACAGTATGATCCTACTTCCATCTTTCACAGCTGAATCCTATTCCTAAGCAGTTGATTCCTGTCACCCGTTTGGGTTAAGTGTGAGATCCTACTGCTATGGAACTGATCCTACTAACCAGGAAAGGATACAGTTTTTCCAACAGTATGATCCTACTTACATCCCTCACAGCTGAATCCTATTCCTAAGCAGTTGATTCCTGTCACCCGTTTGGGTTAAGTGTAAGATCCTACTGCTATGGAACTGGTCCTACTAACCAGGAAAGGATACTGTTTTTCCAACAGTATGATCCTACTTACATCCCTCACAGCTGAATCCTATTCCTAAGCAGTTGATTCCTGTCACCCGTTTGTGTTAAGTGTGAGATCCTACTGCTATGGAACTGATCCTACTAACCAGGAAAGGATACTGTTTTTCCAACAGTATGATCCTACTTCCATCTTTCACAGCTGAATCCTATTCCTAAGCAGTTGATTCCTGTCACCCGTTTGTGTTAAGTGTGAGATCCTACTGCTATGGAACTGATCCTACTAACCAGGAAAGGATACTGTTTTTCCAACAGTATGGTCCTACTTCCATCCCTCACAGCTGAATCCTATTCCTAAGCAGTTGATTCCTGTCACCCGTTTGGGTTAAGTGTGAGATCCTACCGCTATGGAACTGATCCTACTAACCAGGAAAGGATACTGTTTTTCCAACAGTATGATCCTACTTCCATCCCTCACAGCTGAATCCTATTCCTAAGCAGTTGATTCCTGTCACCCGTTTGGGTTAAGTGTAAGATCCTACTGCTATGGAACTGGTCCTACTAACCAGGAAAGGATACTGTTTTTCCAACAGTATGATCCTACTTACATCCCTCACAGCTGAATCCTATTCCTAAGCAGTTGATTCCTGTCACCCGTTTGTGTTAAGTGTGAGATCCTACTGCTATGGAACTGATCCTACTAACCAGGAAAGGATACTGTTTTTCCAACAGTATGATCCTACTTCCATCCCTCACAGCTGAATCCTATTCCTAAGCAGTTGATTCCTGTCACCTGGTTGGGTTAAATGTGAGATCCGACTGCTATAGAACTGATCCTACTAACCAGGAAAGGATACTGTTTTTCCAACAGTATGATCCTACTTACATCCCTCACAGCTGAATCCTATTCCTAAGCAGTTGATTCCTGTCACCCGTTTGTGTTAAGTGTGAGATCCTACTGCTATGGAACTGATCCTACTAACCAGGAAAGGATACTGTTTTTCCAACAGTATGATCCTACTTCCATCTTTCACAGCTGAATCCTATTCCTAAGCAGTTGATTCCTGTCACCCGTTTGTGTTAAGTGTGAGATCCTACTGCTATGGAACTGATCCTACTAACCAGGAAAGGATACTGTTTTTCCAACAGTATGGTCCTACTTCCATCCCTCACAGCTGAATCCTATTCCTAAGCAGTTGATTCCTGTCACCCGTTTGGGTTAAGTGTGAGATCCTACCGCTATGGAACTGATCCTACTAACCAGGAAAGGATACTGTTTTTCCAACAGTATGATCCTACTTCCATCCCTCACAGCTGAATCCTATTCCTAAGCAGTTGATTCCTGTCACCCGTTTGGGTTAAGTGTAAGATCCTACTGCTATGGAACTGGTCCTACTAACCAGGAAAGGATACTGTTTTTCCAACAGTATGATCCTACTTCCATCCCTCACAGCTGAATCCTATTCCTAAGCAGTTGATTCCTGTCACCCGTTTGGGTTAAGTGTGAGATCCTACCGCTATGGAACTGATCCTACTAACCAGGAAAGGATACTGTTTTTCCAACAGTATGATTCTACTTCCATCTTTCACAGCTGAATCCTATTCCTAAGCAGTTGATTCCTGTCACCCGTTTGGGTTAAGTGTGAGATCCTACTGCTATGGAACTGATCCTACTAACCAGGAAAGGATACTGTTTTTCCAACAGTATGATCCTACTTCCATCCCTCACAGCTGAATCCTATTCCTAAGCAGTTGATTCCTGTCACCTGGTTGGGTTAAATGTGAGATCCGACTGCTATAGAACTGATCCTACTAACCAGGAAAGGATACTGTTTTTCCAACAGTATGATCCTACTTACATCCCTCACAGCTGAATCCTATTCCTAAGCAGTTGATTCCTGTCACCCGTTTGGGATAAGTGTGAGATCCTACCGCTATGGAACTGATCCTACTAACCAGGAAAGGATACTGTTTTTCCAACAGTATGATCCTACTTCCATCCTTCACAGCTGAATCCTATTCCTAAGCAGTTGATTCCTGTCACCCGGTTGGGTTAAGTGTGAGATCCTACTGCTATGGAACTCATCCTACTAACCAGGAAAGAATACTGTTTTTCCAACAGTATGATCCTACTTCCATCTTTCACAGCTGAATCCTATTCCTAAGCAGTTGATTCCTGTCACCCGTTTGGGTTAAGTGTGAGATCCTACTGCTATGGAACTGATCCTACTAACCAGGAAAGGATACTGTTTTTCCAACAGTATGATCCTACTTCCATCCCTCACAGCTGAATCCTATTCCTAAGCAGTTGATTCCTGTCACCCGTTTGGATTAAGTGTAAGATCCTACTGCTATGGAACTGATCCTACTAACCAGGAAAGGATACTGTTTTTCCAACAGTATGATCCTTCTTCCATCCTTCACAGCTGAATCCTATTCCTAAGCAGTTGATTCCTGTCACCCATTTGTGTTAAGTGTGAGATCCTACTGCTATGGAACTGATCCTACTAACCAGGAAAGGATACTGTTTTTCCAACAGTATGATCCTACTTCCATCCTTCACAGCTGAATCCTATTCCTAAGCAGTTGATTCCTGTCACCCGTTTGTGTTAAGTGTGAGATCCTACTGCTGTGGAACTGATCCTACTAACCAGGAAAGGATACTGTTTTTCCAACAGTATGATCCTACTTCCATCTTTCACAGCTGAATCCTATTCCTAAGCAGTTGATTCCTGTCACCCGTTTGGGTTAAGTGTGAGATCCTACTGCTATGGAACTGATCCTACTAACCAGGAAAGGATACAGTTTTTCCAACAGTATGATCCTACTTACATCCCTCACAGCTGAATCCTATTCCTAAGCAGTTGATTCCTGTCACCCGTTTGGGTTAAGTGTAAGATCCTACTGCTATGGAACTGGTCCTACTAACCAGGAAAGGATACTGTTTTTCCAACAGTATGATCCTACTTACATCCCTCACAGCTGAATCCTATTCCTAAGCAGTTGATTCCTGTCACCCGTTTGTGTTAAGTGTGAGATCCTACTGCTATGGAACTGATCCTACTAACCAGGAAAGGATACTGTTTTTCCAACAGTATGATCCTACTTCCATCTTTCACAGCTGAATCCTATTCCTAAGCAGTTGATTCCTGTCACCCGTTTGTGTTAAGTGTGAGATCCTACTGCTATGGAACTGATCCTACTAACCAGGAAAGGATACTGTTTTTCCAACAGTATGGTCCTACTTCCATCCCTCACAGCTGAATCCTATTCCTAAGCAGTTGATTCCTGTCACCCGTTTGGGTTAAGTGTGAGATCCTACCGCTATGGAACTGATCCTACTAACCAGGAAAGGATACTGTTTTTCCAACAGTATGATTCTACTTCCATCTTTCACAGCTGAATCCTATTCCTAAGCAGTTGATTCCTGTCACCCGTTTGGGTTAAGTGTGAGATCCTACTGCTATGGAACTGGTCCTACTAACCAGGAAAGGATACTGTTTTTCCAACAGTATGATCCTACTTCCATCCCTCACAGCTGAATCCTATTCCTAAGCAGTTGATTCCTGTCACCCGTTTGGGTTAAGTGTGAGATCCTACCGCTATGGAACTGATCCTACTAACCAGGAAAGGATACTGTTTTTCCAACAGTATGATTCTACTTCCATCTTTCACAGCTGAATCCTATTCCTAAGCAGTTGATTCCTGTCACCCGTTTGGGTTAAGTGTGAGATCCTACTGCTATGGAACTGATCCTACTAACCAGGAAAGGATACTGTTTTTCCAACAGTATGATCCTACTTCCATCCCTCACAGCTGAATCCTATTCCTAAGCAGTTGATTCCTGTCACCCGTTTGGGTTAAGTGTGAGATCCTACCGCTATGGAACTGATCCTACTAACCAGGAAAGGATACTGTTTTTCCAACAGTATGATCCTACTTCCATCCCTCACAGCTGAATCCTATTCCTAAGCAGTTGATTCCTGTCACCCGTTTGGGTTAAGTGTGAGATCCTACCGCTATGGAACTGATCCTACTAACCAGGAAAGGATACTGTTTTTCCAACAGTATGATTCTACTTCCATCTTTCACAGCTGAATCCTATTCCTAAGCAGTTGATTCCTGTCACCCGTTTGGGTTAAGTGTGAGATCCTACCGCTATGGAACTGATCCTACTAACCAGGAAAGGATACTGTTTTTCCAACAGTATGATCCTACTTCCATCCCTCACAGCTGAATCCTATTCCTAAGCAGTTGATTCCTGTCACCCGTTTGGGTTAAGTGTGAGATCCTACCGCTATGGAACTGATCCTACTAACCAGGAAAGGATACTGTTTTTCCAACAGTATGATTCTACTTCCATCTTTCACAGCTGAATCCTATTCCTAAGCAGTTGATTCCTGTCACCCGTTTGGGTTAAGTGTGAGATCCTACCGCTATGGAACTGATCCTACTAACCAGGAAAGGATACTGTTTTTCCAACAGTATGATCCTACTTCCATCCCTCACAGCTGAATCCTATTCCTAAGCAGTTGATTCCTGTCACCCGTTTGGGTTAAGTGTGAGATCCTACCGCTATGGAACTGATCCTACTAACCAGGAAAGGATACTGTTTTTCCAACAGTATGATCCTACTTCCATCCCTCACAGCTGAATCCTATTCCTAAGCAGTTGATTCCTGTCACCCGTTTGGGTTAAGTGTGAGATCCTACCGCTATGGAACTGATCCTACTAACCAGGAAAGGATACTGTTTTTCCAACAGTATGATCCTACTTCCATCCCTCACAGCTGAATCCTATTCCTAAGCAGTTGATTCCTGTCACCCGTTTGGGTTAAGTGTGAGATCCTACCGCTATGGAACTGATCCTACTAAACAGGAAAGGATACTGTTTTTCCAACAGTATGATCCTACTTCCATCCCTCACAGCTGAATCCTATTCCTAAGCAGTTGATTCCTGTCACCCGTTTGGGTTAAGTGTGAGATCCTACCGCTATGGAACTGATCCTACTAACCAGGAAAGGATACTGTTTTTCCAACAGTATGATTCTACTTCCATCTTTCACAGCTGAATCCTATTCCTAAGCAGTTGATTCCTGTCACCCGTTTGGGTTAAGTGTGAGATCCTACCGCTATGGAACTGATCCTACTAACCAGGAAAGGATACTGTTTTTCCAACAGTATGATCCTACTTCCATCCCTCACAGCTGAATCCTATTCCTAAGCAGTTGATTCCTGTCACCCGTTTGGGTTAAGTGTGAGATCCTACCGCTATGGAACTGATCCTACTAACCAGGAAAGGATACTGTTTTTCCAACAGTATGATTCTACTTCCATCTTTCACAGCTGAATCCTATTCCTAAGCAGTTGATTCCTGTCACCCGTTTGGGTTAAGTGTGAGATCCTACTGCTATGGAACTGATCCTACTAACCAGGAAAGGATACTGTTTTTCCAACAGTATGATCCTACTTCCATCCCTCACAGCTGAATCCTATTCCTAAGCAGTTGATTCCTGTCACCCGTTTGGGTTAAGTGTGAGATCCTACCGCTATGGAACTGATCCTACTAACCAGGAAAGGATACTGTTTTTCCAACAGTATGATCCTACTTCCATCCCTCACAGCTGAATCCTATTCCTAAGCAGTTGATTCCTGTCACCCGTTTGGGTTAAGTGTAAGATCCTACTGCTATGGAACTGATCCTACTAACCAGGAAAGGATACTGTTTTTCCAACAGTATGATCCTACTTCCATCCTTCACAGCTGAATCCTATTCCTAAGCAGTTGATTCCTGTCACCCGTTTGGGTTAAGTGTAAGATCCTACTGCTATGGAACTGATCCTACTAACCAGGAAAGGATACTGTTTTTCCAACAGTATGATCCTACTTCCATCCCTCACAGCTGAATCCTATTCCTAAGCAGTTGATTCCTGTCCCCCGTTTGGGTTAAGTGTGAGATCCTACTGCTATGGAACTGATCCTACTAACCAGGAAAGGATACTGTTTTTCCAACAGTATGATCCTACTTCCATCCCTCACAGCTGAATACTATTCCTAAGCAGTTGATTCCTGTCACCCGTTTGGGTTAAGTGTGAGATCCTACCGCTATGGAACTGATCCTAATAACCAGGAAAGGATACTGTTTTTCCAACAGTATGATCCTACTTCCATCCTTCACAGCTGAATCCTATTCCTAAGCAGTTGATTCCTGTCACCCGTTTGGGTTAAGTGTGAGATCCTACTGCTATGTAGTTGATTCTACTAACCAGGAAAGGATACTGTTTTTCCAACAGTATGATCCTACATCCATCCCTCACAGCTGAATCCTATTCCTAAGCAGTTGATTCCTGTCACCCGGTTGGGTTAAGTGTGAGATCCTACTGCTATGGAACTGATCCTACTAACCAGGAAAGGATACTGTTTTTCCAACAGTATGATCCTACTTCCATCCCTCACAGCTGAATCCTATTCCTAAGCAGTTGATTCCTGTCACCCGTTTGGGTTAAGTGTGAGATCCTACTGCTATGGAACTGATCCTACTAACCAGGAAAGGATACTGTTTTTCCAACAGTATGATCCTACTTCCATCCTTCACAGCTGAATCCTATTCCTAAGCAGATGATTCCTGTCACCCGTTTGGGTTAAGTGTGAGATCCTACTGCTATGTAGTTGATTCTACTAACCAGGAAAGGATACTGTTTTTCCAACAGTATGATCCTACTTCCATCCCTCACAGCTGAATCCTATTCCTAAGCAGTTGATTCCTGTCACCCGGTTGGGTTAACTGTGAGATCCTACTGCTATGGAACTGATCCTACTAACCAGGAAAGGATACTGTTTTTCCAACAGTATGATCCTACTTCCATCCTTCACAGCTGAATCCTATTCCTAAGCAGTTGATTCCTGTCACCGGTTGGGTTAAATGTGAGATCCTACTGCTATGGAACTGATCCTACTAACCAGGAAAGGATACTGTTTTTCCAACAGTATGATCCTACTTCCATCCTTCACAGCTGAATCCTATTCCTAAGCAGTTGATTCCTGTCCCCCGTTTGGGTTAAGTGTGAGATCCTACTTCTATGGAACTGATCCTACTAACCAGGAAAGGATACTGTTTTTCCAACAGTATGATCCTACTTCCATCCTTCACAGCTGAATCCTATTCCTAAGCAGTGGTTTCCTGTCACCCGTTTGGGTTAAGTGTGAGATCCTACTTCTATGGAACTGATCCTACTAACCAGGAAAGGATACTGTTTTTCCAACAGTATGATCCTACTTCCATCCTTCACAGCTGAATTCTATTCCTAAGCAGTGGTTTCCTGTCACCCGTTTGGGTTAAGTGTGAGATCCTACTGGTATGGAACTGATCCTACTAACCAGGAAAGGATACTGTTTTTCCAACAGTATGATCCTACTTCCATCCTTCACAGCTGAATCCTATTCCTAAGCAGTTGATTCCTGTCCCCCGTTTGGGTTAAGTGTGAGATCCTACTGCTATGGAACTGATCCTACTAACCAGGAAAGGATACTGTTTTTCCAACAGTATGATCCTACTTCCATCCTTCACAGCTGAATCCTATTCCTAAGCAGTTGATTCCTGTCCCCCGTTTGGGTTAAGTGTGAGATCCTACTTCTATGGAACTGATCCTACTAACCAGGAAAGGATACTGTTTTTCCAACAGTATGATCCTACTTCCATCCTTCACAGCTGAATCCTATTCCTAAGCAGTGGTTTCCTGTCACCCGTTTGGGTTAAGTGTGAGATCCTACTGCTATGGAGCTGATCCTACTAACCAGGAAAGGATACTGTTTTTCCAACAGTATGATCCTACTTCCATCCCTCACAGCTGAATCCTATTCCTAAGCAGTGGTTTCCTGTCCCCCGTTTGGGTTAAGTGTGAGATCCTACTTCTATGGAACTGATCCTACTAACCAGGAAAGGATACTGTTTTTCCAACAGTATGATCCTACTTCCATTCTTCACAGCTGAAACCTATTCCTAAGCAGTTGATTCCTGTCCCCCGTTTGGGTTAAGTGTGAGATCCTACTGCTATGGAACTGATCCTACTAACCAGGAAAGGATACTGTTTTTCCAACAGTATGATCCTACTTCCATCCTTCACAGCTGAATCCTATTCCTAAGCAGTTGATTCCTGTCCCCCGTTTGGGTTAAGTGTGAGATCCTACTTCTATGGAACTGATCCTACTAACCAGGAAAGGATACTGTTTTTCCAACAGTATGATCCTACTTCCATCCTTCACAGCTGAATCCTATTCCTAAGCAGTGGTTTCCTGTCACCCGTTTGGGTTAAGTGTGAGATCCTACTGCTATGGAACTGATCCTACTAACCAGGAAAGGATACTGTTTTTCCAACAGTATGATCCTACTTCCATCCTTCACAGCTGAATCCTATTCCTAAGCAGTGGTTTCCTGTCACCCGTTTGGGTTAAGTGTGAGATCCTACTTCTATGGAACTGATCCTACTAACCAGGAAAGGATACTGTTTTTCCAACAGTATGATCCTACTTCCATCCTTCACAGCTGAATCCTATTCCTAAGCAGTTGATTCCTGTCACCCGTTTGGGTTAAGTGTGAGATCCTACTTCTATGGAACTGATCCTACTAACCAGGAAAGGATACTGTTTTTCCAACAGTATGATCCTACTTCCATCCTTCACAGCTGAATCCTATTCCTAAGCAGTTGATTCCTGTCCCCCGTTTGGGTTAAGTGTGAGATCCTACTGCTATGGAACTGATCCTACTAACCAGGAAAGGATACTGTTTTTCCAACAGTATGATCCTACTTCCATCCTTCACAGCTGAATCCTATTCCTAAGCAGTTGATTCCTGTCCCCCGTTTGGGTTAAGTGTGAGATCCTACTTCTATGGAACTGATCCTACTAACCAGGAAAGGATACTGTTTTTCCAACAGTATGATCCTACTTCCATCCTTCACAGCTGAATCCTATTCCTAAGCAGTTGATTCCTGTCACCCGTTTGGGTTAAGTGTGAGATCCTACTTCTATGGAACTGATCCTACTAACCAGGAAAGGATACTGTTTTTCCAACAGTATGATCCTACTTCCATCCTTCACAGCTGAATCCTATTCCTAAGCAGTTGATTCCTGTCACCCGGTTGGGTTAAGTGTGAGATCCTACTGCTATGGAACTGATCCTACTAACCAGGAAAGGATACTGTTTTTCCAACAGTATGATCCTACTTCCATCCTTCACAGCTGAATCCTATTCCTAAGCAGTTGATTCCTGTCCCCCGTTTGGGTTAAGTGTGAGATCCTACTGCTATGGAACTGATCCTACTAACCAGGAAAGGATACTGTTTTTCCAACAGTATGATCCTACTTCCATCCTTCACAGCTGAATCCTATTCCTAAGCAGTTGATTCCTGTCACCCGTTTGGGTTAAGTGTGAGATCCTACTGCTATGGAACTGATCCTACTAACCAGGAAAGGATACTGTTTTTCCAACAGTATGATCCTACTTCCATCCTTCACAGCTGAATCCTATTCCTAAGCAGTTGATTCCTGTCACCCGTTTGGGTTAAGTGTGAGATCCTACTGCTATGGAACTGATCCTACTAACCAGGAAAGGATACTGTTTTTCCAACAGTATGATCCTACTTCCATCCTTCACAGCTGAATCCTATTCCTAAGCAGTTGATTCCTGTCACCCGTTTGGGTTAAGTGTGAGATCCTACTGCTATGTAGTTGATTCTACTAACCAGGAAAGGATACTGTTTTTCCAACAGTATGATCCTACATCCATCCCTCACAGCTGAATCCTATTCCTAAGCAGTTGATTCCTGTCACCCGGTTGGGTTAAGTGTGAGATCCTACTGCTATGGAACTGATCCTACTAACCAGGAAAGGATACTGTTTTTCCAACAGTATGATCCTACTTCCATCCCTCACAGCTGAATCCTATTCCTAAGCAGTTGATTCCTGTCACCCGTTTGGGTTAAATGTGAGATCCTACTGCTATGGAGCTTATCCTACTAACCAGGAAAGGATACTGTTTTTCCAACAGTATGATCCTACTTCCATCCCTCACAGCTGAATCCTATTCCTAAGCAGTTGATTCCTGTCACCCGGTTGGGTTAAGTGTGAGATCCTACTGCTATGGAACTGATCCTACTAACCAGGAAAGGATACTGTTTTTCCAACAGTATGATCCTACTTCCATCCCTCACAGCTGAATCCTATTCCTAAGCAGTTGATTCCTGTCACCCGGTTGGGTTAAGTGTGAGATCCTACTGCTATGGAGCTTATCCTACTAACCAGGAAAGGATACTGTTTTTCCAACAGTATGATCCTACATCCATCCCTCACAGCTGAATCCTATTCCTAAGCAGTTGATTCCTGTCACCCGTTTGGGTTAAGTGTGAGATCCTACTGCTATGGAACTGATCCTACTAACCAGGAAAGGATACTGTTTTTCCAACAGTATGATCCTACTTCCATCCCTCACAGCTGAATCCTATTCCTAAGCAGTTGATTCCTGTCACCCGGTTGGGTTAAGTGTGAGATCCTACTGCTATGGAGCTTATCCTACTAACCAGGAAAGGATACTGTTTTTCCAACAGTATGATCCTACTTCCATCCCTCACAGCTGAATCCTATTCCTAAGCAGTTGATTCCTGTCACCCGGTTGGGTTAAGTGTGAGATCCTACTGCTATGGAGCTTATCCTACTAACCAGGAAAGGATACTGTTTTTCCAACAGTATGATCCTACTTCCATCCCTCACAGCTGAATCCTATTCCTAAGCAGTTGATTCCTGTCACCCGGTTGGGTTAAGTGTGAGATCCTACTGCTATGGAACTGATCCTACTAACCAGGAAAGGATACTGTTTTTCCAACAGTATGATCCTACTTCCATCCTTCACAGCTGAATCCTATTCCTAAGCAGTTGATTCCTGTCACCCGTTTGGGTTAAGTGTGAGATCCTACTGCTATGTAGTTGATTCTACTAACCAGGAAAGGATACTGTTTTTCCAACAGTATGATCCTACTTCCATCCCTCACAGCTGAATCCTATTCCTAAGCAGTTGATTCCTGTCACCCGGTTGGGTTAAGTGTGAGATCCTACTGCTATGGAACTGATCCTACTAACCAGGAAAGGATACTGTTTTTCCAACAGTATGATCCTACTTCCATCCCTCACAGCTGAATCCTATTCCTAAGCAGTTGATTCCTGTCACCCGTTTGGGTTAAGTGTGAGATCCTACTGCTATGGAACTGATCCTACTAACCAGGAAAGGATACTGTTTTTCCAACAGTATGATCCTACTTCCATCCCTCACAGCTGAATCCTATTCCTAAGCAGTTGATTCCTGTCACCCGGTTGGGTTAAGTGTGAGATCCTACTGCTATGGAACTGATCCTACTAACCAGGAAAGGATACTGTTTTTCCAACAGTATGATCCTACTTCCATCCCTCACAGCTGAATCCTATTCCTAAGCAGTTGATTCCTGTCACCCGTTTGGGTTAAATGTGAGATCCTACTGCTATGGAGCTTATCCTACTAACCAGGAAAGGATACTGTTTTTCCAACAGTATGATCCTACATCCATCCCTCACAGCTGAATCCTATTCCTAAGCAGTTGATTCCTGTCACCCGTTTGGGTTAAGTGTGAGATCCTACTGCTATGGAACTGATCCTACTAACCAGGAAAGGATACTGTTTTTCCAACAGTATGATCCTACTTCCATCCCTCACAGCTGAATCCTATTCCTAAGCAGTTGATTCCTGTCACCCGGTTGGGTTAAGTGTGAGATCCTACTGCTATGGAACTGATCCTACTAACCAGGAAAGGATACTGTTTTTCCAACAGTATGATCCTACTTCCATCCTTCACAGCTGAATCCTATTCCTAAGCAGTGGTTTCCTGTCACCCGTTTGGGTTAAGTGTGAGATCCTACTGCTATGGAACTGATCCTACTAACCAGGAAAGGATACTGTTTTTCCAACAGTATGATCCTACTTCCATCCTTCACAGCTGAATCCTATTCCTAAGCAGTTGATTCCTGTCACCCGTTTGGGTTAAGTGTGAGATCCTACTGCTATGGAGCTTATCCTACTAACCAGGAAAGGATACTGTTTTTCCAACAGTATGAT
Organism: Acanthosepion esculentum; assembly: GCA_964036315.1. Classification (NCBI taxonomy): domain Eukaryota; kingdom Metazoa; phylum Mollusca; class Cephalopoda; order Sepiida; family Sepiidae; genus Acanthosepion; species Acanthosepion esculentum. The sequence goes on along the minus strand of OZ038481.1, from coordinate 27,075,185 downwards.
CCTACTTCCATCCCTCACAGCTGAATCCTATTCCTAAGCAGTTGATTCCTGTCACCCGGTTGGGTTAAATGTGAGATCCTACTGCTATGGAACTGATCCTACTAACCAGGAAAGGATACTGTTTTTCCAACAGTATGATCCTACTTCCATCCCTCACAGCTGAATCCTATTCCTAAGCAGTTGATTCCTGTCACCCGGTTGGGTTAAATGTGAGATCCTACTGCTATGGAACTGATCCTACTAACCAGGAAAGGATACTGTTTTTCCAACAGTATGATCCTACTTCCATCCCTCACAGCTGAATCCTATTCCTAAGCAGTGGTTTCCTGTCACCCGTTTGGGTTAAGTGTGAGATCCTACTGCTATGGAACTGATCCTACTAACCAGGAAAGGATACTGTTTTTCCAACAGTATGATCCTACTTCCATCCTTCACAGCTGAATCCTATTCCTAAGCAGTTGATTCCTGTCACCCGTTTGGGTTAAGTGTGAGATCCTACTGCTATGGAGCTTATCCTACTAACCAGGAAAGGATACTGTTTTTCCAACAGTATGATCCTACTTCCATCCCTCACAGCTGAATCCTATTCCTAAGCAGTTGATTCCTGTCACCCGGTTGGGTTAAATGTGAGATCCTACTGCTATGGAACTGATCCTACTAACCAGGAAAGGATACTGTTTTTCCAACAGTATGATCCTACTTCCATCCCTCACAGCTGAATCCTATTCCTAAGCAGTGGTTTCCTGTCACCCATTTGGGTTAAGTGTGAGATCCTACTGCTATGGAACTGATCCTACTAACCAGGAAAGGATACTGTTTTTCCAACAGTATGATCCTACTTCCATCCTTCACAGCTGAATCCTATTCCTAAGCAGTTGATTCCTGTCACCCGTTTGGGTTAAGTGTGAGATCCTACTGCTATGGAGCTTATCCTACTAACCAGGAAAGGATACTGTTTTTCCAACAGTATGATCCTACTTCCATCCCTCACAGCTGAATCCTATTCCTAAGCAGTTGATTCCTGTCACCCGGTTGGGTTAAATGTGAGATCCTACTGCTATGGAACTGATCCTACTAACCAGGAAAGGATACTGTTTTTCCAACAGTATGATCCTACTTCCATCCCTCACAGCTGAATCCTATTCCTAAGCAGTGGTTTCCTGTCACCCGTTTGGGTTAAGTGTGAGATCCTACTGCTATGGAACTGATCCTACTAACCAGGAAAGGATACTGTTTTTCCAACAGTATGATCCTACTTCCATCCTTCACAGCTGAATCCTATTCCTAAGCAGTTGATTCCTGTCACCCGTTTGGGTTAAGTGTGAGATCCTACTGCTATGGAGCTTATCCTACTAACCAGGAAAGGATACTGTTTTTCCAACAGTATGATCCTACTTCCATCCCTCACAGCTGAATCCTATTCCTAAGCAGTTGATTCCTGTCACCCGGTTGGGTTAAATGTGAGATCCTACTGCTATGGAACTGATCCTACTAACCAGGAAAGGATACTGTTTTTCCAACAGTATGATCCTACTTCCATCCCTCACAGCTGAATCCTATTCCTAAGCAGTGGTTTCCTGTCACCCGTTTGGGTTAAGTGTGAGATCCTACTGCTATGGAACTGATCCTACTAACCAGGAAAGGATACTGTTTTTCCAACAGTATGATCCTACTTCCATCCTTCACAGCTGAATCCTATTCCTAAGCAGTTGATTCCTGTCACCCGTTTGGGTTAAGTGTGAGATCCTACTGCTATGGAGCTTATCCTACTAACCAGGAAAGGATACTGTTTTTCCAACAGTATGATCCTACTTCCATCCCTCACAGCTGAATCCTATTCCTAAGCAGTTGATTCCTGTCACCCGGTTGGGTTAAATGTGAGATCCTACTGCTATGGAACTGATCCTACTAACCAGGAAAGGATACTGTTTTTCCAACAGTATGATCCTACTTCCATCCCTCACAGCTGAATCCTATTCCTAAGCAGTGGTTTCCTGTCACCCGTTTGGGTTAAGTGTGAGATCCTACTGCTATGGAACTGATCCTACTAACCAGGAAAGGATATTGTTTTTCCAACAGTATGATCCTACTTCCATCCTTCACAGCTGAATCCTATTCCTAAGCAGTTGATTCCTGTCATCCGTTTGGGTTAAGTGTGAGATCCTACTGCTATGGAGCTTATCCTACTAACCAGGAAAGGATACTGTTTTTCCAACAGTATGATCCTACTTCCATCCCTCACAGCTGAATCCTATTCCTAAGCAGTTGATTCCTGTCACCCGGTTGGGTTAAATGTGAGATCCTACTGCTATGGAACTGATCCTACTAACCAGGAAAGGATACTGTTTTTCCAACAGTATGATCCTACATCCATCCCTCACAGCTGAATCCTATTCCTAAGCAGTGGTTTCCTGTCACCCGTTTGGGTTAAGTGTGAGATCCTACTGCTATGGAACTGATCCTACTAACCAGGAAAGGATACTGTTTTTCCAACAGTATGATCCTACTTCCATCCTTCACAGCTGAATCCTATTCCTAAGCAGTGGTTTCCTGTCACCAGTTTGGGTTAAGTGTGAGATCCTACTGCTATGGAACTGATCCTACTAACCAGGAAAGGATACTGTTTTTCCAACAGTATGATCCTACTTCCATCCCTCACAGCTGAATCCTATTCCTAAGCAGTTGATTCCTGTCACCCGGTTGGGTTAAATGTGAGATCCTACTGCTATGGAACTGATCCTACTAACCAGGAAAGGATACTGTTTTTCCAACAGTATGATCCTACTTCCATCCTTCACAGCTGAATCCTATTCCTAAGCAGTTGATTCCTGTCACCCGGTTGGGTTAAGTGTGAGATCCTACTTCTATGGAACTGATCCTACTAACCAGGAAAGGATACTGTTTTTCCAACAGTATGATCCTACTTCCATCGCTCACAGCTGAATCCTATTCCTAAGCAGTTGATTCCTGTCACCCGTTTGGGTTAAGTGTGAGATCCTACTTCTATGGAACTGATCCTACTAACCAGGAAAGGATACTGTTTTTCCAACAGTATGATCCTACTTCCATCCTTCACAGCTGAATCCTATTCCTAAGCAGAGGTTTCCTGTCACCTGTTTGGGTTAAATGTGAGATCCTACTGCTATGGAACTGATCCTACTAACCAGGAAAGGATACTGTTTTTCCAACAGTATGATCCTACTTCCATCCTTCACAGCTGAATTCTATTCCTAAGCAGATGATTCCTGTCCCCCGTTTGGGTTAAGTGTGAGATCCTACTGCTATGTAGTTGATTCTACTAACCAGGAAAGGATACTGTTTTTCCAACAGTATGATCCTACTTCCATCCCTCACAGCTGAATCCTATTCCTAAGCAGTTGATTCCTGTCACCCGGTTGGGTTAAGTGTGAGATCCTACTGCTATGGAACTGATCCTACTAACCAGGAAAGGATACTGTTTTTCCAACAGTATGATCCTACTTCCATCCCTCACAGCTGAATCCTATTCCTAAGCAGTTGATTCCTGTCACCCGTTTGGGTTAAGTGTGAGATCCTACTTCTATGGAACTGATCCTACTAACCAGGAAAGGATACTGTTTTTCCAACAGTATGATCCTACTTCCATCCTTCACAGCTGAATCCTATTCCTAAGCAGAGGTTTCCTGTCACCTGTTTGGGTTAAATGTGAGATCCTACTGCTATGGAACTGATCCTACTAACCAGGAAACGATACTGTTTTTCCAACAGTATGATCCTACTTTCATCCTTCACAGCTGAAGCCTATTCCTAAGCAGTTGATTCCTGTCCCCCGTTTGGGTTAAGTGTGAGATCCTACTGTTATGGAACTGATCCTACTAACCAGGAAAGGATACTGTTTTTCCAACAGTATGATCATACTTCCATCTTTCACAGCTGAATCCTATTCCTAAGCAGTTGATTCCTGTCACCCGTTTGGGTTAAGTGTGAGATCCTACGGCTATGGAACTGATCCTACTAACCAGGAAAGGATACTGTTTTTCCAACAGTATGATCATACTTCCATCTTTCACAGCTGAATCCTATTCCTAAGCAGTGGTATCCTGTCACATGTTTGGGTTAAGTGTGAGATCCTACTGCTATGGAACTGATCCTACTAACCAGGAAAGGATACTGTTTTTCCAACAGTATGATCCTACTTCCATCCCTCACAGCTGAATCCTATACCTAAGCAGTTGATTCCTGTCCCCCGTTTGGGTTAAGTGTGAGATCTTACTGCTATGGAACTGATCCTACTAACCAGGAAAGGATACTGTTTTTCCAACTGTATGATCCTACTTCCATCCTTCACAGCTGAATCCTATTCCAAAGCAGTGGTTTCCTGTCACCCGGTTGGGTTAAGTGTGAGATCCTACTGCTATGGAACTGATCCTACTAACCAGGAAAGGATACTGTTTTTCCAACTGTATGATCCTACTTCCATCTTTCACAGCTGAATCCTATTCCAAAGCAGTGGTTTCCTGTCACCCAGTTGGGTTAAGTGTGAGATCCTACTGCTATGGAACTGATCCTACTAACCAGGAAAGGATACTGTTTTTCCAACAGTATGATCCTACTTCCATCCTTCACAGCTGAATCCTATTCCTAAGCAGTTGATTCCTGTCACCCGTTTGGGTTAAGTGTGAGATCCTACTGCTATGTAGTTGATTCTACTAACCAGGAAAGGATACTGTTTTTCCAACAGTATGATCCTACATCCATCCCTCACAGCTGAATCCTATTCCTAAGCAGTTGATTCCTGTCACACGGTTGGGTTAAGTGTGAGATCCTACTGCTATGGAACTGATCCTACTAACCAGGAAAGGATACTGTTTTTCCAACAGTATGATCCTACTTCCATCCTTCACAGCTGAATCCTATTCCTAAGCAGATGATTCCTGTCACCCGTTTGGGTTAAGTGTGAGATCCTACTGCTATGTAGTTGATTCTACTAACCAGGAAACGATACTGTTTTTCCAACAGTATGATCCTACTTCCATCCCTCACAGCTGAATCCTATTCCTAAGCAGTTGATTCCTGTCACCCGGTTGGGTTAACTGTGAGATCCTACTGCTATGGAACTGATCCTACTAACCAGGAAAGGATACTGTTTTTCCAACAGTATGATCCTACTTCCATCCTTCACAGCTGAATCCTATTCCTAAGCAGTTGATTCCTGTCACCCGTTTGGGTTAAGTGTGAGATCCTACTGCTATGTAGTTGATTCTACTAACCAGGAAAGGATACTGTTTTTCCAACAGTATGATCCTACTTCCATCCCTCACAGCTGAATCCTATTCCTAAGCAGTTGATTCCTGTCACCCGGTTGGGTTAAGTGTGAGATCCTACTGCTATGGAACTGATCCTACTAACCAGGAAAGGATACTGTTTTTCCAACAGTATGATCCTACTTCCATCCCTCACAGCTGAATCCTATTCCTAAGCAGTTGATTCCTGTCACCCGTTTGGGTTAAGTGTGAGATCCTACTGCTATGGAACTGATCCTACTAACCAGGAAAGGATACTGTTTTTCCAACAGTATGATCCTACTTCCATCCTTCACAGCTGAATCCTATTCCTAAGCAGTTGATTCCTGTCACCCGTTTGGGTTAAGTGTGAGATCCTACTGCTATGGAACTGATCCTACTAACCAGGAAAGGATACTGTTTTTCCAACAGTATGATCCTACTTCCATCCTTCACAGCTGAATCCTATTCCTAAGCAGTTGATTCCTGTCACCCGTTTGGGTTAAGTGTGAGATCCTACTGCTATGTAGTTGATTCTACTAACCAGGAAAGGATACTGTTTTTCGAACAGTATGATCCTACTTCCATCCCTCACAGCTGAATCCTATTCCTAAGCAGTTGATTCCTGTCACCCGTTTGGGTTAAGTGTGAGATCCTACTGCTATGGAACTGATCCTACTAACCAGGAAAGGATACTGTTTTTCCAACCGTATGATCCTACTTCCATCCTTCACAGCTGAATCCTATTCCTAAGCAGTTGATTCCTGTCACCCGTTTGGGGTAAGTGTGAGATCCTACTGCTATGTAGTTGATTCTACTAACCAGGAAAGGATACTGTTTTTCCAACAGTATGATCCTACTTCCATCCCTCACAGCTGAATCCTATTCCTAAGCAGTTGATTCCTGTCACCCGGTTGGGTTAAGTGTGTGATCCTACTGCTATGGAACTGATCCTACTAACCAGGAAAGGATACTGTTTTTCCAACAGTATGATCCTACTTCCATCCTTCACAGCTGAATCCTATTCCTAAGCAGTTGATTCCTGTCACCCGTTTGGGTTAAGTGTGAGATCCTACTGCTATGGAACTGATCCTACTAACCAGGAAAGGATACTGTTTTTCCAACAGTATGATCCTACTTCCATCCTTCACAGCTGAAGCCTATTCCTAAGCAGTTGATTCCTGTCCCCCGTTTGGGTTAAGTGTAAGATCCTACTGCTATGGAACTGATCCTACTAACCAGGAAAGGATACTGTTTTTCCAACAGTATGATCATACTTCCATCTTTCACAGCTGAATCCTATTCCTAAGCAGTTGATTCCTGTCACCCATTTGGGTTAAGTGTGAGATCCTACGGCTATGGAGCTGATCCTACTAACCAGGAAAGGATACTGTTTTTCCAACAGTATGATCCTACTTCCATCCTTCACAGCTGAATCCTATTCCAAAGCAGTGGTTTCCTGTCACCCGTTTAGGTTAAGTGTGAGATCCTACTGCTATGGAACTGATCCTACTAACCAGGAAAGGATACTGTTTTTCCAACAGTATGATCCTACTTCCATCCTTCACAGCTGAATCCTATTCCTAAGCAGTTGATTCCTGTCACCCGGTTGGGTTAAATGTGAGATCCGACTGCTATGGAACTGATCCAAATAACCAGGAAAGGATACTGTTTTTCCAACAGTATGATCCTACTTCCATCCTTCACAGCTGAATCCTATTCCTAAGCAGTTGATTCCTGTCACCCGGTTGGGTTAAGTGTGAGATCGTACTGCTATGGAACTGATCCTACTAACCAGGAAAGGATACTGTTTTTCCAACAGTATGATCCTACTTCCATCCTTCACAGCTGAATCCTATTCCTAAGCAGTTGATTCCTGTCCCCCGTTTGGGTTAAGTGTGAGATCCTACTGCTATGGAACTGATCCTACTAACCAGGAAAGGATACTGTTTTTCCAACAGTATGATCCTACTTCCATCCTTCACAGCTGAATCCTATTCCTAAGCAGTTGATTCCTGTCCCCCGTTTGGGTTAAGTGTGAGATCCTACTGCTATGGAACTGATCCTACTAACCAGGAAAGGATACTGTTTTTCCAACAGTATGATCCTACTTCCATCCTTCACAGCTGAATCCTATTCCTAAGCAGTTGATTCCTGTCACCCGGTTGGGTTAAGTGTGAGATCCTACTGCTATGGAACTGATCCTACTAACCAGGAGAGGATACTGTTTTTCCAACAGTATGATCCTACTTCCATCCTTCACAGCTGAATCCTATTCCTAAGCAGTTGATTCCTGTCCACCGTTTGGGTTAAGTGTGAGATCCTACTGCTATGGAACTGATCCTACTAACCAGGAAAGGATACTGTTTTTCCAACAGTATGATCCTACTTCCATCCTTCACAGCTGAATCCTATTCCTAAGCAGTTGATTCCTGTCACCCGGTTGGGTTAAGTGTGAGATCCTACTGCTATGGAACTGATCCTACTAACCAGGAGAGGATACTGTTTTTCCAACAGTATGATCCTACTTCCATCCTTCACAGCTGAATCCTATTCCTAAGCAGTTGATTCCTGTCACCCGTTTGGGTTAAGTGTGAGATCCTACTGCTATGTAGTTGATTCTACTAACCAGGAAAGGATACTGTTTTTCCAACAGTATGATCCTACTTCCATCCCTCACAGCTGAATCCTATTCCTAAGCAGTTGATTCCTGTCACCCGGTTGGGTTAAGTGTGAGATCCTACTGCTATGGAACTGATCCTACTAACCAGGAAAGGATACTGTTTTTCCAACAGTATGATCCTACTTCCATCCTTCACAGCTGAATCCTATTCCTAAGCAGTTGATTCCTGTCCCCCGTTTGGGTTAAGTGTGAGATCCTACTGCTATGGAACTGATCCTACTAACCAGGAAAGGATACTGTTTTTCCAACAGTATGATCCTACTTCCATCCTTCACAGCTGAATCCTATTCCTAAGCAGTTGATTCCTGTCACCCGGTTGGGTTAAGTGTGAGATCCTACTGCTATGGAACTGATCCTACTAACCAGGAGAGGATACTGTTTTTCCAACAGTATGATCCTACTTCCATCCTTCACAGCTGAATCCTATTCCTAAGCAGTTGATTCCTGTCCACCGTTTGGGTTAAGTGTGAGATCCTACTGCTATGGAACTGATCCTACTAACCAGGAAAGGATACTGTTTTTCCAACAGTATGATCCTACTTCCATCCTTCACAGCTGAATCCTATTCCTAAGCAGTTGATTCCTGTCACCCGGTTGGGTTAAGTGTGAGATCCTACTGCTATGGAACTGATCCTACTAACCAGGAGAGGATACTGTTTTTCCAACAGTATGATCCTACTTCCATCCTTCACAGCTGAATCCTATTCCTAAGCAGTTGATTCCTGTCACCCGTTTGGGTTAAGTGTGAGATCCTACTGCTATGTAGTTGATTCTACTAACCAGGAAAGGATACTGTTTTTCCAACAGTATGATCCTACTTCCATCCCTCACAGCTGAATCCCATTCCTAAGCAGTTGATTCCTGTCACCCGGTTGGGTTAAGTGTGAGATCCTACTGCTATGGAACTGATCCTACTAACCAGGAAAGGATACTGTTTTTCCAACAGTATGATCCTACTTCCATCCTTCACAGCTGAATCCTATTCCTAAGCAGTTGATTCCTGTCACCCGTTTGGGTTAAGTGTGAGATCCTACTGCTATGTAGTTGATTCTACTAACCAGGAAAGGATACTGTTTTTCCAACAGTATGATCCTACTTCCATCCCTCACAGCTGAATCCTATTCCTAAGCAGTTGATTCCTGTCACCCGGTTGGGTTAAGTGTGAGATCCTACTGCTATGGAACTGATCCTACTAACCAGGAAAGGATACTGTTTTTCCAACAGTATGATCCTACTTCCATCCTTCACAGCTGAATCCTATTCCTAAGCAGTTGATTCCTGTCACCCGTTTGGGTTAAGTGTGAGATCCTACTGCTATGGAACTGATCCTACTAACCAGGAAAGTATACTGTTTTTCCAACAGTATGATCCTACTTCCATCCTTCACAGCTGAATCCTATTCCTAAGCAGTTGATTCCTGTCACCCGTTTGGGTTAAGTGTGAGATCCTACTGCTATGTAGTTGATTCTACTAACCAGGAAAGGATACTGTTTTTCCAACAGTATGATCCTACATCCATCCCTCACAGCTGAATCCTATTCCTAAGCAGTTGATTCCTGTCACCCGGTTGGGTTAAGTGTGAGATCCTACTGCTATGGAACTGATCCTACTAACCAGGAAAGGATACTGTTTTTCCAACAGTATGATCCTACTTCCATCCCTCACAGCTGAATCCTATTCCTAAGCAGTTGATTCCTGTAACCCGTTTGAGTTAAGTGTGAGATCCTACTGCTATGGAACTGATCCTACTAACCAGGAAAGGATACTGTTTTTCCAACAGTATGATCCTACTTCCATCCCTCACAGCTGAATCCTATTCCTCAGCAGTTGATTCCTGTAACCCTTTTGGGTTAAGTGTGAGATCCTACTGCTATGGAACTGATCCTACTAACCAGGAAAGGATACTGTTTTTCCGACAGTATGGTCCTACTTCCATCCTTCACAGCTGAATCCTATTCGTAAGCAGTGGTATCCTGTCACACGTTTGGGTTAAGTGTGAGATCCTACTGCTATGGAACTGATCCTACTAACCAGGAAAGGATACTGTTTTTCCAACAGTATGATCCTACTTCCATCCTTCACAGCTGAATCCTATTCCTAAGCAGTTGATTCCTGTCACCCGTTTGGGTTAAGTGTGAGATCCTACTGCTATGTAGTTGATTCTACTAACCAGGAAAGGATACTGTTTTTCCAACAGTATGATCCTACTTCCATCCTTCACAGCTGAATCCTATTCCTAAGCAATTGATTCCTGTCACCCGTTTGGGTTAAGTGTGAGATCCTACTGCTATGTAGTTGATTCTACTAACCAGGAAAGGATACTGTTTTTCCAACAGTATGATCCTACTTCCATCCTTCACAGCTGAATCCTATTCCTAAGCAGTTGATTCCTGTCACCCGTTTGGGTTAAGTGTGAGATCCTACTGCTATGGAATGGATCCTACTAACCAGGAAAGTATACTGTTTTTCCAACCGTATGATCCTACTTCCATCCTTCACAGCTGAATCCTATTCCTAAGCAGTTGATTCCTGTCACCCGTTTGGGTTAAGTGTGAGATCCTACTGCTATGTAGTTGATTCTACTAACCAGGAAAGGATACTGTTTTTCCAACAGTATGATCCTACTTCCATCCTTCACAGCTGAATCCTATTCCTAAGCAGTTGATTCCTGTCACCCGTTTGGGTTAAGTGTGAGATCCTACTGCTATGTAGTTGATTCTACTAACCAGGAAAGGATACTGTTTTTCCAACAGTATGATCCTACTTCCATCCTTCACAGCTGAATCCTATTCCTAAGCAGTTGATTCCTGTCACCCGTTTGGGTTAAGTGTGAGATCCTACTGCTATGGAATGGATCCTACTAACCAGGAAAGGATACTGTTTTTCCAACCGTATGATCCTACTTCCATTCTTCACAGCTGAATCCTATTCCTAAGCAGTTGATTCCTGTCACCCGTTTGGGTTACGTGTGAGATCCTACTGCTATGTAGTTGATTCTACTAACCAGGAAAGGATACTGTTTTTCCAACAGTATGATCCTACTTCCATCCTTCACAGCTGAATCCTATTCCTAAGCAGTTGATTCCTGTCACCCGTTTGGGTTAAGTGTGAGATCCTACTGCTATGGAACTGATCCTACTAACCAGGAAAGGATACTGTTTTTCCAACCGTATGATCCTACTTCCATCCTTCACAGCTGAATCCTATTCCTAAGCAGTTGATTCCTGTCACCCGGTTGGGTTAAGTGTGAGATCCTACTGCTATGGAACTGATCCTACTAACCAGGAAAGGATACTGTTTTTCCAAAAGTATGATCCTACTTCCATCCTTCTCAGCTGAATCCTATTCCTAAGCAGTTGATTCCTGTCACCCGTTTGGGTTAAGTGTGAGATCCTACTGCTATGGAACTGATCCTACTAACCAGGAAAGGATACTGTTTTTCCAACAGTATGATCCTACTTCCATCCTTCACAGCTGAATCCTATTCCTAAGCAGTTGATTCCTGTCACCCGTTCGGGTTAAGTGTAAGATCCTACTGCTATGGAACTGATCCTACTAACCAGGAAAGGATACTGTTTTTCCAACAGTATGATTCTACTTCCATCCCTCACAGCTGAATCCTATTCCTAAGCAGTTGATTCCTGTCACCCGTTTGTGTTAAGTGTGAGATTCTACTGCTATGGAACTGATCCTACTAACCAGGAAAGGATACTGTTTTTCCAACAGTATGATCCTACTTCCATCTTTCACAGCTGAATCCTATTCCTAAGCAGTTGATTCCTGTCACCCGTTTGGGTTAAGTGTGAGATCCTACTTCTATGGAACTGATCCTACTAACCAGGAAAGGATACTGTTTTTCCAACAGTATGATCCTACTTCCATCCCTCACAGCTGAATCCTATTCCTAAGCAGTTGATTCCTGTCACCCGTTTGGGTTAAGTGTAAGATCCTACTGCTATGGAACTGATCCTACTAACCAGGAAAGGATACTGTTTTTCCAACAGTATGATCCTACTTCCATCCCTCACAGCTGAATCCTATTCCTAAGCAGTTGATTCCTGTCACCCGTTTGTGTTAAGTGTGAGATCCTACTGCTATGGAACTGATCCTACTAACCAGGAAAGGATACTGTTTTTCCAACAGTATGATCCTACTTCCATCTTTCACAGCTGAATCCTATTCCTAAGCAGTTGATTCCTGTCACCCGTTTGGGTTAAGTGTGAGATCCTACTGCTATGGAACTGATCCTACTAACCAGGAAAGGATACTGTTTTTCCAACAGTATGATCCTACTTCCATCCCTCACAGCTGAATCCTATTCCTAAGCAGTTGATTCCTGTCACCCGTTTGTGTTAAGTGTGAGATCCTACTGCTATGGAACTGATCCTACTAACCAGGAAAGGATACTGTTTTTCCAACAGTATGATCCTACTTCCATCTTTCACAGCTGAATCCTATTCCTAAGCAGTTGATTCCTGTCACCCGTTTGGGTTAAGTGTGAGATCCTACTGCTATGGAACTGATCCTACTAACCAGGAAAGGATACTGTTTTTCCAACAGTATGATCCTACTTCCATCCCTCACAGCTGAATACTATTCCTAAGCAGTTGATTCCTGTCACCCGTTTGTGTTAAGTGTGAGATCCTACTGCTATGGAACTGATCCTACTAACCAGGAAAGGATACTGTTTTTCCAACAGTATGATCCTACTTCCATCTTTCACAGCTGAATCCTATTCCTAAGCAGTTGATTCCTGTCACCCATTTGGGTTAAGTGTGAGATCCTACTGCTATGGAACTGATCCTACTAACCAGGAAAGGATACTGTTTTTCCAACAGTATGATCCTACTTCCATCCCTCACAGCTGAATCCTATTCCTAAGCAGTTGATTCCTGTCACCCGTTTGGGTTAAGTGTGAGATCCTACTGCTATGGAACTGATCCTACTAACCAGGAAAGGATACTGTTTTTCCAACAGTATGATCCTACTTCCATCCTTCACAGCTGAATCCTATTCCTAAGCAGTTGATTCCTGTCACCCGTTTGGGTTAAGTGTGAGATCCTACTGCTATGGAACTGATCCTACTAACCAGGAAAGGATACTGTTTTTCCAACAGTATGATCCTACTTCCATCCCTCACAGCTGAATCCTATTCCTAAGCAGTTGATTCCTGTCACCCGTTTGTGTTAAGTGTGAGATCCTACTGCTATGGAACTGATCCTACTAACCAGGAAAGGATACTGTTTTTCCAACAGTATGATCCTACTTCCATCTTTCACAGCTGAATCCTATTCCTAAGCAGTTGATTCCTGTCACCCGTTTGGGTTAAGTGTGAGATCCTACTGCTATGAAACTGATCCTACTAACCAGGAAAGGATACTGTTTTTCCAACAGTATGATCCTACTTCCATCCTTCACAGCTGAATCCTATTCCTAAGCAGTTGATTCCTGTCACCCGTTTGGGTTAAGTGTGAGATCCTACTGCTATGGAACTGATCCTACTAACCAGGAAAGGATACTGTTTTTCCAACAGTATGATCCTACTTCCATCTTTCACAGCTGAATCCTATTCCTAAGCAGTTGATTCCTGTCACCCGTTTGGGTTAAGTGTGAGATCCTACTGCTATGGAACTGATCCTACTAACCAGGAAAGGATACTGTTTTTCCAACAGTATGATCCTACTTCCATCCCTCACAGCTGAATCCTATTCCTAAGCAGTTGATTCCTGTCACCCGTTTGGGTTAAGTGTAAGATCCTACTGCTATGGAACTGATCCTACTAACCAGAAAAGGATACTGTTTTTCCAACAGTATGATCATACTTCCATCCTTCACAGCTGAATCCTATTCCTAAGCAGTTGATTCCTGTCACCCATTTGTGTTAAGTGAGAGATCCTACTGCTATGGAACTGATCCTACTAACCAGGAAAGGATACTGTTTTTCCAACAGTATGATCCTACTTCCATCCTTCACAGCTGAATCCTATTCCAAAGCAGTTGATTCCTGTCACCCGGTTGGGTTAAGTGTGAGATCCTACTGCTATGGAACAGATCCTACTAACCAGGAAAGGATACTGTTTTTCCAACAGTATGATCCTACTTCCATCCCTCACAGCTGAATCCTATTCCTAAGCAGTTGATTCCTGTCACCCGTTTGGGTTAAGTGTGAGATCCTACTGCTATGGAACTGATCCTACTAACCAGGAAAGGATACTGTTTTTCCAACAGTATGATCCTACTTCCATCCTTCACAGCTGAATCCTATTCCTAAGCAGTTGATTCCTGTCACCCGTTTGTGTTAAGTGTGAGATCCTACTGCTATGGAACTGATCCTACTAACCAGGAAAGGATACTGTTTTTCCAACAGTATGATCCTACTTCCATCTTTCACAGCTGAATCCTATTCCTAAGCAGTTGATTCCTGTCACCCGTTTGGGTTAAGTGTGAGATCCTACTGCTATGGAACTGATCCTACTAACCAGGAAAGGATACTGTTTTTCCAGGAGTATGATCCTACTTCCATCCCTCACAGTTGAATCCTATTCCTAAGCAGTTGATTCCTGTCACCCGTTTGGGTTAAGTGTGAGATCCTACTGCTATGGAACTGATCCTACTAACCAGGAAAGGATACTGTTTTTCCAACAGTATGATCCTACTTCCATCCTTCACAGCTGAATCCTATTCCTAAGCAGTTGATTCCTGTCACCCGGTTGGGTTAAGTGTGAGATCCTACTGCTATGGAACTGATCCTACTAACCAGGAAAGGATACTGTTTTTCCAACAGTATGATCCTACTTCCATCCTTCACAGCTGAATCCTATTCCTAAGCAGTTGATTCCTGTCACCCGTTTGGGTTAAGTGTGAGATCCTACTGCTATGGAACTGATCCTACTAACCAGGAAAGGATACTGTTTTTCCAACAGTATGATCCTACTTCCATCCTTCACAGCTGAATCCTATTTTTAAGCAGTTGATTCCTGTCACCCGTTTGGGTTAAGTGTGAGATCCTACTGCTATGGAGCTGATCCTACTAACCAGGAAAGGATACTGTTTTTCCAACAGTATGATCCTACTTCCATCCTTCACAGCTGAATCCTATTCCTAAGCAGTTGATTCCTGTCACCCGTTTGGGTTAAGTGTGAGATCCTACTGCTATGGAACTGATCCTACTAACCAGGAAAGGATACTGTTTTTCCAACAGTATGATCCTACTTCCATCCTTCACAGCTGAATCCTATTCCTAAGCAGTTGATTCCTGTCACCCGTTTGGGTTAAGTGTGAGATCCTACTGCTATGGAACTGATCCTACTAACCAGGAAAGGATACTGTTTTTCCAACAGTATGATCCTACTTCCATCCTTCACAGCTGAATCCTATTCCTAAGCAGTTGATTCCTGTCACCCAGTTGGGTTAAGTGTGAGATCCTACTGCTATGGAGCTGATCCTACTAACCAGGAAAGGATACTGTTTTTCCAACAGTATGATCCTACTTCCATCCTTCACAGCTGAATCCTATTCCTAAGCAGTTGATTCCTGTCACCCGTTTGGGTTAAGTGTGAGATCCTACTGCTATGGAACTGATCCTACTAACCAGGAAAGGATACTGTTTTTCCAACAGTATGATCCTACTTCCATCCTTCACAGCTGAATCCTATTCCTAAGCAGTTGATTCCTGTCACCCGTTTGGGTTAAGTGTGAGATCCTACTGCTATGGAACTGATCCTACTAACCAGGAAAGGATACTGTTTTTCCAACAGTATGATCCTACTTCCATCCTTCACAGCTGAATCCTATTCCTAAGCAGTTGATTCCTGTCACCCGGTTGGGTTAAGTGTGAGATCCTACTGCTATGGAACTGATCCTACTAACCAGGAAAGGATACTGTTTTTCCAACAGTATGATCCTACTTCCATCCCTCACAGCTGAATCCTATTCCTAAGCAGTTCATTCCTGTCACCCGGTTGGGTTAAGTGTGAGATCCTACTGCTATGGAACTGATCCTACTAACCAGGAAAGGATACTGTTTTTCCAACAGTATGATCCTACTTCCATCCTTCACAGCTGAATCCTATTCCTAAGCAGTGGTTTCCTGTCACCTGTTTGGGTTAAGTGTAAGATCCTACTGCTATGGAACTGATCCTACTAACCAGGAAAGGATACTGTTTTTCCAACAGTATGATCCTACTTCCATCCTTCACAGCTGAATACTATTCCTAAGCAGTTGATTTCTGTCACCCGTTTGGGTTAAGTGTGAGATCCTACTGCTATGGAACTGATCCTACTAACCAGGAAAGGATACTGTTTTTCCAACAGTATGATCCTACTTCCATCCTTCACAGCTGAATACTATTCCTAAGCAGTTGATTTCTGTCACCCGTTTGGGTTAAGTGTGAGATCCTACTGCTATGGAACTGATCCTACTAACCAGGAAAGGATACTGTTTTTCCAACAGTATGATCCTACTTCCATCCTTCACAGCTGAATCCTATTCCTAAGCAGTTGATTCCTGTCACCCGTTTGGGTTAAGTGTGAGATCCTACTGCTATGGAACTGATCCTACTAACCAGGAAAGGATACTGTTTTTCCAACAGTATGATCCTACTTCCATCTTTCACAGCTGAATCCTATTCCTAAGCAGTTGATTCCTGTCACCCGTTTGGGTTAAGTGTGAGATCCTACTGCTATGGAACTGATCCTACTAACTAGGAAAGGATACTATTTTTCCAACAGTATGATCCTACTTCCATCCCTCACAGCTGAATCCTATTCCTAAGCAGTTGATTCCTGTCACCCGTTTGGGTTAAGTGTAAGATCCTACTGCTATGGAACTGATCCTACTAACCAGAAAAGGATACTGTTTTTCCAACAGTATGATCATACTTCCATCCTTCACAGCTGAATCCTATTCCTAAGCAGTTGATTCCTGTCACCCATTTGTGTTAAGTGAGAGATCCTACTGCTATGGAACTGATCCTACTAACCAGGAAAGGATACTGTTTTTCCAACAGTATGATCCTACTTCCATCCTTCACAGCTGAATCCTATTCCTAAGCAGTTGATTCCTGTCACCCGTTTGGGTTAAGTGTGAGATCCTACTGCTATGGAACTGATCCTACTAACCAGGAAAGGATACTGTTTTTCCAACAGTATGATCCTACTTTCATCCCTCACAGCTGAATCCTATTCCTAAGCAGTTGATTCCTGTCACCCGTTTGTGTTAAGTGTGAGATCCTACTGCTATGGAACTGATCCTACTAACCAGGAAAGGATACTGTTTTTCCAACAGTATGATCCTACTTCCATCTTTCACAGCTGAATCCTATTCCTAAGCAGTTGATTCCTGTCACCCGTTTGGGTTAAGTGTGAGATCCTACTGCTATGGAACTGATCCTACTAACCAGGAAAGGATACTGTTTTTCCAGCAGTATGATCCTACTTCCATCCCTCACAGTTGAATCCTATTCCTAAGCAGTTGATTCCTGTCACCCATTTGGGTTAAGTGTGAGATCCTACTGCTATGGAACTGATCCTACTAACCAGGAAAGGATACTGTTTTTCCAACAGTATGATCCTACTTCCATCCTTCACAGCTGAATCCTATTCCTAAGCAGTTGATTCCTGTCACCCGGTTGGGTTAAGTGTGAGATCCTACTGCTATGGAACTGATCCTACTAACCAGGAAAGGATACTGTTTTTCCAACAGTATGATCCTACTTCCATCCTTCACAGCTGAATCCTATTCCTAAGCAGTTGATTCCTGTCACCCGTTTGGGTTAAGTGTGAGATCCTACTGCTATGGAACTGATCCTACTAACCAGGAAAGGATACTGTTTTTCCAACAGTATGATCCTACTTCCATCCTTCACAGCTGAATCCTATTTTTAAGCAGTTGATTCCTGTCACCCGTTTGGGTTAAGTGTGAGATCCTACTGCTATGGAGCTGATCCTACTAACCAGGAAAGGATACTGTTTTTCCAACAGTATGATCCTACTTCCATCCTTCACAGCTGAATCCTATTCCTAAGCAGTTGATTCCTGTCACCCGTTTGGGTTAAGTGTGAGATCCTACTGCTATGGAACTGATCCTACTAACCAGGAAAGGATACTGTTTTTCCAACAGTATGATCCTACTTCCATCCTTCACAGCTGAATCCTATTCCTAAGCAGTTGATTCCTGTCACCCGTTTGGGTTAAGTGTGAGATCCTACTGCTATGGAACTGATCCTACTAACCAGGAAAGGATACTGTTTTTCCAACAGTATGATCCTACTTCCATCCTTCACAGCTGAATCCTATTCCTAAGCAGTTGATTCCTGTCACCCAGTTGGGTTAAGTGTGAGATCCTACTGCTATGGAGCTGATCCTACTAACCAGGAAAGGATACTGTTTTTCCAACAGTATGATCCTACTTCCATCCTTCACAGCTGAATCCTATTCCTAAGCAGTTGATTCCTGTCACCCGTTTGGGTTAAGTGTGAGATCCTACTGCTATGGAACTGATCCTACTAACCAGGAAAGGATACTGTTTTTCCAACAGTATGATCCTACTTCCATCCTTCACAGCTGAATCCTATTCCTAAGCAGTTGATTCCTGTCACCCGGTTGGGTTAAGTGTGAGATCCTACTGCTATGGAACTGATCCTACTAACCAGGAAAGGATACTGTTTTTCCAACAGTATGATCCTACTTCCATCCCTCACAGCTGAATCCTATTCCTAAGCAGTTCATTCCTGTCACCCGGTTGGGTTAAGTGTGAGATCCTACTGCTATGGAACTGATCCTACTAACCAGGAAAGGATACTGTTTTTCCAACAGTATGATCCTACTTCCATCCTTCACAGCTGAATCCTATTCCTAAGCAGTGGTTTCCTGTCACCTGTTTGGGTTAAGTGTAAGATCCTACTGCTATGGAACTGATCCTACTAACCAGGAAAGGATACTGTTTTTCCAACAGTATGATCCTACTTCCATCCTTCACAGCTGAATACTATTCCTAAGCAGTTGATTTCTGTCACCCGTTTGGGTTAAGTGTGAGATCCTACTGCTATGGAACTGATCCTACTAACCAGGAAAGGATACTGTTTTTCCAACAGTATGATCCTACTTCCATCCTTCACAGCTGAATCCTATTCCTAAGCAGTGGTTTCCTGTCACCCGTTTGGGTTAAGTGTAAGATCCTACTGCTATGGAACTGATCCTACTAACCTGGAAAGGATACTGTTTTTCCAACAGTATGATCCTACTTCCATCCTTCACAGCTGAATCCTATTCCTAAGCAGTTGATTCCTGTCACCCGTTTGGGTTAAGTGTGAGATCCTACTGCTATGGAACTGATCCTACTAACCAGGAAAGGATACTGTTTTTCCAACAGTATGATCCTACTTCCATCTTTCACAGCTGAATCCTATTCCTAAGCAGTTGATTCCTGTCCCCCGTTTGGGTTAAGTGTGAGATCCTACTGCTATGGAACTGATCCTACTAACCAGGAAAGGATACTGTTTTTCCAACAGTATGATCCTACTTCCATCCTTCACAGCTGAATCCTATTCCTAAGCAGTGGTTTCCTGTCACCCGTTTGGGTTAAGTGTAAGATCCTACTGCTATGGAACTGATCCTACTAACCAGGAAAGGATACTGTTTTTCCAACAGTATGATCCTACTTCCATCCCTCACAGCTGAATCCTGTTCCTAAGCAGTTGATTCCTGTCACCCGTTTGGGTTAAGTGTAAGATCCTACTGCTATGGAACTGATCCTACTAACCAGGAAAGGATACTGTTTTTCCAACAGTATGATCCTACTTCCATCCCTCACAGCTGAATCCTGTTCCTAAGCAGTTGATTCCTGTCACCCGTTTGGGTTAAGTGTAAGATCCTACTGCTATGGAACTGATCCTACTAACCAGGAAAAGATACTGTTTTTCCAACAGTATGATCCTACTTCCATCCCTCACAGCTGAATCCTGTTCCTAAGCAGTTGATTCCTGTCACCCGTTTGGGTTAAGTGTAAGATCCTACTGCTATGGAACTGATCCCACTAACCAGGAAAGGATACTGTTTTTCCAACAGTATGATCCTACTTCCATCCTTCACAGCTGAATCCTGTTCCTAAGCAGTTGATTCCTGTCACCCGTTTGGGTTAAGTGTAAGATCCTACTGCTATGGAACTGATCCTACTAACCAGGAAAGGATACTGTTTTTCCAACAGTATGATCCTACTTCCATCCTTCACAGCTGAATCCTATTCCTAAGCAGTTGATTCCTGTCACCCGTTTGGGTTAAGTGTGAGATCCTACTGCTATGTAGTTGATTCTACTAACCAGGAAAGGATACTGTTTTTCGAACAGTATGATCCTACTTCCATCCCTCACAGCTGAATCCTATTCCTAAGCAGTTGATTCCTGTCACCCGTTTGGGTTAAGTGTGAGATCCTACTGCTATGGAACTGATCCTACTAACCAGGAAAGGATACTGTTTTTCCAACAGTATGATCCTACTTCCATCCTTCACAGCAGAATCCTATTCCTAAGCAGTTGATTCCTGTCACCCGTTTGGGTTAAGTGTGAGATCCTACTGCTATGGAACTGATCCTACTAACCAGGAAAGGATACTGTTTTTCCAACAGTATGATCCTACTTCCATCCTTCACAGCTGAATCCTATTCCTAAGCAGTTGATTCCTGTCACCCGTTTGGGTTAAGTGTGAGATCCTACTGCTATGGAACTGATCCTACTAACCAGGAAAGGATACTGTTTTTCCAACAGTATGATCCTACTTCCTTTTCAGGATAATATCTCTACCTCTTGTGATTTCTCCATTTCTACACCTGCTTTTCATTTCTAAACCATGTGCCATAATTTCTACAATCACCAGTGATGATCATGAACATGCATTCAATTCTCAACACAGCAAGAATAGCCAAACCAAGATGCCTTACTTCTAAACATATGTGATTTTTTTGTTAGTTTTCATTAAATAATAAAGTTTGACTTTTGTTAAACTAAAAACTCTGTCTTTGTTCTACTAGTTTTGGGTGTTGTCATTTCTCTTTCATTTTGCTTTATGAGGTTGACATTATTATCAACCCCATAACATAATCTCTGGTCATTTAAATTCTGATTTTGGGAAGTGGGTAAGCTGAGAAATTTGTAAGCATGCCCTTATATATATATATATATATATATATATATATATATATATATATATATATATATATAAGCAACCTCTTAAATGCTGAATTATAGTATCTGAAAATAAGAATAATTTTAAAAACACAAATATTCAAGAGAGTCCAGGTATCTTGATTCTGATGCCTCAAAAAGCCTGAGAGTTTAATTTGGAACTCTTCATGATATATAAAATGATTTATAACTAAAAAATGCTTTAGTTATTGTAGTATTCTTATCAGGATGGGGTTAGGAATAATGACAAGAAGAGCATGTCAAGGCCGACTGAACTTTATTAAATGTCAATTCAAAAGGGTGTTTACAATCCATGTCTCATGGGAAGGTCCTTTTCAAGTCTCATCCTAAAGAGTTCCCAATCAAAAGGAATAACTCATGCAAACTTGACTCATCATAATACTACAATTAGTATCAGTTTTATAAAAAATTATTTCATCTAAATTTCAACAGTTTTATTTTGCAGAGAGTTAGACAGTCAATGACTATATAGTTGTGATGAAAAGCATTTGAAATTAAAATGGGAGAAATACTAGTCAAAAATTTATAATTGAAAGTTCTTCATTGATTAAATTCATTTAAATTAAGACTATCACATTTTGTTATCACAGCAACAGAAATAAAATAAAAAATACTCATAAAAAATTAATAAAAGTTGACAATATTTACACTTTTTAATAAAATTCAAGATAATATAAGCATATCTCATTCATAAATTCAGAAGACATTATTTCAATGTTTTTCATTTATTTTCAAGGATCACAAAAAAAGAAAAACTTCCCAATTAATTATAATTTCTTCTTTACTAGAGGCAATTATCCTGTCTAAAATGGCACCTGAGAAGAACTGATGGAAAACATGCAAAGAATTGTGTGCCCCCAAAGTAACTGACTTATGATAATAACATTCATTTCATAGATTTAAACCAATCCTAAAGAGCATTATTTATTTATAGATTCCCAAAATGCTACCCATACAAAATAAATACAATTTTATAAATTATTATTTTTTTCATCTTATTTCTATCACAGCAAAATTTCACAAGCTAGCAACTATATAAAGTGCTATCATCATGTGCGTGAACATTCAAAAATGTTTATTATGTTTACTCAAAAGAATCTTGAAGCTACCTATGGGTCCATAGAATTTTGATTTCAGATTGTTAGACTGGAAAAAGAAGCTAAAAGAGAATTCTTCTCTGTAGAACACTTTTGTCTTAGATAAATGTTAGCATTTTTCATAAATTATTTTAATGATGATGGACATGGGAAGTCTTTCTCCCTAGTTCTCTGCATATCTTGGAGTGATTAGGGAATCTCTATGACCATGGGTTAGCTTTTAATAATAGTAGTAATAAAGGGTGTTCCAATAACTTGGACCAATTTTAAATGTGAATTAAGTTTAAGCATCTAATGATTTTTTTCTTTTTCTTTCACATTTAACAACTTAAGTCTTTGGCAATTTCAACCATGGAAAGATTAACAATCAAACAATGTGATAAAGTTATTGAAGCCTATTATGAAAATGGACATTCAAAAAGAATTTGAATGAGAAGTTCCCAGGTCACATCATCTCTCGAAACAGCAAAGTCAATTGGTCACCATGATTGTGCAACTTGACACCTTTAGATTTCTTCCTTTGGGGTCATCTCAAAAGTAAAGTCTATGTCAACAAACCAACAACAATTCAATAACTGAAGGATGAGATAATAAGGCATATTGGTGAGATTGAGGAGAAACTATGCAGAGACGTCATCAAAATTTTGACCATCAAGTGGAGGTGTTCCGGCGAAGCCTTGGTGGACATTTGGGCAATATTATTTTTTACACACAATTTCCATGACTCAAATAACATGATCCAATGGAGAAATAAATACATTTTCACCAATAACACTGATTTATTTACTGCTGACTTTGATCCATCTTAATGAAACACCCTACTTTCAACAGGATTTTTTATTCATGGCAATATACACTTCAGTGGAAGTTTTTTAGTTTGTTCTTTAGTTCATGTGAGAGGCAAGAACTCAACTTACATTTTTTTATTTCACACACTTGAGTACTTTGAGTCAAAGAAAACACATTTTCAAACAGTAAAGTTTTGGTTGCATGACAATTTTCCAAGGGCAGAAACATTCTGTTTTATATGAGAAACTCTTATCAGTTTGATATTGGTGCAATTTCAATAATTTAATCAAAGATTGTTTCTTTAAATTCATGATTCTGGTAAGTTCTGAGAGCAGATGGCTTCTCAAATTACTGTCTCAGTTAGCACTTAGAGTTTTTGAATTTGGCAAGAAAATAACATCATTTTTTGAAGAACAGCATTCTAAGTAAATATTTCTTCGGGCCCATAAATCTTGTCAACACTTATCTCTGGCTTAATTCTCACATACACAATTTCACCAAACTCGATCGGTATTCAGTTTCTCGTAAACATAACTTCAACCTATATTTTATAACTTTAACATCAACGCCTTAATTCAAACATTTTAGATTTTTCTTCCATCCGGTATTTAATTTCTTTAAATTTTCTTTAATTTTTTCATTACTGAATATAGTTTCTTTCAGGCTGCAAGCTAACCAAAGATCATGTCATGAATCCTACAGGGGTTATAACCCAGTTATGCATATATATATAGACACAATATTATCACCAAAAACTTTCTGATAATAGCTTCTTAGAAATTGGACAATTTTTACTGGAAACCAGGAAATATATATATATATATATATATGTGTGTGTGAAATGGACAAAGTCTGACAATTATTTTAAGACATTTTTTTATGTTTATACATTCTTTTTATAGATACAAATATTTAAGTAAATGCTCTGTTTTATAATAAACAGTATTAACGACATTTACCGGCCTGGATATCCGAGAAATTCCCATAGAAAATATGCGTCCTCCGACAGGAATCGAACCTGTATCCTATACGTAACCGTCATATAACCTGACGTGCTTTTGAGCCACAGAGGAGCGTTTCAGTTAGCAAAGTCAATTTTACTGTTTTTAAACTACAATTCTCCATGATTTTCTCTTGTATATTCATATCTGCTCGATGCATATCCAAATGTAAACAAATGACGTCACACATTATGAAATGGACAAAGTTCAACAATTACTTTAAGACATTTTTTATGTTTATATGTTCTTTTTATAGATACAAATATTTAAGTAAATGCTCTGTTTATAATAAACATTATTCAGGCTGGTAAATGTTGTTAATACTGTTTATTATAAACAGAGCATTTACTTAAATATTTGTATCTATAAAAAGAACATATAAACATAAAAAATGTCTTAAAATATATATATATATATATATATATATATATATATACTAACCAATGAAACAGCACAAAGACACTCGGTTCAAATCATTACTTCAAGTTGCACACAATAATCATCAAACAACAAGAATGAGTTGGACCTAATATTTTTGTGCTGTTTTGTTGGTCAGTGTTACTTCTTTATCTTAGTCTCTATTGCTAGATATATTGAGGACTTTCGGTTATTGCCCTGGTAGGGGTCTGTCTTTTCTATTTTACCCTTTTCTTTTCTTTTTACATTTCCTTTACATTCTTTTCTCAGTTATTTTTTGTTTGTTCTTGGTTTCTTTTTCTTTTGTTATTTCAAGTTTTTCCTTTTGACAGACTTTGTGTTGGGAGGGATGTATTTGGCAGCTTTATCAATAGCTTGTATTGTTTTATATATATATATATATATATATATATATATATGTATGTATGTATATATATATATATATATATATATATATATATATATATATATATATATATATAAGTACATATATGTGTGCAAATATATAGAAAAATAGGAAAGAACACGTTAGGTAAATAATCCGAAGTTCTTTATTATTTTGTTTTTATTTTTAAAAAACAGTGCTCAATACAAAAGTAGAGCCTAAGTTATAATTATTTTTTAAAAATATGATTCCTTCGCTACATAAGAGTTCTTGTGTTTCAAAAACAGGAGCCGAAAATTTAAATATAATTATTAAAATTAAATTGAATTTCGCTTGAAGATAAAACAGACCTTGATACTTTAATTCAATTTAATTTTAATATGTACATATATATACATATATATATATTTATATATATATTATAACTATAAACATTATTTTTATTGGATACATGATGTGTTTGAGTTGCTATCTCTGTTTTTTTTCAGTGTTTAGTAAAATTTAAAGAAGACAGGGATACCAACTTAAACATGTGTACCCAATAAAAACATTTATAGTAATAAGAAGTAATATCGGATGAAAAAATCCTTTCAATATATATATATATATATATATATATATATATATATATATATATATATATATATATATATATTTAATAAATCCCAGCATTTGAAGTGGTGTTGGATCTATTTATCTTTCTAACTATATCTCCGAATGTCTTTGAGGTGGTGGTAAAGACTCTCGTGTTGGAGAGTTCACAAGTCTCAAAAAGCAGACACCATCGATGACACTTCTAATATCAAAAATGCACAACTTGTGGGAATAGATGTCTTGAAAGTGGATACAACCAAATTAATTAACAGTGTGAAATTGGGAAGTAATGACATGGGAGATGTTAAAATGGATACAAAGCAAGCATTCAATTAAAAGAAAATAGTCACCCCTCTTACTTTGAGTCTCGCAAACTGCCCATTCACATGCTACCTTTAATAATTGCTAAACTAAACACAATGGTGGAGCAAAGAATTTTAGAGCATTTTCCCCTGGTGGTAGTAATTGGGCCACACCCATTGTTGTCTTACAAAAACTAGATGGAGATTTAAGGATATGTGGAGATTACAAAATAGGAGTAAAATCATCACAAAATTTGCTCCAATTTGTTCCCTATTCCTGACATTGAAACTGCTATTCATGAGTTGTTAGGAACGAAATACTTCACTAAATTTGACCTCAAATCTGCCAATAACCAGATACAAATTGATGAAAAATTAGACTTACTCAGATGGAAGTGTATGGCTTATTGTGTAAAAACAGCAAGTGCTATTTTTCAATGAGCCATTGAAAATGTACTAATTGGTGATGTTAAGAATATGATCTTCTATCAAGATGATATATGTATTGGTGCTCCCAGTAGAGAAGAGCTAAAACAAATTAAAAAGTTCTGAGATGACTATAAACAAGTATAAATGTGTGTTAACTTATTGCGCAATAACATATCTAAGATTTTCAAAGATGAAATTTCACCAGACACAAATTTAATAAAGAAAATAGCAGAATTATCTACACCTACAAATAAAAAAGAATTGAAATCTTTTTTAAGGTTAGCCAATATTTACAGCAGATATTTGCCAAAGTATTGTGAATTGATAAAATCATTTGCAGAGTTACAAAAAAAAACAACAAATTTAAATGGACTCAATGGCAGAATACAGCATTCAAAAATTTAAAGAAAGAAATTATAAAAATCCTGCTGTAAAAGTTTTGGACCCTAAAAAGGAAGTGACTTTAGATATGGACACTAGTGAGCGTGCCGTATCAGTCATTTTGTTTCAAGAAGGTCATCCTATATTGTACCTTCCTAGAATGTTAATATCAGCTGAAGTTAACTATTAAAATATTGAAAAAGAAGCATTAGCTATCATATGGAGCACAGATAGAGCTTGGCAATTTTTATCAGGCAGGAAGTTCTTGCTTAATTCTGAGTTTGTTCTTAACTCCAGGAAGGAGTTAGCTACAGTTACAACTTCTAGAATTTTAAGATGGGCCATAAAGCTCATGGCCTTTGACTTTGACATTGAATATGTGAAAGGAATCACTATTCCACATGTAGATGCTCTATCAAGATTAAAATTCAACAATGAACCATTAGAAAGATCAGACAATTCAGGAGATAAAATATTGCACTGGATTAAAACAGATATATTACCCTTAGATTGTCTTACATTTGAAACCTTACAGGATCTGGTATCAAGCAAAAATGAATGGATAATAAAGAGAAACAAATGAAGTGATTGTTCTAGGACAGAGAGATCCTACAAAAAGATAAGACACCAGTTAACTATAGAGAATGTTCTTATATGCAATGGAGATGTTTTAATACCACCAGAGAGATTAAGAAAAAACAATAAAAAGTGTGACCTGGGTACTTGTGGGATGTAGAAAAATATGTACAAAAATGCTGAAAATGTAAAAAACCAGATTCTCAACTCAAGAGAGATAAGACCTGTTCAGAGAAGTCACAGATCAATAAAGAACATAAAACCTTTTTGTTTCCAGGAGGTGTAGTAACAATAGCAAGATAGACTTGCCCTTTTTTTCTATAGAGTCGAGTGACTACTAATAAGTCAGTCATCACTCAGTATGGAGGTAGAACTTTCATGTTACAAACTAAAAGACATCCCAACAGGCCTCATACACCAAATTTTGCAACTGCACACCACACGGTCACACATTCACTGTGTAGGGGTCTTTCATGAAGCTGTCTAGGGTTATTTCCTACCAAATAGTGAAAATTCTGCTTATTGACATAGAGAGATAAAAGTTTGCTTCATCACTTGTGAGAAGAACAGCATTTACAGGAACAGTTTAAAGGATATTGTCACAGCATGCTATGTGATTTTCAGTTCTTGTAGTTCCTGAAAAACCATTAATTTACATGGATGGAACTTCAAATTGGTGTGTAAAATTCTTATGACTGCTCAATCTGAACGTGTAGGAGATTGCACAACAGACTGTCTCACAACAACCTGGACATTTTCTGTAGTGAGTGCTTCAAGGTCTTTCAGGTGGTTTTCTTTCAAGTGCTGAACATGTGACCCTGAAATTTTCAACCCATTGCAGTATCGATTTCCTATCCAAAACAGCATCATGAAATGAACACAAAAAGCTCTCTGTGTTGTAATTACAGATTCACCAGTTTTAAAAAAAATGTTTCAACAGCAAATGCATGGTGTGCACTATTCCAAGTCATGATGTTAACTGATGGTATCTGGAAAGAAATGGTAAAACATTAGCTAGATGAAGACACCATTACCAATTGTCTAATTTCATCAGCACCATACAGGTGACAATTTAAAATATGGATGGTATTTCTGTCACACCCTATATATTATTTAGTTTCTAAAACAAAAATTAATTACCATAATTCCCCATGTGTAATATGCATTTTTTTTCTAAAAAATAATAAGCAAAATCAGGGGTGCGTATTATGCACAGCTACAAAAATCTTTAAAAAATTGCCGTAAAATAAAATAAGAATTATCATAAAACTAAATTAGAATAATATTATTCTATGTTTAAACCTATTTTTTAAAAATAAGAATAGGAAATGCTGGCTGTAATGAAAATGGAGAGGTGCAATTTATAGGGTTTGATTACCAAACAAGGGGTGCATATTATGCATGAGTAGAAGCATTTTCCCACACTTTCAGCACAATTTTAGGTGTGCATATTATGGATGAAGGCGTATTATACATGGGGAATTATGGTAAATTATTTTTTTTAGAAATAATTTGATTAATTTTTTCCTGTAGTCACTAGTATAACTATATTCTTTCCTGCTACTTCTTACATATGGGAGCTGAAATAAGAAAAAAAAAACAACAGAAATAAAATGAAAGAAATACAAGTCAAAAATTAATAATAATTGCTTCCTGAAATACATTCAAGATAAAATTCCATGATCTTGTGATGTTAGGATAATATTTGCTTCTCAGGTGTACTCAGTAAAATAACAATACTTCAGTCACACATTAACATTGTTTGCTATCAGCTGAGTTTTATGTGAACTTTGTTATGATTACAAGCTTCTGAACAATACATTGTCCAAATTAGGACAAAATATATTCCTAAATGAATTATAGTTAATAGAAATATAAAGTAATTCTGTTATTCAGGTATGATGCCACAAAATGAAAAGTGAGAGGAGAGGTAGGCTAAATCAGATGTTTAAAGTGGTGGTGTTAAGTTAAATGTTAGATTCTTGATTTTTTTTTCATCTGATCTTCTTGTAAAATGAATATTTATTTTTTAGATTGATTATTCTAATGTATGATGTGCAGGTAGTGTAACAGTTATCAGCATCAAAAGTAGAATTGGTAACCAGAGTTCAAATTTTTGGTTGGCCTGGTAGCATACAGCTTTGCACTAATCCCTAATGCCCTTGGAAAAGGTGGGGTGAAACCAAATGCAAAAATAAAGAAAAAAGAATTAAAATTAAAATAAAACATTTGCTTTCCTTTAAAACCCTCATCTCTTTTACTCCCTCTCTCTCTTTTTCTACTCTCCTCTCTCAACTATACTTCTCTCTTAATAAATGAGAAGGCAACCCTCAAATAAAAAGAAGAAAAAACTGAACACAACTGCAAAATGGCGGAAGTTTTCTGGCCCAGGTTATAGTTACTGTGACTAGAAATCTACCAAAATAAGAGCGGCTCAATGTATAACTTCCATTATAAAAAAATGCAAAAGAAAGAAATCTGGAAAATCAAAGAATTTTGGCCACTCAAAAACACAAAGAGACTTTTGATGTTAACCAAAATCAATCTTTGTGCCAAGTAGTCTGTAGTCCTTTCTTAAGTGCATATAAAGAGACAGCCAACAGGCAGCAGTGAGATGGAGAAGGGACGACCAGAAAAGCCAGCCATGCATGTTGCATGAAACTTCCAGTCATCTGCTTAAGACATTTTCTGCCCTTTTGAATTCTGCCAAGAATACACTGTAGATTGACACTGCACCTATTTCCAAAAGTAACCACACTTCTGACAGTTGCTAACAAGATGATGACTGCTACCAAGGTCTGACTTGTAAACTATCAACTACCAAATGTATTTTGGTCAACCCAACTACCAAATTACAAAGGACTCACTCCAATCAAAGTCAAATAAACATATATTATTTGTTTATACCATTGATTCTGTTTGTTTATTTTCAAAGTTTCTAATAAGTATTGCTATGAACCTCTGGCCCTTCTCCACAAAGGTATGAATCTGTCTCTACTCTCCTCCTCCTCCCACTTTACATAGTAGAATGGAATCTCTAGCCTTGGGTGACAATCAGTGTAAAGGAAAGAAAACTCTGAATTGTAAACTATTATGAAAGCAATATTCAATGCATGGACGAATGGTAGTTTTATAAATGTGCAAGATGGATTCTGACAAGAAAAATTGTCTGGCATGAAACAGTGAACCAACTTTCCTAGCAGTAGATCTAGCAATTGATTCAATATAATCAATCCACTTCATGTAATTAACTTCATTAAAAATATTTTTTGTTCAAATAACTATTTTAAGTCATAGAAAATTTTCATTAGGAACAAAGAAAAGAGTTGAAATGCTATGTAATAGCAATCCTCCTCTGTGGTAGTGAATGCTAGACAATTTCTTCACAAATTAAGAATAGATTTGGGGCAATAAAGATATGGCTCTACAGAAGGATGCTGAGAATACTATAGATGGAGCATATGAGGATGTTTCAGACATAATGGGTAAGAAAAAGAACATTTATACTTATACTTTATATTTACACATGCTTGGAGAATTTAACACTCACAGGTCATATGGAAGGCAAGAGAGGCAAAACCTACCTAACAAGTTTGTGTAAATGGATGATAGAGCAAGGGCTGGGAAAGATGATTAAGTGACAAACCCTAGTTTGGATTTTATCAAGAATTTCTTGATATCCAGCAGCAGCACTAGACCAGATATGACAGCAAGAGTCAATGCATGGACGAATGGTAAATTTATAAAGGTGCAAGATGGATTCTGACAAGAAAAATTGTCTGGCATGAAACAGTGAACCAACATTCCTAGCAGTAGATCTAGCAATTGATTCAATATAATCAATCCACTTAATATCAGTAGAAAACATGAAGAATATTTGCTCTCTTGGAGGTTAGTATTAAGTATGCTGATGGAAAGCAGAAAAGGTTCTCTATGGTGATTAACTAGTAGCAGTTCTATTTTGGAGGAGTTAAAATCTACAAGCAATTGATTGGGGGTCATTTTCGGGAGTAGCTGCCAGTTTTATTTTGTCGGGTCTATCGGACTTGCTACTAAGACAGGAGTAAATAGTTGTATCATCAGCATAAATACCTAGTTGGGAACTGATGACATCAGGAAGGTTGTTGATCAAGTTAAGGAACAGCATGTCCAAGGAGAGAACCCTGAGAGATCCCCACATTAATGTGAAATAATCTAGAAGCACACCCATTCAATACAACATTTCTTATTTGATTTGTTAAGATCGATTGGGTTTTAAGCCTAATATTTGTCCAGAGACATCATAGCCCTTGAGTTTGTGGAGAAGGCAAGCATGCCAAACTCTGTCAAACACCTACAAGATATCTAAAGCCAGAGAAATGCATGACAAGTCACAAATAATAAAGAAAAGAAATTTGTGAAGAGTCATGATTTCCTACAGAAAAGGATTAAAAAAAACTTTGGTAGAAGTTCTTATAAAAAATAAACAAAACTTTAGTCTATATCCAGAAACAAATTGATTAATGTCTGTACACAATAAAAAAAAGATTGGCAATGTTTAACCTTTGTGTCCACAAAAAAAAATGGCGTTTCAAAAAGACAGTTATTCCCTTGACACTGCTATTACTACATGAACCAAGTACAATGCGATATTTATTCCTGTCTGGGAGGGTGAGAGGAGAGAAAGAAAAAAAAAACAAGAAACGTTTCTGATCATAATTCTTATGACCAATGAATGTGTATGAATGTTTTTAGTGAAGTATTGTTTCAAGGAGATAAAAACTTTCCTGGCAACAAGTATAAATTACTTACCTGTTATGTCAAGCAGTGTTCATTGTGAGTGTGGATCTTTCCATGTGATGGACGTAAGAGGAAAGACGAGCATTAAGTTTGTTCTCTTTTGTCTCATCTTGGCTGAGGAGGAAGTGACATAGGGCATTTCTGATTGGTCGCTTGCTATTTCAAGATCAGCAGTGGCAGTTATTTATATGTCCATTGTTGTGTGCATGGTAGAAATTTGCTTCAGGACTGCCTGCTGAAATAGATATTGTTTCAGTAGGGTCACTTGGGTGAACAAGTATGATGTTGAAAGACCCAAAACTTGTCATGACCCCAAGTCATAACATTACTGATGACGTGATCCTGCACACCTGTTGGAGTGTATTCATAACAAATAACAAATTTACCTTTTATAAAGATTTATTATTTTCCATTTTATAAAGTAATAAATTTGAAAAGAAATCTTTTTATTCGAAAACTTATAAAAAATTACAAAACTATCAATAGGTGTAAAACTACAATGCAATATTTATTATTAATAAATAACTATAGAACAAGAAAATTTGGATAAATATATGACATAAAAATAAATTAAAAGAATGTTTGGTTTAGAGAAAGAGATGCTCTCAGCTTATTTTAGTGAATTTCTGTGGCAAGAACAAATGAAAGAAATATCTGAAAATGCATTTTTTCAAAATTTATCCAAGTTTATTTGAATTTTCTTTTTCTCAGCCATATTTATAAATTTATGAATTAAAAAATTTCTTTTTGTAGTGACATGTAAATGACTGCCAAATTAGCATAGCTAAAGCATAGAAACTATATAAGTGTCCAAGCAGTAAGAAGAAGGGCGGAATATAATAAACAAGGTGAAAAAATATACTGCTGTACTTAGAAAATATGAATGAAATCACATTTCATAATACCTTCATATTTATATCTTTATAAAATGCTAAATAATAATTATTTCATTATAGTTGGTTCACATATTTTTTACAATTTTGCAAATATAAAATAATTCTTGTAAATAATAAATATAATAAATAGTGTTTAACATCTTTGATGTCAATTCTCAAGAATAAAGAAAATGTATAAATCTATTTTCATGTTTGGGTTTTATTAAAATTCTAATCATCACTTTTTAGTGATGATTAGAATTTTAATAAAATCCAAACATATAAAAATAGATTTATATATTTTCTTATTCTTGAGAATTGATAACAAAGAACAATAAACACTGCTGAGGGAGTCCAAAGTATATACAGTAATAGCAGTGTTAAGGGAATCACTGTCCTTTTGACACACCATATTTTTTTCTGCATGCACAATTGTTGTGTCTGTGAAGCCCAGTCAGTTTGCCAGGTGACTAAGTCTGGCCAGAGGGAAAGATTGGACATGTCTGCTACCTAATGTATCTTGTTTTTGAGTGAGAAAAGAGAGAGAGGAGGGGGCTTTATGTCCTTCCTTTTATAGTCCTGAACAGAATGATACCTTGTGGGTTTTTTTTTTATTTGTACAGAGAATCACAATTAGAAATGCTTTCCATTACATTTTTTTCA
>OZ038481.1:26969254-27036754 GCA_964036315.1 Acanthosepion esculentum | reverse complement strand
TTTTAATTAGTGTACCACTTCAAGTGCTACTCAAAACTTATTAAACATATTCACTTCTGCCATGGATATTTGAATCCTTATGTCATCCATATTATAGTTAGAGTTAACATTAGTAATTACTATATAAAACTGTTTATGCTTTATTTCAGTAACTGATAATATATTTCAATTGTGGAACTGTTAGTTAAATGTGATATAATTGGGGAGGATATTAGAATAATCCAGATCTTATACTGGGAGCAAACTGCCTGCATATGGATAAAAAATGAATTCAGTAAATATACAAAAATAGAAACGGGTGTAAGACAAGGATGTGTCTTCTCACCAGACTTATTCAAAATAATAGTGAGGTGATTCTTAGAGAATTAGAATACCTAACAGGATTCATTATTGGTAGATACAGTCTTAACAAAATTAGATATGCAGATGACACAGTGTTGATAGCAGACATAGAAAGGAAAATACAGGAACTCCTACTGAAGAAAAGGAAAGCAAGAAGAAAGGACTAAAGATCAATTGTAAAAATATAGAATGTGTGGTTGTCCACAAAAAGAAGAGCCCAACATATAAATTATAAATTGGAGATGTAAAAAACAAGCAACTAAAGAAATTTAAGTATCTAGTAAGTGTTTTGACAGAGGACAGAAACTGCAACACCAAAATCCAAAGCTGCATATGAATAGCGAAAGTTGCCTTCCAAAAGCTAAGCAAAGTATTAAGAAACAGAAAATTCTCATAAGAAACAAAAAAGAATACTGAATCAGTATCAGTCCTCCTCTATGGCAGTGAATACTGGCCAATCACCTCAGAGCTGAAGAAAAGACTTGAGGCAACAGAAATATGGCTCTACAGAAGGATGCTGAGAATATTATGGACTGAACATGTGAGCAATGATGAAGTTTTAGAGAGATTGGAAACAAAAAGAACACATACTCAACCTCAGGAATAGTTAGGTGAAATTGGTACTCACAGGACATATTGAAGGCAAGAGAGAGGAGTGCATTGTTCACAGCAGTGAATAACCTCCCTAACAAGATTGTGTAAATGGTTAGTAGAACAGGGATTAGGAAAAATAGCAAAAAGACAAAATTTACTAAGAGCCACAAAGAATAGGAAATTATGGAAAGCTATGATTGGCCATGCCCTGAATTGACAAGATACACAGAAGAAGGACCCTGGATATTTGAATACTTTTATAATGCCATGAAGTATTGGCTTTGTTGAAATTATGTTACATTATGTCATTTCTTGATGTTGACCTCAGTGTCCACTTTTATATTTACATATGTACTATGCTAGATATTGAGCACTTTCCATATATATATATATATATATATATATATATATAGATATAGTAATGCCTTGAGATACGACCATACTGACATACGAGTTTTTTGAGATACACACTGGAGTTTGGCCAATTTTTTGTCTTGAGACTCATGGTGAATTTTGAGAAAGAAGCGATTTTCACTTAAGCATTCATTAGTTGGTGCAGCGAGCACCATGCTTCAAGAGTATTTCCACAGTACATATGTTCACCTCACTCTGTGTTGTGTTGTGTCATTTTTGCCATTATTTTGCAAAATACCTTTAGTGACACCATGAGTTCAAAGAGAGTACAGAATAGTGCTGCCACATATGGTCTAGGGCCCCTGTTATTTACCTTGAGCTCCTTGACAAGATCCAAAGAAGAATCTGCAATATTATTGGTCCTGGTCTGGTGGCTCAGCCCAGTCACTTTCCCATCATTGTAAGGTTGCCTC
The DNA here is from genome assembly GCA_964036315.1 of Acanthosepion esculentum. Taxonomy (NCBI): domain Eukaryota; kingdom Metazoa; phylum Mollusca; class Cephalopoda; order Sepiida; family Sepiidae; genus Acanthosepion; species Acanthosepion esculentum. The sequence goes on along the minus strand of OZ038481.1, from coordinate 27,034,991 downwards.
TCTATGTCTTTTCTATAAATACTTTCATGGTTATTGTTCAAATGAGCTCTTCACTATGCCACCTGGTTTTTGAATTTAAGTGCAGAATGAGACTGGTGTCAAGATCTCATCAATTTACAAGTGAGCTGACTAGATGCAGCCATAAATTCTTTGCTAACAGTTTCTTCTCTTGCACTTCTAGCTTGTGGAACTCAATTCTGGCTGCATGCTTTCCAGCCAACTTTAATCTGCAAAAATTTAAATGCAATATCAGTTGCTATCTACTGTCCACCTGATTACTCTCTGCTCATCATTAATGTTTCTGTTCCTAATTCTTCCACAACCTTTAACCCCTTGTGTCTTAGTGGCATTATTGCCTTGCTTGGGGTGATTCTGATTAAAAAAAAAAGTGCAAAGAGCAGTGATGAAAAGCCGAAATGTATGATTTCATTTGATGTAAAGCGGAAAATTATAAAAAACATGAGGAAGATGTACAAGTAATTGATTTGGTGAGACAGTATGAGTATTCTACATTGATGATAAATAAAAAAATTATAAAATTTAAAAAACATTAGTTACAACAATGGATAAAATGTAAATGTTTTAAAAAAATTTAAGAATTAAGTGATAAAGTTAATCTTTGGTAAACTACATTTCTTGTTTATTCACACATTTTTGCCTGTAAGATATCCACAAATAGGAAAATGGAGGTGAGTTTTAGGAAAATAATGGTGATTTTGGGGGGCCTGGAATTAGTTTTAATGGGGGGAAAATTGATTTGAGATACAAGTATTTTGAGTTACGAGCTCAGTCTTGGAACAAATTAAACTCATATCTCAAGGCATTAATGTATAATATATATATATATATATAAAAGTGAACATTGAAGTCAACACTTAGAGGTGACAGACTGTTTCATGCTAGACGCAATTGGTGGCCTGACAATTGTGTCTAGCATGAAACAGCCTGTCGCCTCTAAGTGTTGACTTCAATGTTCACTTTTATATTTACACACGCTCTATCTCTGGTATTGAGTACTTTATCCCATAAATATAGCACACCTTAAGAATATATTTCTTCATATATATACATATATATATATATATATATATATATATCGTTGTTGGCTCCCAGTCGTGTCCAAGTATTGGGTTCTGTCATGAGTCCTATCTTCGCGGTTGATGTTTATGTTTGATATGGCTTCATATATATGAATGAGCGGATGCTGAGAACTTTTAGGTTCAGTCCACTTATAAAAATCTGAGCAAATGGACAGATATTAGAATTTGTTTTGGAATCTTTTCTTAAACAGTCTGAATGACAATTTTTCAGCACCCCTCTGTACACACACACCTTTATATAGCCAAACCGAATATCATTTATATAATAGTGATGATTCATTGTTTATAATTGATATGTATTATTCATTTGTCAACTAGCATTTCTTTCATTTTAATTTCAGTTGTTATTTTGTTTTGTTTCTTTTTAGCACAATTTTCAGATTGTCATTTTTGGGTTGTTAGTAAGGAATTTAGCTCAGAGATTAAGAATGGCCTTTTCTTCAAGAAGCCTGTCTTGACATATCAGCTGCTTTACTGATTAGCTTATAGAGACTACTTGCTGCAGTTAGTCAAATCTACTCATATAGCTCTCACTTATTATCATCATCTATTTCTGGTACAGCCATTTTTTTTTTATTTGCATACATAAAACTATTTGCAATAATAAATTTTAAAATATTACTATTAATATTATTACTAGTGTATATAAATCAGTTAGAGAAAATAAGGATTTAGGTCCATAACAACCAGGGGTTGCTTGGCTCCCCCCAAATTTTTACTATTTGTTGTATTTTTACAGGGTTTTATTTTAACAAAATACAATAAAGAAAGAAATTAAAGAAATAAAAACTATCAAAGCAAGGAGGTACTGGAAATTTTAAATGTTCTTGCTGCTAAGATAAATTCTACCCCCCCCCCCCAAAAAAACAGGTCAAATATTTCATCAGACAAGTTGAAATAAGTTAGTTTATAAAGTTGTAAATAACCTCATATTTAAAAATCTTTAATAGTGTATAACAAAAAAAAGCTGAAGTATACATAAAAAAGTAAAAAATAAACACCAATGGTTTTATTTTTTTAAGATTAAATTCAGCTTGGATGATATAGGGAAGTGCTTCATGCTGTAGTTAACGCATACGAGGCTAGATTATCCTTTAGGTTAGTATAGGCTCTAGCCTAAGGCCCAGATTATCCTTTAGGCTGGTATAGGCTGTAGCTTAGAGTCCCTCAAACTTTTATAAAGCAATAATTTTAATTTTCTAGATGTTATAACTTCTAAATAGTTTCATAAACTGAATGATATCAATATGACAAACTATTTATTTTGTTTTATTGTGATAATGTTGGTTATAAAATAATCTGTTTTTTACTATGATTGTGCTGAAATAGGTGCTAATTTGGTTTGCAATAAATAGTAAAATAGTGGTATTTCTTAAAGAATATTTATATTTACAAATAAAAAAAGATAGCTATTCTAGTTTATTTCAAGAATTTGAAATGTTTACTTTAAGCTATTGTTGTGCCCATAAAGAAATACATAAATAAAAAAAATTAATTATACTGTCACAGTGTTGTGTCCACAAAAAATAAATAAAAATTAATAATATTGTCAAAAATAATTATAATAAAATAATTATGGCAATTTTAATTATCATTAATTCACTCATTCTAAACCAATGAGAATCAACCATACTTTTCTCCTCTACACACACAAACACATGACGTTCTCACTATCGGGCATTAGTTCACACAGACAGGTCATAAACACGTGCATCAATGAAAATTTCATCTCCTTTTCCTTTTCAGACCATAATAGTAACCATTATCTTTTAGCACTCAACAAAAATTCAAGGTAAGAAAATTCCAGACACTTCTTGTATTTTTCCAACTAAATTATCTCATTACACACATCTAAAAAAAGGCTTATGAGAAAGACTATATACACTTTGCTTACTTTTTATCTTATCCTTGTCAGATTCCAATCCATATTTGATTGACTTTTGACCCCAAACTCACAATTTTACTCAGTATTACTGTCTTTTGTTTCTCCACATAACAACCAAATAATAAATGACACTCGTTTTGTTGTTTCCATGTCTTGCTCTTTCTCATTTTACAAATATTTTTGTATATATAAATGCAAAGGAGTTTATAATTATTTACTCAAAGTTATAACTCACCTATACTATATAAATGTCACTAAAATATATCATGAGTAAAAAATATTCAAGACGGGTGCGGGTGAGTTAGAGGAGTGCCCCATAATTCCATTATCATAGGAGACACAAAAAGTCATAACCCAGCCCAACAGACATGCACACAGTGACATAGTGAGAAGCATGCTTTTCTCATTACTACTGTAGTGAGTTTGATCCATATTAATTGCACTGAACATGTGGCCTTGTGTCAGACAAATATAAAATTAATACTCATATATATGCATTTAGAAACTTACATGCATATGCATACACTTTTTTAATTATTTGATCCAAAGCCGCTGTGACACAAGAGGTTACTAAGTGTGAAAGACTATTAGAAAAAGGAAAACATTATGACATTTAGTAACTTACCTATAAATGCACACAGATACCATGTATTTACCAATATACATATAAATACACACTAGCACATTTAAAATTACATGTATATAAAATAAAAATAAATATAAATTGCATCTAGCATGAAACAGACTGTCGCCTCTAAGTGTTGACTTCTATGTTCACTTTTATATTTACACATGCTCTATCTCTGATATTGAGCACTTTATCCCATAAATATAGCACACTTTAAGACTAGATTTCTTCATATATATATATATATATATATATATATATAGGGACACATGCCCACCAACTTACATTCAGACGCACAGATATGTGCATACCAACTTACATATAAATTCTGGCTTATAGCAATATCACATTGAAATACTGGTTCTCCTACAATCACCAAAATTAAGCTATGTCAAGCCTGGTCAGCACCTAGATGGATGTGCAGCTGATGCAATAGATAATAGCTCAGAATTGGAAATCGGAGAGCCAAGTTCCACTTGCAGTTGTGTTTGTCATATTCACTTATATGCAGATACCATTTAAAGAACCTGTGTTCAAAGTTAATATTAAATAGCCCAAGATTCAAACTACAAATTGGAGACACAAAAATCAAACAAGTAAACATTTAAATATCTAGCAATTGTTTTAACAGAGGACAGAAATCCAAAGGTGCATTGAAATAGCTAAAGATACTCTCTAAAAGCTAAGCTTCCCTGATGGAGTCAGAATAATGTATGAAATATTGTTTAGTGACTTGAAGTATTAAGAGAGTTAAGAATTCTAAATGAAGGAGTTAATATACTAAGTAAAAAGAAAATATGGAAGATTAGTTGAGTAAAATAAAACCTGATGGAAGAAGGTTCAGTTTAAAAATATTAAACAAAACCTATAAAATGGTTATGAGGAAGGCATTAGTAGAATTTGTACCCAAAAATAAAACTTAGTATGATTTAATAAATTAAGTACAACTGAATTTTCCCTACCCAATTTCTCAATGAAATTATGGCAACAAAATTAGTGTGTTTACCAAAATTCTATAAAATTCTGCCAGATCTGGGAACTGTTTACATAATGAACTATTCCTCCAATTTATATTGATTCTTACCAAAATGTCTGAACCCAGAATCTGAGCAGAGACACTTTTAGAAGGGTCATATTTGGTTGAAGGTATTTTTTGACACAGCCATCTGGTTTCCTAACAATAAAGTCTTTGTTGAAAGATAAACCCCATCAATGTCATTTCCCCAGACAAATGTATATATAAGTCAGAGCCTGCAGTTGCTTAGTTAAACTCACTAAACAACTGCAGTCTCTGAGGATTGTTTGTTGCATCCAAAGAGAATGTTGTCTTTCTATTCTTCTCCCCTGAAGCTGCAGAATCTCCAACACCCAGAGACAAAGGTCTAACCCTGCTGTTACTTTCTCAATACTTCAAGATGTTAGTAGAAATCAATCAAGAGTGATTTTAACCTTTGACAGCCTATTGTATTAAACTGTCAATGTTTTTTTTTTTTTTACAAGAGCATTTATTTTTCTGCCTTTTGAGAAAGTCTCCATATCAACAAAACTGTAGCCAGCTAGAATGACCAGAAGAATTCTTCAATAACCATATCCTGGTAGGTATATAGGAATTAAATCCTCTATATATTTTTCAACCAATAAAATCACATCAGAAGGTTAGTTTGATAAATGATAATTACTAGAGCAAATACTGCCAAAATACATGCAGACACAGTTGTAGATATACCGCCTATTATTTTTGGACCATTTAGAAAATAACAATAATAACTCCCTTCACCACTTCTGCAAAGTTGAGAAAAATATTTTCATGAGCCAGTGTGAAATTATTTCCTAACTAATGAAAACCTTGTATTCAAAAGATTCACACCTCTATATGAAATTAGATTTTGTATCTCCAGTTACTAATATAAAAATAGAAACATACTGCTTCTCGAGGTTAAAACAATTTAGAGGCCAGTTTGATCTACATGTGTGTACACATGCACACACAGAGACTCAGTGGAAGGGATGACAGCCAGCAGCTGCTAAGACCTTGTCTACACGCACAATAGAAGGGATTAACCAGCAACCGCCTACTAAACCTTTGTCTATGAACTCACGAACACATTAGGCTGACCATAAGAAAGTGAGTAATGATGAAGCTTTAGGGATGATAGAAACGAAAAGGATACTTATATGTAGTAAAGGAAAGACAATTGAAATTTCTAGGGCACATAATGAGGAAAGAGAGCTTGGAGAATTTGACATTCACAAGACATAGTGAAGGCAAGAGAAACAGAAGAAAGCATTAAATAATGTACCTAAAAACTTATGTAAATGGATGATAGTACAGGGTTTATGAAAGATAGCAAAAAGACAAATCTTATTAAGAGCCACAAAGGATAGGAAGTTATGGAGGGCCATGATCGTCTACATCCTGAAAGGACACAGTACAGAGAAGAAATTGGATATATGATAAGATACAGAGAACAGTGTGTGTGTGTGTATATATATATATATATATATATATATATATATATATATATATATATATATATATATATATTGTTACGGACTCTCATCTAATTTTATTCTAAAATCAACAATAAATTTTATATTTTAGAAGTACTCTGAATGAGGAGCCAGTACTTTCAGAAAGTGTGAAAATGAAAAAGAAATAAAGTGAAATTGATAATGGTTCTTGATCAAACTTGCATGCATCTGAGCAAAGATTATGTATCCTATGAAAAGTACACTTTTTCCTTCATGGTCACTTGATAGCATGATGATTGAACTGGATACTATCCAGACATTAAAGCAACATTGAACTTTCTGAGATGCAGCAGAAAAAAGAAAAGTGTCAGCGACATCTTTCTGACCACACATGTAAAAATCCATATTTGGAAGTCATGGGTCACGTGCCACAATCGATGCACGGAAATAAAGCCTGCCACCAAGTCAGTCCCTCTTCAGAATTCAAATTGAATGGATGTCCAGCTAAACTTGCTATGATCTGCTATAAATTTGGATGTGCAGAATTGATAGAAATCTATTAAGGTTTCCATTGTCTAAAATATAACACATTTTCTCTTTATCCTTTCTCTTTTCATATTCCTCTTTTTTTCATCTCTTTCAGTTCAATCCTTTGTTTTTGTATTCACACATGCAGAAATATCTATTAAATTCTGTTTCTCTTTCTTTACTGTCGCAGGTTTTGACTCCAACTGATGATCATTCACTTTTTCATGTTTTCAGCAATATAAAATTTCTCTTTCAGTTGGGAAGATTTGGCATCGTGTTGATCATTGCTTTCTCCAATTCAACATTCATGAATCACACATGCTCTTATCTTTGGTTATTAATATGTTGAGTAATTCACCAGTGCATTTTGATTTCGAACTATTTGGTCTATCAAAGATATTTCTACGTGCAGCATAGTATGTGTGAGTTAGGACGAGGCTTCAGCCGCTTCATTGTGCAATCCTTTTTAGTTGATGATAACAAAAGAAAGGGTGTTGATCGCTCGAGCTCCACAGTCCAACTGATTCTTCAGATATTTTTTCTGCACAACCTTTCATATTAGATCACATGATTCCGCATGTGTGTGAGATGCTATTTTTAGATCTCATCTGATTTTGTTTCTAGGGTCAGTCATTTAGCTGTCCAACAGTTCATCTGACTGCTAATTTCAACAAATATATATGGTATTTGACGTATGAGGGTCAAGCAGCTCCGTTCTTAGGAACCGACAGCCCAGACATCAGCAGATATAATTTGATTTTAGTTGTGGAGGCTTTGTGCAGAACCAACCACACTTTTTGAAGGGCCGAATACAAAGAACTGGTGCACTATGTGCCACAAGGTCCCCAAACGACGATTCACAGGTTTTGAATTCAGAGTTGTCCTTCTTCTAGGCCAGTTGCCATCCAAAGCTATAGAACCCAGTCTGTCCTGCTATTTACCCATATCTGGAGGGAGAAGAAGAGGATTAATACCTTTCCCAAGGGTATTATGTAAGTGAATGTAATGGATTCGACTGGAATTCGAACTTGGCTCTCAGATTCCTTAATCCGAGCACTATCTATTACTCCATCATGCCTCCTTATATATATATATATATATATATATATAAGGAGGCATGTGGATGACAATACATATATATATATATATATATTGTGGATGACAATACATACATATATATATATATATATATATATGTATTGTCATCCACAAACAGACTGTTTCACTGTATCACAGCTTATCAGTGTGGCTAGACATCCAATTGCTTCAAGCCAGGATCGAAACCCGACCAATTTGGCAACAGTCGGAGATTTTCCCTCAAGCCATTGGCACACAGATGAAACAAAGGTGAATTTTTATCTACTTATTCTGTGAATAAACACGCTAGTGACTGACAGTGCTCAATTCAGGAATAACTTGTAATATTAGTAGTATTAGTCATTGTTTACAAATTTGCACTTATCTCTCAAGAATGCACAACCAAATTTAAGTTTTTCAGTATATTTTATATATATATATATATATATATATATATATATATATATATATAGAGAGAGAGAGAGAGAGAGAGAGAGAGAGAGTGAAATTTTGGAATTCTCTTCCAAGCAGCTTTCCCCTTGGAGTGTATTGTTAATTAAACCTTAAAAAAAGTGCAAGTAATAATGAAAAATAAAATATATTAGGGCATCCCATAAGTTCAAAATGAACGAAATTTAAAGAGTATTTTTTAATGCCTAATGGAGCTGAACATTATTTTTGTGTTTAGATGCATTTAAACTGATCAAATTTTATATCAGAGAACAATAAAATTAAATTTATCAGTGTAAAAATCATAGGGATTTATTGTAAATTCCATTTTGTATTTTCTCCTGAACTGTTTTTTAAACAGGTTCTGACAAGTAAAATGCTACTAAATTATGCCTAGTATAGAATAGGATTTTTATGGAGTCATGGATAGTAGCTTGGATTGATGAACTGGAGAGCTGAGTTTGAATTTCACTCAAGTTTGTTACATTCGCTTATGTGAAAATACCTTTGGGAAAGGAATGAATCCACCTCTTCTCCTCTCAGCTGTGGGTAAATAGCAACCGGTGGCAACTGGTCTAGAAGGACAACTGAATTCAAAACCTCTATAGGTAAAAAAAAATTAAAAAAGTCTCATCAACCTACAATTGGCCAAGTGTGGTGAGTACCGCTGCTCCCCTGAAGTCATGGTCAACAGGAGTGAGAAGGCCAGAATTTTGTACATATTTATACTATAAACATGCCAATCTTGAATTCAATAAAGCATTAGATTACAGAGAATATTTTCCTAAATTTTTAAGATTACTTAGTAGTTAAAAATTATATAAAAAAGGCACTCACGTAATTTTTACAGATATATCCACCATAGAAAAAAAAATTAGATAAACTTTTGTTAACACCTTAAATAAACAGGTAACCGCCATGATAAAAAATGCATTTCAGCAATATTTTAAACTTAATGTAAGTAATATTTGTTTCAAATCAGATTAATTATACTTTAAATCAGATAATATTCCTCAAATAAAGTTTCACAAAAATTATTTTTTTTATTTTTGAAAGATTTAAAAAAAATAATTACATTGTGATTACGGATGGCTAAAAATGGCACTAAAATCAGCTATTTTAGCAATTTAAAAACAAAAACTTCATCCAGTCAATTTAGTTTTGAAATACGGAAAAAGTATTTTGCTTATTGGAAATATTAAATTTACTCTGTTAGTTTGAAATTAAAACTAAAATAAAAGCTTCAAGTAAGACCTTTCATTTTAAAAAATTCTTATTAACCTTAGGTATTGTATTTTCTATGAAGATAACTATTTTGCTGTGTGTCCATATTTCCAAAAATCAGCACATTTATACACACCCAAAAATTTCAAAATTCTATTTAAAATATTGGGGGTTGATGAATTGTAGTAAGCTTTGCTATTTATGATTAGTAAATATAGTTTTTACTTAATAACAATATCACCTAATTGGTACATATTAATACAGAATTTTAAAAGTTTTTAAAATTTATAAATTATTCTAATTAAAATTTAAATAAATAAAAACAATTCTTGTAAAAATTCATTATTCATTCAAAATACTTTTTTCTTAAGACAATAGTGTCCATAATATATCTTACTCATATAAGCAAGTAAAAGCTTTTCTAATTAAATAATGTCTTAGTTTTATTTAAGTGCCTCCACTGAGTCACTAAAATATGAGAATAACATGGTGAAAATACCTCAAGCTTAATAGAAACATAGTTTTTGTATATGTATAATCATGCCAATTATTTTGCATAATTAGGTTACAATAAGATTTGTATTTTATATGAATACTACCTTATGAAAATTGGGATGTAGTAGAATTGGGCACTCATATCATAGATTGGGGGCGGCACAAAACTCTTGAACAGGCCCTATATAAATATATATATATATATAATATTTATATATATATAAAAAAATCAGCATGTGTATATTCAGATGTGGTAGTTGGTTGTGTTGAATGAAGTATGTATATGTGTGAGACCATGCAGGATTGTGTGGGTCATGCACAATTGTAGTATTTTGTCTCTGTGTATTTTATGACGACAACAGCATTGGAGAATTGATCAATTCATCGATTCTGATTTAATTTGACTGTTTGTCTACTTATATATATATGCTAGCAAAACAAAGATATCTGTTTAGAAATTACCACTTGGCGTCTGATTCATCTGCAAGCCATCATATCTTAGTTGGTACAGTTCTGGTCTCTAATTAATTGCCAAACTATGACATTTGTATCCTTTGTGAGAACGTTTCTGATTAGTTTGCCAGACTATGTCATAACCTTGTTGAGACTGTTTCTGATTAGTTTGCCAGACTATGTCATAACCTTGTTGAGACTGTTTCTGATTAGTTTGCCAGACTATGTCATAACCTTGTTGAGACTGTTTCTGATTAGTTTGCCAGACTATGTCATAACCTTGTTGAGACTGTTTCTGATTAGTTTGCCAGACTATGTCATAACCTTGTTGAGACTGTTTCTGATTAGTTTGCCAGACTATGTCATAACCTTGTTGAGACTGTTTCTGATTAGTTTGCCAGACTATGTCATAACCTTGTTGAGACTGCTTCTGATTAGTTTGCCAGACTATGCTGTCATACTATTGTTAGGATCATTTCTGATCAGTTCATAGAACTATGACATCATGACCTAGTGATTCTGAATTCTCTTTGTTATTTTTGCCATTACTACAATTAATTCATAGCTGGTATTTTTGTACTGTTGATGTTGTAGCAATAACATCACCAAAGTTGGAATCAGTTGTCTGACAATTCTATTAAGTAACATATTTCTTTGATATCTAAATCTGACATCCATAACTGAAAAATCTAATAGTGTATAAGTATGTGTATATGTGTGCATAAAATAAGTATGCATATGTATGTGGATAGAATTAGAGATGGTCATGAACTTAATATCACATAGTTTAAAACATAATGTAAACATTGTTCAACTCTACAGATACCTGAAAAATAAGGGGGAAATTGTATTATATAAATAAAAAAAAAAACACAGTTTAACTTTTGCAACAGATTTTCCAAATATGAAGTTTAGTGTATAAAAAAGAAATAAAACAGTTTAACATAATTATTCAATTGTTAAAAGACTTTTCTCGTTAATAAATGATACATTGATGCACTTATAGTTGAACTTCTGTTAATATTATTGTGCTTTTGTGAACTCCATGATATGCTTGTAGTCGTATAGTATATGCTATGCCAGTACCACAAATGGTTTTTGAATTCGGAGTTGTCCTTCTCCTACATAGGTTGCCACCAATGGCATAGTGTGGGCGGGGCAATTACCCTGCACGCTAAATTTTTAGGGAAGAATAAAATTAATTAGGTTGAGAAAATGCATAAGAAACTAGAAATTAAAACAGCTAATTGCTAAGTAGGTGCAATAGTTTAAATTGTCCTGGGCACTCAAAACCCACCCTACACTAATGGTTGACACTTAAGATTGAAGAGCCCAATCTGTAGCTAGCACGGGAGGATAATTTATGCCTTTCTCCAGGGGTATTTGCATGAAAGTGAATGTAACAAACTTGGTTGGAATTTGAACTCAGCTTGCCGAATTCTCATTCTGAGCCACTATCCATTACACCGCCTGCACTTTTTTCATTATATAAAAAAAAGAGATTCTTTTAAAACTGTTAAATATATTGTCTTTCATTATTATTGCTTTAAATTAAAATATCAGTAGATAACTTGCGTAAACAATGACTGTACAATTGCCTAAGCATGTGGTTGTTGAATTCAAATACCTCTATTAGAAGCAATGACCCACTGATTTTTTGATAAGTGCTTATATACTGTAAAAATAACACAGGATAGATTACTACTACTGCAAGTACTGAATGACTCTACTGTATTGCAAAATAATGCATACTTATCAATGATAACATGACTGAAAATATTTTTGTGGGTTAAAGCAAAGTGGAATGTTCAAAGTCAACATTAAACGATTTCAATTGGATATCTAATGAAGTTAAGCATAGAATTCTAAGCACGAAACAGATTGGTCCAAAGATTTGACACATTAACATTATATTGAGCATATTTTTAATAATGATTTCCTGCATATGAAACATTTGGTTTTATGTATACATCAGTGAACTAAAGATTAGAGAGGGCAACTTAACTCACTCATTTTTATATATGATTTGACAAAGAATAAACTTTACTAAGTCAATATAACTTTTGCTACAACACTTCAGTTTACAATCTATGAGCTTCAATGTAGATGATCATGGACATCAGTTAAATAATTATCTTATCATCACCTGATGAAGCTAATGGTAAGTTTCAATTGTTTAGTTTTGGGTGTGATCACAAACTGAGAATAATAGAATGACCAATTTCTCATAATGTTTAGAAAGTCTTCATCCCATAATTTCTGTACATTCATTTGTAAAATCAAATCTCATTGGTTATATATTTTTTGTGAGGTTAATTGCATTTACTGTAAAATTTCATTTACATAAAGAAATTAAATAAGACATGGCTGGTGATGACTGTGGACCTATAGAAATATGATCCTGTTTCAAAAATTGAGAGGTGTAGTTCTTTTTGAATATGTTGTTTGTTCATATTGTATTTACACTTAGACGTACTAGTTATGTTTAAAAATTATTTTTCCATTAGCTATATTTTTGTTATTCATTGGAATGGTTAGATAGTATATTGCCACACCAAAATTCCTGTAATTACTGAAAAAAAAAAAAAAATAATAAATAAATTTTTGCCTTTCCACCAAAAATAGTTGTTAGTAGTCCCCCCCCAAAAAACTATTGCACTAATCTGCAGTATATGTGAAAATGTTTTTTTATACAAATGAATAATTCATATGAAAACAATATAAAGAAAAATATTTCAATTGTTTTTTGTTTTTAAAAAAATATAATTTGAATATTTTTGTTCTGCTTTCCTTTTATTTCCTTATGCACCAACCAGCTTCTAGTTTTAAGTCGTTAAAAAAGAAAAAGAAAAGTTCAATATAATAATTCCTTAATAGTAAATACAAAAATGAGTTAACTTTGGTTAATATTTTTTCCAATAATGTTTTTTTTTAAAAAAAAACAAAACGAGAAAAGCAAACTCCGATTCGTACAAAGTTACTTACACTGGCAATGTGAACATTTTCAACATATAAAAGGAAAAAGTGATTATACTTAGGGCAATTTATCTTTTTTTTTTAAATGTTATGAGTCAGTTATACATTATTTCAGAAAAAGAACTAGGAAAAAAAAAACAAACAAATACTGGTGGAGAATTAATTGGCAAACCACACCTTAATAGTGCATATTTTTTTAGCCCTTGCCTTTAACTGTCAAAAAAAGCAAATCTAAACTGTGTGTGCGTGTAGTTTTTTTTCTTTTTAAAAGGGGAGGGCCCAGAAACTAAGAATTCATTTCACTTGCGTGCCTTTAAGCCAAATCATAAAAGTAGCATGTCGAAAACATTCAAAATAAATTATTTGTTATAATATAAATTCTGTCATCGTTAAGAGTTCAGCATTTCTCCAACAAAAAAACGAAAGTCCCGTAACTCAATTTGTCCACTATTTCGGACCCGAATATTGTCATTTCATTTTTTAAAGTCCCTATTTAAAATAAATAAAATAAAAATAGTGATTTCTTAAATGTCAAGACAGTATCCACTTCATTCAACAAAGAGGGCCACAAAATTGTGTTTGCAGTGCAGGACTTTTGTTTTATTGGCGGTGAAACAAAAAAATAACTTTTTGTTTAGTTAATGACTTGTGCCATTTACAAGTTGAACTTCCTTTTCGGGTGTTTAGTCCCTTTATCGGACACCTGCTCGAGATTAATTTTTATTTTTCGACACATGATTTTATTGGAGAAAACTTTTCCTATTTTTCTTTTCTCCCTTTAAGACTACTAATGTTGTTATTATACAGATCAAAACTTTGTGATAAATTTTTGTCGATAGCATACAAAACAACACGCCCATTTTATCATTTTAGAACTACGATATGTATTATAACCAATGCAAAAAAGAAGAAACAAAATTTGAAGAGAATCGAAACATTAAACAAAAAAAATACTACAAACGTAAAAAATATTTATAATTTATTTTACCTAGTATATTTTTTGTTATTTCTAATGTAAATGATTATTGCCTCCCTTTAAATAAATTCCTTTAGCTATAATTGGAAGAAAATAATTCTTTCCCTGTTGAAACAAGTTGCGCGCCAGAAAAGTATGGATAAAAGCTTCTCCAACAAGTCCTTGTAGTTAAATGTAAAAGTAACTTGTTCAAAAAGATATGCAAAAAGAAATAAATACGATTCAATTGTCATCAGAAATTAATGTTAAAGTCATATGCTTCTAAATCTATAAAATAAAAATAAATTATGTCAATTCTGATTTTTTTTCTGATTATACACTGAAACTTTGATTATTAAAGAATAAAAATGAAACAAATTCATTAAACTTTTCGAACAAAACTTTCATAAGAAAAAGTTTAATAATTATGTTGAGATACAACATATTATGAAAGACCGGCTACATAAGTGAATTGTTTTTTTAAAGTTAAAATAATTTTCAAATAAATACCAATGTCCAGATTAAATTAAATTAAAAAATTCAAAACTAAAGTCTAATTTGAAATTATGCTAATATATTGATTTATTTTAGATGCTTCTATAAAAGACAAAGACTTTAATTAAAGTTTAAGAGGCAAATTATCACGAATATTGTTAACAAGTTTGCATTGTATTTTGAAAAAAATACGGTACTAAAACTTTTTCATTCATTAAATTAAATGAATTGAACGTTGTTCACTAAAAATTACATACCATCGACTGTCTGCTAAAATTTTAAGTTTATCATATAAAAAATACAGTACTTGTACTATCTTATAATTACAATTTACAACAAAAAGTGATGTTGAGTTGTCCCAGAAAGAGTGAAAAACAAATTTGAGGACATTTTTCCCATCAGCCCGTTTAAAATGACGTCACGATGCTTGTCTCTCGGCCATAGTGCGCCATTTTGAAATGCTGTCGATGGTAGGGATAATAATTATTCTTTTGCCATCGTAGATCTGTGATTTACTGTTGCGATTCTGATACGCCAGTACGATAAACTCTCTTCATCATACGGTTGGATAATACAATCATTTTCCGTTTATAATGGCGGGTAAGAAAGTTCTTCCTCTATATTTTACCACCGGTATAACACCACCACTAGCTCGGTCATACTTGTGCATAAGTTTTCCTTTTCTATCGTATTGCTACCTATCTGTGTATTAAAAAAAAAATCTTCCCTTATATCCCGTCATAACAAATAAAAAATATTTTTCTTATTTGCAGGCAATGGCGGGGAGATCCAATGGTGTTTTTCTCAAGTGAAAGGTACCATAGAGGAAGAAATTACCGAAGGTATGTTGGCGATGTCTCAAGACTTCTTTTTTTCCGTGATGTCGTATTATTTCTATCAGTTGTCAATTTTGGCTGATCATGTTGCACTCGTATCTTCTGATTAATGTCGCTTTACGGTCTGTCAATAATGCCTTGGGGTATTTCTTTCATCATACGAATAAAATATTTATGGATTCTGGAATGTCATTAAGGAAAAAAAAATCCGGAAGAATAATCAGTTTCCAACGTTTGTGAAATAAATTATACTAAAACATTGAAATAAGATTTTGTTTTCTTTTTTTCAATATAATTTAAATCTTATAAATCTATAGGCTTTCATTTTTCTTAAAATTGTTTTTCTTGAGGTATTTTTAAAAATCGATTTCTTTAAAAATGACTAGCATTTGTCTCTTATGCTTCAAATGTCTTTTCTTAAATAAAATCTGACATTTCAATTTTTTTTATTTTACAAAAGAACGTACACCAGAAATTTCCTTTTTTATTTTTTAAATTTTTAATCCATATTTATTTATTTTAAACCATTGTTTTTCCCTCTTTAATCTGATCGCATCCTTCGTTTTTTTGTCTTCACAAAACGATTTTACAAGTATATGAATGTGCTTCAAGCTTAAATACTGTATTTCTGTGTACCACTACTTTTTTTTCTTCTTTAAAGTTTAAAATTATTTCTAGTAGCAGTAAATTCTCTTAGTCTGAAAAATTAGCTTCCAAGGCAAGAATAGATCTTTTGTACTGAGACGTTAGAATGTCCACATTGTTTCAATGTTAAAGGAAGATCTAACTAGAACAGTTTGACTTTTTCCCCTCCAAAAAATTATCCGTGATTCGATTAAAAGTTAAATAAAGTCATTTTGAAATTAGTTATTAATTAAATAAATCTCTGGGAGATAGAATATGTCTAAAATGTGATGGACTAATTGGTGATAAAAATCATTCGGAATTTAATTTAAAATTGATACGAGATGAAGAAACGGAAACATGCATCAGGGTTGCTTAAATATTAATTTTAAAAATTAATGGAGAGAAAGGAGGAAAAAAATGACCTTTGTATGCAAATGATCATGTCATTTCGTAGACTGTCTTTACGAGCAATAATTTTATAATCTATCAACTTTTTATCGAAAATGTGGTACCGCCACTGGCTTTAAATTACAAATTCTTCTGTAGTCTAAGTAAATAGCTACTACTATATCGCATGGGTACCATTGGGGTAGGTAGATATGTTAAGTGACTATTGTGTTGCCTGCAAAAAGGCTCTGGAGGGAAATAGTACACACATTTTTTTTATTTTAAGTAACTGATAATTCCATGAAAGGTTAAATTTTGATTAATAAACAATTTTTTTTTTTTAATTTAGAATCTCCATTTTAAGAATGTCAACACATTTTAGGGTTTCCATTTAATTTGTCCTTCCTTTTAAATGAAAACTTTATCATCTATTGGGTATGAACATGATCATAAAGTCAACTGTGCATGTTTTAAAGGAAGAAGAAAAGCTAACCCCCCGAATCCGTATCCATCTGTCTGTAGTGATGACATTTAAAACAATTTGAGAATTGCTGTTGCCTTTCGAAAACAGGTCATTTCTTGTGATGAAAGCGAAGGTTAAAATTAATTGCTCGTTTCGAAATCTGTCACTCACTGATAATGATTCACTCAAAATTTCCCCTTAAAAACTGTCTTTATTTTTTTCCCGCTATTTAGCCAATAGATTTTTTTACTTGATTTCTGGAAAACCTTTTGAAGGTCTGCTTGTGTAAAATAATCCCCCTTTTTTTAGGGAGACACTTGTATTAGAATTTTGACTTTTATTTATTCATTTATGTTCTGAATTAATTCAGTATGGACTTTGTTCGAATGTAACCACATTGAGAAAGAAAGGTGAATGAAAACAAGTAATAATGAAGGAATCGTTAACGAACCAGCGATAATGCAGGTTGTTGTCGAAATTTGCCACCCACCTATTCACTCGGCTTTATTTATTTATTTTTTCTTTTTGCTGAAAGATTATATTTTTAACTGGACACAAAACGGGATTTCGATGATGTTGATGAAATGAAGACCTTGTTTTAATGTCTAAATTTAAAATCGGTTTACTTTAGTGTAACTATTTTTTATGATAGGTTTTGGAAAATCAACGAGAGTGTGTGTGTGTGTGTGTGTGTATATTTAGATATATATATAAAATCTGTTGATATGGTCTTCAAGCAAGATCAATAGGTTTCGTCCTCACGGGGTTCAGATCATATGAACACACGTCCGGGAAAGTGAAACTACTGTTACTAAGAGTGGTAGTAATAGTACTACTGCAACTGCTGCTGTTAGTATGTTTGTAATGACCTCCCTGCCTACTTTTACTTCATATTTCCATATTGCGTTTAAATTGAATCCGTCTTCTTGTGTCATTTACGATTTCTTAATGTTTTGATGCTAAATCAAATATTTCCTGAAGCATTATATAACGAAGTAACTAAATATTTTCCGAATATTATCATTTTAATTTTACGAGCCTTTATAATTCTTCTATAATTTTAATCATGTGGCTTTAAACAGAAAATAATCAATCCTTTTTCATAGTAGTCATCTAAAATACTCCAAAAACACCAGATGCGTTTGTGCATGTAAATGATTATCACTCGGATCGTTTTTCTTGTCTTGACGCATTGTCCAGATACCAACTCGCTAAAATTCAATTTGTTTTTTTTTTCGTTTTTTTTTTTAAAAAATCATTGTGTGTATATGACCCTAGCTCAGATTTTTAAAAGTGACAGATGTTCAAAGCAAGAGAAAGTGAGTGAATTTCTACGTTGAATTTTCTTTGCTTTTTCTATTTAATATATTTGAGCGGAGACATCGTTTTAAGTTCTGAAATGTTTGTTCATTTTCCGTAACACGACCGATCGTTCCATGAATTGCATTGTCACAGAAGAGGATGATCCTAGCCAACAGAACCACCTGACGTTGATCCTTGTTACCATGCTGTATGCTTTTATTTATTTTCTTTAACATTTCGTATTTACAGTGGCAGTAGTAGTTGTAAGAAAATCTAAGAAAAAGAAGCAAGCTTCATTTATTTCCTCCGTGTTCTTTGTGCATGAAACTGACCTTTTTAATAAGCACATGCTCCCACGCACTGTTTGCTGCTTAGTGACACTAGCTACGAATGGATGACAAATTTGATGATGATGCTGCTGCTACCAGTTAATGGGCAGCTATTAATAGCCACAGTCATCTTGGTTTGCTGGACTTAATCGAGTAGCAGCTTTTCTCGTCATTGGCTAACATTATTTATCGAAACAAATATATTTTTTCTCTTAATCGAATTATCTTTTCCAACGTTTGGCTGTTAGGCACAGTCTTGTTTTTTGGTAACAGCATTTTAATTTATTTTTTTTTTTTCTTAAAAATAGTGTAATTATTTTATTGGATCTTTGATTCTTATAAATTAAATTCATATTGCTAATTAATTTTTTTTTTACGTTCTCCTCTAGTAAAGTGTCACTGTCGTAATGGTTTAGTGAAGTCATTGCCATTATCCATGGTTGAAAATTATTTATTCATTTTTCTCCGCCCTTTGCGCTCCGATAATAATGTCAATGTGGGATTTCATTTTTGGAGGGAAAATAAGTCGATTCATCATGTCATCTCATCCGGAGAAACAGCTCACACTAAATTAGCTTCTCCCCCAACTAAAATGGCTACGTAGAAGGAGGGAACCAAAAATTCGACCTATATATTTTTTTTTTCTTGTGTACTTTAATCTAGTTGACATTCTTTGCTCCACTTGTCATCATCCTTTGTCCATTTAAGTAACAAAATGAAAATAGCATTCTTACACTATTAAGCCAGTTATGACCCATCATTTCTCTCCCGCTTTAGGACTGGGTTTATTTATTTTTATATATATATATATATATATATAAGTTTCCTGAAGACAACGTTGTTTCATGCCGAACTAATGCTGTGCTCAAAATCACTAAAGTCAAAAATGCCATTCATTGGAAAGTGAAACCATTTAATTTTTTCTAAATAATTATTTAAAGTTAAAGACCTATCGTTACAAAAGTCATTTTGTTTAAATTTCTCAGACAAGTTGTTTCATTGGAAGCACTTTCCTCATGTAAAAAACGACCGTTGTAAAAGTTAAGAAATTGGTTCTTTTCAATGTCTACTAAATTTTTGGTGGGGATCGAATTTTATGCAAGTTACTATGCGCTTTTTCAATCTATAAATGAAATCAAATCCCAGTCAGCACTTGCAATTAAATTAAAACTTGGGTCATTAAAAAAAAAAAAAAAAAAACACCTAGCAGCACCCTAACTCCTTTTTGTGAAGCAAAATTTGAAAAAAAATTTTTTTTACAAAGAATATATTTTTTTTTCGTTTTATATGTTGATATGAACAGTGACATGAGCATAAATATTTTTCCTTTCTTTCTTATAATATTGTAATATACATTTTTGTGCTGTTTTGCAACAAGCCATCAAAATCATCATTTTTATTTGTTTCAAACAATTTTGAGATTAACTTAGTTTTAAAAGTAATTTTTATTATTTCCAAAGTGATTAATTTGGAATAACATATTTTTTCTCACTTGGAGAATTTTAAGGAAAATAATTAAAAAAAAAAATGTTTAGACTTTCCAAATTACTTAGGTTAAATCGTTTTATAAAAAAAAAATTATGTAAAATTTTATAAGTTTTAAATATTTTGAAATTAAGAGAAATCAACGAGCTGATGTCCACTTGTTTTTGCACAAATTCCTTCTCTTCTAACGCCCCCCCCCCCCCAGTTATAGATTAGATAGCAAGGCTGACAGGGCTCTTTCATTTGAAGTGATAACCCATCTATGAGAATGAAATTAGCCTGAAGAGGGATAGGTCCCATCAGGCTACTGCTATGGCTGCTGTACATGTGATGCTCTAATGACTCTCATGGATTACAGGACTTGTGACAGATAAGGGATTACAGAAGTGTTCATATTTTACTTATTTCTAAACTGAGACAAAAGTTTAACAATGGTACAGTCTGATGTAACAATTATTCTTAAGGCATGTATTAAATGCAAATCATAAGACTTGGTATGTAAACATTCATGATGTTAAAAACAAAATGAACAGTTTAATGAAAGCAGTCAGCTTTTTTGCATTTCTTCCTTTTACATCTTTAAGGAATCTATTGGGATAAAAAAAACAGTGCAAGGAATTAAATCTGATAAATGGAGAGCTTGTATTTTATTTGAATAATCTATCAGTTGGTTTGTTTAACTTTCTACCAGTTGGAGCTTGATATTTCTTGATATTTTTTCTGTATTTGTTGCATCATTTCTTTGTCTTTTGGGATTCTTCAATGCCTGCAAACACTAATCCAGTGTTTTATATATATATATATATATATATATATATATATGCAATTTGTGGGTAAGGTACCTGTGAAATTGAATATATAATTGTCAAAAATTAGTATGAGAGCAATGTAAATTGCCACGTCCATCCTCAAAACATACTCATGTACTTATCACTTATTATTGAATATTGTCTTTCCCTTTTTAACAATCGTACATGAGACAAGGTTATTTAGGCCTATTTCGCTGTTTTTTTTTTCTCCAAATTTAAAGTTGCCTTGATTGCTCTTTAAAAGTTTTAAAACTTATTACAATAATTTCTCTGATACTTTTATTTTGACTTGCAGGAACTTAGTCATAGTACTTTTACTGTTTTAAAGGAGTTTTGTTATATCATTCAAAATTAGATTACAGCACGATTGATGAAAGCCTATTATTATAAGCATTTCGTATGAACTAGTGACTAAAAATGACAAAAACTTGTTTTTCTTGTGCCTAGATGATTTCATTTTGTTAATCATCCATCCATACTACCTACATACTCTAAGAAAAAAAAATTTCTATTAAAAATATCTGTTTCATTAGATTTTGTTAATCTTTACTATTTTAAGCCAGTTATTTAATAACATTTCAGACATGTCAAAGGGAAATAATGATTTTTGTTTATTTTTCAGACAATATATTTTCTAATATCCATTTTCAAATAAGAATTCAACTGATTTAAGTATTCTAGTGGCTTATCTTTTACAACTGTAAATGTTTTTAGTGTCCAAAAGATTTTTTCTTAAAGAGATTTCATGAAATTAAATAAAGGATTTGATTAGCTTTTAAATATTTCTTCAAATGTTTTTTAATACTGTTTTCACAAATTCCTTCATAAATGAATGTATGGAAACGCAATTCCATTTTTTGTTAGATTTTTAAAATCTGGGTGTTTTTCATATCAAACTTCATGCAATTGTCACACATTTTATACAATTTAAATAACTTTCCAAGCACATGTTTTTGCTTCTACATGTGGATACATAATTTTTAACCTGGAATTTTCTACACTCTCTTATGGCATATATATTAATTTTTTTATTTTTTTTATTAATATTACTTGTCAGAAGTACATAGGTGGAAGTCTCTTTATTTTATACTTGAACAATTTGTCTTTTTTAAAATCTTTGTAAGATGGTCTTAAAAGATCTTTATAATGAATATGGAAAACAACATTCTAAAAAGAGCAAAAACCAAATACTATACAATTTGTTTTAATTGCATTCTATTTATTACTATAAAGCCAGTAATTGTTTGCTAGTATGTGTCTTTCAGCTGGCCAAATGGCAGAAAACTACTTTATAAGGGTAACTTGATCAGGAATGAAATGTGATAGGTGGCACTGACCTCAGGAGTCATTTGAGATTGCCACAGGGCAGTTTAGGGTCAAAACTGCTATTTCTGAACTAAGAACAAAAGGGGTATTTTTTTTTTTTTTTTAACACAACACCACATAAACAGGAAGTACTCTAATTGTTGGTGTCTATAAAGATTTTCTTTCTAAAAAGAAAATGGAAGCAGAGATGCCAGTGGCAAGATGGTTAACAGTCTGGAAAATGGAATTGGTAAACCAAATTCAAACTCTGAGATAATGTGTCCATTTAGCACTAATGATTGGAGAAAAGCTATGAATAGAAGTGATACAATTGATAATTTGTGATTAAAATGAAGTCCCATACATTGTGTAAATTTATATGGTAATGTGTATGTGGGGCAGTAGTAAATAAAAACATGAAAAAAGAATTTAGTTCTAGGTTTTACATTTGTTTTTTTTAATTTTGATAAAAGTAAAATAGAATTTTTTTTCCCATTATCAACTGTAGACTCAGCCTCTTTTTAAAGCACCTTGATACAAAGTAAACTTATGTGGTTATGTGCATTTCAGGCAGATACTTCAATGAGTACAAAATAGTGACAAAATAATACAGCAAGGGCAGCATTTATTCTCTATCAGATAACATTGTCAATGCTACTATATTGATTTTTTTTTTTTTTTTAATACTTCTATTTAGATTAATGCTAATAACTGTATTGATTCATATTTATTTTTAAATGTGATGATGGAAACTCCTCTTTTGTACTATTATTGAATTAAATTTATCTGAGAAAGTCATCACAATTTTGCTATTAAAATAAAATTCCTTAGATAGTAACTTTTTTTTTCTGGGTTGTTTGCTATTGTATATTAATGATCTATTTTACAATATTACAATGATAAATTGTTTTGCCAAGTTCAAACCAAGTTTTCTTTTTCTCTTTATCAATAACATTTTTGTATATCTTTTTGAATCAGGAAAATAAGTATTTCAGTTTTGATTGATAGCCTTATCAAGAAAATTTAAAATTGTCATTTGAATTATTTAGATTAGTATGTTTTAACCATTTAGTACATTCTTTAACCTTCAGGTGTTTGCAAATTTCTGAAGATCTGATTTTAGTCCTTAAAAAAGAATCCCGATGGTGACTTTTTTTTCTTTTTTTTAATGGATGTGATCTCCACCCAAGACAAATTGAAGAATACACTAAATGAAATGTGATAAAAAGAAAACAAAATGAAGATAGCAGTTTGAATAATTAGAGGATATCTTAAAAGTGGTTGTTTTGACTCGAAAGTACATAATTGATAATATTTTTCAAATTTATATTCACTTAGAATGAAATATTTCCTTTAATGATGGCTTGAAATTGACTTTTTTGTTAACCAGATTAATTAAATAACTTATCCTTTTTTTCAGAAAGCTTACTACTTGAAAGCTTTCTGATAGCATTCAAGATGTGTTAAAATATCAGCCCCAGATATGATATTGCGAGGTAGTATTCCTGAATGAGAAATCTGAAACTTTTGGCACTTTTTTTGGAGAATTCAGAAAACTTGTTTAATTTTCTTTACAAAGCAAAATCATCTTAGGAATTTTTTTTTGCCTTCCATCAGCATGGCTGATGCTAACCTCCTGGAGAGCTGACTCACTGTACCTTCTTGGTTTCAGGGAAGATTGTATTGAATCAACTGCTGAGTGGGCTGCTAGGAGGTCAGTTCACCGTTATGCTAGACAATTTTTCTTGCCAGAATCCATTAGCATTTATAAGTCTACTATTCATCTATATATCTAGTTTGGTACTTCTACTCTGTATCTAGAGACTCTTGGTAATATCCAAAGAACCAGCATTGTTATCAGTTCTGACTTGGCATCTTGGCTTCAGTCACTTTCTCACTGCTGTAGTGTAGTTTCCCTTTGCTTCTCCAATAACAATTTTTATGGTACTAGATTGATAGCTAGGTCTTATAATGTCACTGTTAAAATTACTAGTTGTAACCATAAGTTCTATGCTAAGTTCTCACTTTCTTCCAGTTTCTTGCTTTCCTGTTAACTATGATCTTCAAAAATTTAAATCCAATGTCACCACCATGTTCTGTCTCCTTTAATACTGTCCTTTTATTGTCCTGTTTCTTTCAATCTTGGTAATCCCTTGTATCCTAGTGGCTTTATTACCTTACTTGGGGTGAAATGATTAAAAACAATGGAATCTGAGATGAGAAAAATTAAGTTGAGGTTAGATGATTATTTTTAATTGAGCATTTTACAAAACAACTGTAAGCCATAAACTTTGTTTCTTTTGGCAAGTCAGAAAAAAGTTTTGTAAAGGCTTTTGGTGAAACAACCTTGAGCTGAAAGGACTACTTCACATATTTACATTACTACCAAGTTGTTAACCAGTTGTTTTGTTTATGAAAAATTACAGGAATTTTGTACCTTTTTTTAGTGGTATTAAATTTCAATTAAAAATACCTGGTCTATAAAAACTTTTTATTTAATAGACTTTTGAGAAATTTAATACAATATAAATTTTTTAGTTGTAAATACTCATTACTTCTCAATTTTTTGAAGAGCCTAATTTTAGGTCATTAACAATTTTAAAGTTATGGAAAGTACAGTTGTTCTTTTTACATTCTTCAACATGCAGAATATTTGATGTTCTGTTATAATGGGTTGAATAGCTTTGTCTTAACTTGGTTAGAAATATGAAGATGCAAAATTATCCATTAAAGTTTTTTTTTTTTTTTTTTTTTTTCCCCTCTCTCAATCTTATGAAGTCTATCATATCTTCATTCGACTTTAGTAATAATTCCGCCAAGTAAGATTTCGGCAATATCTCCAAAGTTGGCAGTTGCAGTTTATGTTGAACTTGTATGCACTATTTTCAGTATAAAATAGTTCTTAAAAAAAATTTATGAAAAATTCTACTAGGGCTAGTTTTTAAAATGTAATTATATTTTACATTTGGTTTAATTTTTTTTTTTTTTTTTTTTTTTTTTTTTAATCTTGACAAATCAAGTGATTAAATTTTATTTATAAAATTGCCTTAAATCATGAAATGGATTAGAAAAAAAAATATTCCTCTTCAATTTTGGGTGTTAGTATTAAATATCTTAATATTAGAATGACAAATTTTACTTTGAAGTTAAATGTTTAACTATTTTGAATAATCTTGTACACTTGGTAACTATTATAATTTATGAGTCAAGATTTTAATAAATACAAATTAAAAGCTGCTTAGAAATGGAAAAACATTTTGTCAGAATGGTATAGTTTTGACAGTTGTTTTGTATTTTAAAAAAGTAAAGAAAATACAGTATCTGTCCCATTTAAAGATGTTTACATTAGCCATACATTTTACTACGAAACATATGAACCAGAAATGGTTTATACAAAGTTAATTTTTTGGGCAATGTTTTTAACTGAGCAGCAGATAGAATTTAATATACTTCTGACAAACTCCTGTCAAATTTCATTTCAGCATTTCTTGGGTAAACTTTATTTGGAAGAATTGCTTAGTTACCAACATTGTAACGAGCTGCTCTTTTGTTTGATAATTGTATAAAGCATTTCTCTTGTACATAATATGCACTCATAACAAATTGACATGTCTATCAAGACAAATCTTTTATACTGTTTTTCATTTGTTTGACTAATGTTAAGACATACGTTCAAAAGAAGTACTATAAGATTTGGTAAACTGACTTTGACACAATTTGTTAGATTTGAAAATATTACTTCGCAATGCTTTGAAATGTTGCTGCTATTTAATAGCTTTGTCATTCTTTAACTTCATTAAAAATGAATCAAACTATCAAAGTTTTAAAATTTACATTACTACTCAAATGAGCCTGATTTAACTGTGTATATTATTATGAAATATTTAAGTAGTTCTGCTTATATGCTACTTTGTTTAACTACAGTATATATTTGGCTTGTCTTTTTGCAAACATTTTACCTAAGTGTTTTATATTGATTCATTAATACTTGTTACTATCATGACTGGAAATTATTGCTACTATTCGTAACTTTTTCATTCATTACTTGATTATGTCATACCTTAGTAAACAAATTAAGATGGTCAGTATTGATATTTATTAAGCTTAGCACAAGGCTAAATGGGTGGAGGAAATTAAGGAAGATTGTATTGCACCAATTAAGAGGAGAGTTTGCTGACTTTGAAAATCAGCATTTCAAATCCTGGCCTTTACCTGGATGAACACTGACTACTTGTACCAGTAGCGACTAGGCAACAATTTAACTAAACAGGGCAGGTATTTACTTTGGTTAGTTTGGCCCAAGACAACAGTGAGGCTCAAACACTGTGGAAGTAAGCCTATGAGACAAGGTTACGAATCATTACACTATAGTTGATTGATTATATATATATATATATATATATATATATATATATATATATATATATATCTCTAAAAAAACACTGTAACAGCAAAATTGTTCGATTAAGCTTTGAACTGTTGTATCTTAGAAATGATTAAAGACATCTTACTGGGATTCTCTGAGGATTGGATTCTAGTTTGGGCAATTAAGTTGAAGTGATGATCCCTCTTCCTGCTGTGACCTCCTGATACAGTCTCTCTCTCTCTCTGTCTCTTTGACTTATTAATAGTTCTCTAATGATTCTTGAATGGACTTTGAAGATGGATGCCAGTTTTTTTAATCCTTCACCTTGTAGCATATTTTACATTCTTCTGGGTGTCGGTAATCATGGCTCTTCATGACTTCTTGTTCTTTGTAATCCTTAGTAAAGTTTTTTTTCTTCTTGCTTTATCTCCTAATCACTGTTCTGCCAATCATTTCCACAAGCTTGTATGTGCTGCTTTCCTCTGTCCCTCTTGCCTTCAATAGTCCTATGAGTAAAGACTTTCCAAACCTTCTTTCCTCCTTATGTGTTCTAGAAGCTTCAACTCTTTCTAATGCTATGAATGTGTCCTTTTTGTTTCCATTTTCTGTAAAAAGTTGCTGTTGCTCAAGTGTTCAGTACATGGTATTCTCGGCATCCTTCTCTAGAACTACATTTCTCTTGTCACAAGTTTCTTCTCTATCTATGAGATGGTGATCCAGAATTTACTGCCATATAGAAGGATCAATATTATTTAGCAGTTCAGTACTTTTTTTTTTTTTAAATTTTCCCCTTTCTTAATACGTTTTGAAAGGCATCTTCAACTATCCCAATGTACCTTTTAGATTTCAGTATCTCCAATTTGTAATTCACATATTGTGTTCTTCCTTTTGCTGAAAACTATACATTCTATCTTACAATTAGTGTTTAGTCCTTTCTTCTTGCTTTCCTTTACTACATTCTGTAGGAGTTCCTATAGTTTCCTTCAACACTGTCATCTGCATATCTAAAGATTGTGGCTGCCAATAATGAATCCTGTTTGCTTCCCTGTAGAGGTTGAATAAGTTCAATGAGAAGACATCCTTATTTTATGCCCCTTTCTATTTTTGTGTATTTACTGAATTAATTTTCCATTTTCATGCATAGTTCCATAGTTTTCCCCCAGTATAAGTTCTGTATTCTAATGCCCTTCTCAAATAAATGAATCTTGCATAGCAGTTCAAACAGTTCTTTATGATATACTTTGTCAAATGCTTTTGCATAATCTAACTACCCTTTATTTATTTATTTATTTTTCTTAGAACACTGGATAACATTGTTAAAAATGACTTTATTACATATGCAAACATAACAGATATTTGAAATCTTTATTTTATTTTTTTAATTTACTTATTTTATTTATTTATTTTTTTAAAGCTTACATTGAAAATTTTCTGTATTTCCTGTTTGGATTTTTTCATTATTAGCTAATATCTAGTAAAAAATTTTCTTTTTAAAAGAACTCCTGAAAAGATTAATTGATAGACTCTGACTACAAAGAGTGACTACCTTCCCAGTTACCAATGAGAATAAAATGATATTCAGTATGAAACCACCACTTTTTAACAAGTAAACCTCAAAATCTACTCTTAATGGAATAACTAGACCAGTAAAAATATGTATCACTGGTCATTCTTAACTTGACAAAACAAAATATGAATATTTTATGCAACTGTAGTTGAATAGTGTACTGTGCTTTTACCAGCTGTATACATTAGTGAAGCTTGACTTCAATATTTATGCCAAGAACTGGTTTGGTTTCTTTCATATTTGTGAAAAATAATTTCACATCCTCGTTTTTTTTTTTTTTTTTTTTTTTTTTTTTTTTTTTTTACAATCTAGATCTAAGAACCTTATATATTTACAACCTACTTGACATAATGACAAAACATCTTCTTAATCTGGTTGAGAACTTATTGGTTTTCTTTCTTATAAATATTTTCAGTCAGATTATCATGAAGATAATAATGCTCAAATTGATTAAATGTGATTAAATGTTCTTAAATATAGCTAAACTTTCAATTATACAATAAAAATAAGACTCTGCTACCAGTTCTTGTAATGAGTAACTGCAAACTTCATGTTAAAATATTCATTCTAATTTGTGTACAGAATCTTGTATAAAATATATTTAGTTTATGCCTAAAGTTTAAAGCATATAAAGGATTTATTTCATATTTCTAGTTTTATATGGCATTATTATTATTATATACTGTTTTGGATTTTGCAACCTCTGTGTTTGTACACAGTAACTGTCTCAAAATTTCAAATTTAATCCTTTCTTCACACTACAGGATAGTGTCCCCCCCCCCATTCCACTGTCTATGCTAGAAAGATGTTGTGCATTGGTTGTATAGTTAATTTGCCCTTGTGATATTGCCTGATTCTCCCATTGAACTGGAATTACTTTCCTTCATATTTAATCAACAACCTTGCTGAAGATTGAAATCACAATTGCCAGATAACCTCTTTTTTCTTTTTTTTTTTTCTATCCCCCCCCCCCCCAACTAAGCTATGTGTCCTGGAGGACAGTTCAGTGGTGGAACTTAATCTCCTTCAACTGAAATGACTTTTCCACTTCTTGTAGCGTAATTAGGTGTTGGAATTTTTTAGTTCTTTCTCCTAATTAGAAAAGGGGGAAAATGGGATCATTTATTGTGATATTTAAAGGGATTTCTTAATTTCTGGGATGTCCAACTTCTCACTGTATAATTTTATAGTGAGCAATTGGAATATTTTTATGATGTAGCTGATGATTTTTTTTGGACAAGTTGATTAGGGATTCTGTGCTATGCAATAATGCTCATCATTGTTTTGGAAATATGTGATAAACTATTGTGGAGCTGGGATAGGAAATTCTTGTGCATGTATTTGCTAGATCTTTTACCTTTTTACTTTTTGTTTCATTAACACTTCTTGTTTAGTTAGTTGTTCCAATAAGTTTTTAAAAAATGCTTCTACAAAGAATTCATTGAATTTAAATTACTTTAAGTCACAATTTAACTAAAAGGTAATGTAATATGATAAAGCTAGGAAAATACTTTGACTTAATATTGATGCTATGAATTTTTATGAAGTAAAAGCTTTTGTCAGAAACTTACCTAATTATTTCTTGTTATATCTAGACAGAAAAAGGAGCCACAAGTTTCAGTTAAATCATTGCTTGTTCATAGTAATTTATTGAATGATCACATGTTTGTTATTATATAGTAGGATTTATGGTTGAGTAAATGACATCTTTAAAAACCAAGAAGTGTATTAGATATAAGTAGCTACAATAAATCATGGGGGGTGCTTTGAGTTAAATAAAAGTATAAACAGAATTTCTGATTGTATTCTACTAGAATAAACTGTTACATAAAATCTTTATCATTTTCATAACAAATCACTGGAATGATATGTTGAGTGTGTAATGGAACTTTCAATTTTGATCCTCTCTATAGTATAGAAATGAACATTCAGATATTGATCTATTAATGAGGACAGGATACATTAATAAAAGAGGAAATGATTCTTCCTTAACATAATCATCTTTGCTGACCAATTTATCTTTTTTCCCCCCAATAAAAAAACCTGTTCATTTTAAATACAGTCATTAGATATTCATGAAATGCTAATAACTTTAGATTGTGAAAAAAAAGCTGGTAGCTTTGTTATTTCAATTGCCCTTACAATTCATTCTCTCTGTCTCTTTTAAATTATATGGGATGTTCATTAAAGACTTGTGCTGACCTTTTTCCAGTGGATAGAGAGACCTAAATTGATTAATTCTTCTCCACATACCATTTCCACTGAATTACACATTTTTCTCATCATTTGATGCATTTTTGGAGCCCTTTCCACAGGTTGCCTTCCAAAAACAGGAAACCTGATTGAGGTACTGTTATTCTATTAGTTCTATGGTCACACCTTATTGCACATTAATACCTAAAAAGGTAGAAGCACTTATTAATACAGTCCTGAAAAGTGAGGTGTATTTTATATATGGATAAATGTTTCTCCATATGTTATCTCTTATCCTTATGTTAATTAGAAGTGGGTCAGGACAGATTTTCAATTTTGGCTGTTGGGACATTTTCCCAATAACCTTCTTTGCTGATTATTTAGAATTCAATTGCATACTTTAAAGCATAGATATGATTATTCAAAATACATTTTTTTGATGAGTCTTGTTTATTTCTAATTGAGATCCATACTTCATGAATTTTTATTTTGATTTAAATTGAAAATATATCTAGATATTTTATTGCTTAGCCCATTTGAAGAGTTTGATAATGGATATAGTTCTTTTGATAACTTCTAATTATGTGAAAAATAATTTTGCTGGCAGTTTTAATAAAAGAATTCATTAAATGTTGTTAGCTAATAGTTCTACTTTTATTACTTTTCCTTTTAAACAGATCTGCAATAATTATACACAGCTGCAAATAAGATCACTTAAAACAATGATTCTCAACCTGGGTCCACATGGACCATGAGAGTTCACACAAAAAAGTAGCAAATTGGGGGCCCATGGTAATATTTTAGTGGTTCATAGAGCAATTTCATTTTGGAATGATTGTTACAACTGAGAATTGGGATTTCTACAGTAATCTGTCATTAAAAATATAAAAACTCTAAAACTAGCAGAAAACAAGATCAAGCAATGTAAGTTAGTGTCCTTTTTTTTATTATGTTTTGATTGTAAAAGCTGAATAAAAACAGAAGGATAAATAAGGATTCCTAAACTTATTAGTAAAAAGTAAAAAAAAAAATTTCCCCCTCCATTGAACAGGTATGCACCCCCCAAAAATTAAGAGTAAAAGTGCTCTATGGGTAAAAAGAAAAAAAAATGATTCAGAACCACTGATTTCAAACTATTTTAAGTGATATTTCACAAAAAATGATATTTTAAAAAAAAAAAAAACTTAATGATTTTTAAAGATGTTTTCCCAATTTTGTAACCTTGTTAAATTTATCTTTTTAATTTAACTGTGGTTATGTTATTTTATTTATTTATTTTTTCAGAATGGTCTTAGCACATCAGTTCTTTTTAGTTATGTGCATGCAATAATTTTTGTTAGAGTTAAATATTTTGTCAATGGTATATTAATACTGTATGTAGTAAATTTATGTTCAAAGGAAATTAAGATGAAGACTTAGAGTAAGCGAATAAATATAAAATTCTTCCTTTATTTCAAATCTCTTCAGAAATGTTTGAGACATTTGCTCTTGTGTACTGGACTGGTTTCCTGTTTCCACTCATCATGTTTGGCTTAAATTGGACTTTTCCATCTTCAATATGTTCTGAAGGAACTTCTCACCTTGTTCATCATTTATTGACCCCCCCCCCCACTTCAATCCATTGGGAATGAAAACTCAAGATGAGATCAAGACTGGCCTTTTTAAAAAGACATCTGGCAACCTGTTCTTTGATGGGCTGTTAGCATACTCATTATTAAATCACTCAAAATCCAAGAAAGTTCTGTATAACCAATAGAGATGTGTGGTTTAACTGAAAAACCAACTTTTTATGGTTTCATCTTCACACTGTGAAACCGCATCAAAATTTTTTTACGAAACTGAATGATTTCGGTTTCATTTTTATATCACTACTGAGTGACCATATCCAAAGAATCACCAACAACAAAATAGTGAGTAAAAAAAAAAACTGTAATTGCCAGGTTCATCTTAATGTTAAATTTTATGAAGTCGGATTTTTTTTTTTAAGGAGTTTTCTAGTAAGTCATTACACCAATCATGAAATAGTTATTATAAACAAGAAAAATGAATGAAGATTTTTTTTTATAGATAAATTTGTTATCTAGGGAATGCACCGAAATTAGATATTAAGAATAATTAAAATAGTTCTTAATTTCACTTTTAAAATGTGTATATTTCCAAATATGCAAATCTGTTTTCTACAAATAAAATTGTGTTTCTATCTTGCGAATACATATAAAATTAGATATTAAAAAAATAAAGTAAGTTTTAATCTCAGTTTTAAAATGTGTATATTTTCAAAAGTGCAAGTCATTTTTTTAAAACCCAAAGTAAAAATTATTTTTTAGCCACTCATGTTCAATCTCAAACGAAATTAGATATTGACTGGAAATGCTATCATTACACAAGAAAATGAATGGCTTCCTTAGAAAGCAAAAATACTAAATTGAAAACCGTGGTATCAAGGAAAACAAAGCCAGACATCAATACTGAAACATAAGTTGCCAAACCTACCAACATGCGGCCAGCTCAAGTGGGTAGTAATATAATAGTTACTTTGACCATAAATATGCTATGTTCATGTATCAAAAGCCTTATGTGCTTGGATAATTCTAAGTATAGATTCTGATTTAGACCAGAACAGAAATGGGATTCTTTCTCCCGTCTCCTCTCTCACCTCTATCTGTCTCTCTCTCATTTTCTAAGTCCTCCATGTGGATATAATGCAAAATCCAACATGCTAAACACAATTGTGAATACAGAATCGACAAACTCTATTTTAGTCAAAAAACACGTCTTTACCCCAGAAGCAAAATCTGTCATCCAGTATTATCCAATCAGATTCTCACCTTTTTAGTGCATCTCGCTTGGTAATTGGAGAGACTAGTCACATCAAAATAAAGTATTCAAACAGAGAAAAATTCTTTTTGGTTCATGTATTTATTTATCAAATACAGTTAATAAGCAAAGAAGTTTCAAAAATGCTAATAGAATTGCTGTAAATGAAAATTTATAAATAGTTTCTTTCATTATAGTCAAAGATTATGACCCAGTTTGTAATTCTCCAATGCATTCAAATGTTAGATTTCAAGGCCTGAAATAATTAACAATAAAAATAATGCAGTTACCATTTCCTTTTCCCCCCCACAAGTCTTATTGCAAAATATCTTAATGCTTTCTATTTGATTGTGAATCTCCAATATGACTTCTATATGATTCTTTGAACAATTTTCTCTTGGATGAATTCCAATAAAGTAGAAAGAGACAACTTTGGTTTCTAAAATCCTTTTATTATTAAAGTTATTTTATTTTATTTTATTTTTTTTTTCAAAAATGGTTTAGTAATAAATTATTTTTTTTTATATTAAAAATGAGATGAAATATATTTGGGAACATATTTTAAGTTTCATTTGTTTATAATAGGTGCTAATATCTGTAGAAAGGGAAATTGGCAGGCAGAGTTCAAATTTTGGTTTACTGTTGGGTTTATTTTTGCAGTGATGCTTTAGATTGGGCTCTCTAGCTTTGGGTAGCAAGCAGACAGTCTAAGGGAAGGAAAAATGAAGACAATGGGAAACCATTATCTTACAAATGTAGAGCAATTCACATAATAAATAAAACCAATTTGTGTAAAGTCAGGATTGTCTACTTTTTTTTTTTTTTTTTTTTTTTAAATATATGCCCATTTGAAGTGATATGGCAGATTTACAAATGTTTGTTTTTTTTAACTCTTTTTACCTATCTAAATTTTTGTAATTTCTGGTATTTACTTTACTGATTATCTATCTTTATATTCTGACTTGATTATCTCAGCTTGTAATAAATGTAATGGCATGCAGATATACACTTAATGCATTGATTACTGTCTAGCCAAGGAATTGTGCTCATTGGATCCTTCTTTCATTTTCAAAGGCTTTGCTCAGGAGATTGTTGATGCTTGAAGTATTAAGCAATTCTGATAATGTTGATCAACTATGGTTTGTATGGCACAGTAACCCTGCATTAATGTTCAGACTGCTTGACAATAGCATCTTTGTATTGTTATTGCTTGTCAATGTGTTCAATGACAGCCAGAATTCATAAGCAAGCTAAAAGGTACTCCAAACCAGCCTGAGCTGGAACCAGCAGATGATTCCTCAACCAGATATATGTTTAGGTACAGGCAGACATAGGATAGGAAAGATTTTTTTTTTTTTTAATATAAATATAAGATATATGTAGAACTTGTAATTGCCTGTATCATTGGTTTGGTTATCTGCCAAAATATCAAGATTGAAAAGTAGATTCTGTTCATAATGTTGTCTACTTGTGTAAATATCATGATTTGGAAGGATACGTGTGTGTGCCAAAATGTTAATCTAAAACTTTTAGTGTTGCAGAAATAATTAAGAAAATCTTGTGTTAGGGTCTCCATAGAATTTATAGGTTGAAAATATCTATAAACTAATAAAAATAAATCAATGAGTCTATTTGTAAATTATTTTTTTAACTTTTCTTTGTCTCACTCTGAATGAAATTTTATTTAGAACTATGTCACTTTTTTTTTCTGATAAAGTATGACTATCTACCTGATGATTACTTTCAAATGTCACTTATGATTTTATAACTTATTTTCCTTTTTAATATTAAATTAAAACAACATATCTTGTTCATCTCCTAGTTTGTTAAATACAAATGCCTGATTTTGCAATCTGATTGTTTTTTTCTAGTCGTAAATGCTATAGTTGCAGCTATTTGATCTAAGTAGCAAGAATATATTTACTAGCTTGGTTGGTTGATTGCATTTAATGAATAGTGTTGGGCATGTAATTTTATGTTATAACTGCCAAGCTAGCTTCCATACTGTGTTTTCTATTGTTCTTTTATGAGTGTTTAAGGTTTGAACACACTGTCCACTAACCTTTCTTTACTTCCTGTTGTCTTGTTATAATAAAACTTTGTTAGCTGCTATGGAAGAGATTTTTTTTATTTTTAACTTGTTATAATTTAGATTCCAGTTTGAAATATTGAGCACCAAGCCATTTTCAATTTTCTAGTGAAAGTTCATAAAAATAACAAAATCTATTTCCTTATTTAATCATTGTCAATTGATTTGAATCCTGTAAGTTAAAAGCTTTGGTTGTGTTGCATGCTAAGATTTCTCTCTCTCTTTTCTCATATCAAAGTTTATATATATTCATGACAGACTTTCTTTTATCATTTGAACCTAATTAAATCCACACTTAATTATAGAAATAAAGTTCTATTTCAGTCAATGTTTCAGCTAAAAATGACTATACTATTTTCCCATTCTGTAAATTGTAGCTACTCATGTCGAATTAAACTAAAACTTATGAATGAACTTGCATCAGTTACTATCTTGGTTGAAAAAAAATGTCAACTTTGCATCTAATTTGTTTGAATTATATTTTGTTAAACATACTTTAACTACTATACTTTGTAGTCATATGTACATACTTTGTTCAATTGTATAATCTTTAATAAAAGCCTAACATGATTTACTGTTATATCTACAGGAACTGTTGAAAATCTTGTAATTTTTGATACTGCTTTCCAAATTTCTCTATCATTAAAATATTTATCACCTCTTGGCAAAAAAATGCTAGAACTATAAAGAATGAGGTTTTTTTTTTAATACTTGAATGGTTTAAAGACTTAAAAATTGGATTTAAAGAAAAATAAACTTGAAATTGTTAAGAACAGCACTTTGTTTTGAGTTATTGATGTTGCTAAAACTGGTTACTTTTGAACATTTTAACTAGGTACCTCCACTTTTTTGCTGAAAAAAACAAAAAACAGCATAGCATGATGAAAAAAGGGCCCAAACTTAATAAAATCAAAGTTTTATTGTCAAAATGTTTATTATTAAGAGGAAAGACCAAAGTATTTGTTTTTCCTCTATTTCGTCAAGTGTAACAGAGCTGGCTATGGAAATTTTAGTGCCTTTTTTCCCATAAAATTAATTTGGAAATTCTTGGAAAAATTAAATAATTGTCAGATTTTAGTGAAACTTCCAGTGTTTTTATTCAAAAATGAATTAATTTATTTTAAAAATTATTATTTTTAGAAAATCTTGATGTAAAAAAAAAATAAAAAAATAATAATAATAATAATTATCTGTTACCCCCTCCTACTTAATTTCATGAAATTTATAGAAATTCTATCCTCCAAATTTGTTTTATTAGTTAAATGCAGGACTCAATATTTATTGTGAAAAATTACACAATTATGGTACAAGGACGAAATGGGGGTGTTGAGGCTGGTCATCACTATCTTATACCTAGCTAATCCAATTCACAACCCATTCATACATTACAATTTCCACATTCACCATGCAGGACTCCTTGGAGAATGTAAATCACCCCTCATCAAAAACAAACAGTTACTGCTTTCTCGAATCTGCTCTGAATAGTAAAATAAAAATTGCAATGAAAATATCTAATTATTTAATTAGAGAAGCTTTTAATTGCTTTTATAAATAATATATATAGGGACATTATTGTCTGAAGAAAATTTTTTGTAGTGTTGTCCTCGTTGGGTTATTAAGTGAAAATTATATTTACTAAGCCAAAAATTGAAATGCTTAAAATGTGCACTAAGAAGAATTTTTCAAATAATCTTTAATTTTTTGTGTGTGTGTAAATATGCACATTTTGAAAGGATGGTAGACTATACATGATATCAGAAAATAAGAATGATGACTATATTAAATTTAAAGTCAACATTCCTAAAATTACGGAGAAATTCCCAACTTTTTTAAGATTACTGAGTACTTAAAAATTATATAAAAAAGCATTCATCAGTCATTTTCTTAAATTATGTTTTAAGAAATAAGTCTCTATAGAACAATAAACATGTCAACATCTTATTAGTGCTTATTAAATGATTGACAAGTGATAAAAAGCACGTTAAATCACTGCTACTGTTTTAACAATTCATTTCTCTGTTATTTTCATCTTAAAGAAAATATTTTTTCAAATCAGATTAATTATACCTTGATTCAGCTAATATTCTTCAAATAAAGTTTGAGAAAAAGTATTTTATTTTTGGAAGATTTTTTTTTTAATAAAGAAGATTTTCCTGTGATGACAGATGGCTAAAAGGGGTGGGGGGTTGGGGGCACTAATCGGCTATTTTTAGCCCCCTCAAAAAATGATTCGATTCCAATCAATAGAATTTCTGTTTGAAATACACTACAGAGTATTTTGCTTTCTGGAAATAGTAAATTTAATCCTTTAGCTTTCAATGAAAGCTTCAAGAAAGCCTTCTAATTTGTAAAATTCATTTTAAACTTTAAGTATCGCATGTTAGTGGAGGTACCTAAAACCAATCTCAACATTTGTCACCCATTAAATAGAAATTATTATTATTATTATTATTAGTAGTAGTAGTAGTAGAAGGCCAAAACAATGGATGAGTTGGGGAAAACTGTGCTGATATTAGTTGACCGTTATTCATTCACCTTGTCTAATTTCTATAACTGAAGTAGGTCAAATTGTGGACCATTGAGGTGGGGGTGATTTTGATCCTCATTTCAAGCTCAAACTTTGGTCTGTTTCTCTACTCATCTGGATTTAATTACTATAAATAGTAATGTTACAATTCTTTAATAATAATTTGACTTTGTGCTGTAGTAATTTGAGAGGCTTCAAAATTAATTTTCATGTACACATGTGCAGATATTTAGTATCAGACAAAAGAAAATATGTGAACAAAGGTTACCTTTTTAATTGTTTTAATTCAAATCACCTTGTTAATAATTCATACAAGTTTTCTTAGGGTAATCTCCAGTATGCATTATAAATGCCCAAGATATTAGCTCAAAGTAATTAATGATTAGCAATTATTGCCTATCTCAAGTATAAAAGCCTAATACCAGTTGTAATCCACTTGTAATTTAACATAAATTATTAATCTTACAAACTATTCTATGAATGGACTGGACATGACTTTAAATAAATCAATAAAATTCATTTAAAATTCTTCTGATAATACTAAAATTTCCTGTTAATAATATGGATGAGTATTAA
Organism: Acanthosepion esculentum; assembly: GCA_964036315.1. Classification (NCBI taxonomy): domain Eukaryota; kingdom Metazoa; phylum Mollusca; class Cephalopoda; order Sepiida; family Sepiidae; genus Acanthosepion; species Acanthosepion esculentum. The sequence continues at coordinate 26,996,575 of OZ038481.1, read as the reverse complement.
CATGCTTTTATTTATTTTTAAACTAAATTGATGTTTTTTGTATCATTGACATTTTTCCCATCTCTATAGAAAAGATAATTGAATTTTATTACTTATGCTATATTCTCACAATGTATTCTCTAAGAAGCAGACTGGGACAATGCTGAAATAAATTAATACTTTAATTTTAATAAATAATGTTAATTTATTTAGTTATTTTTTATATTTGCAGTGGAGATAGGGCTTTGGTATTGATTAATGCAGGTGTTTCTCATGAATATTGAAATGTTTGGTTTAGAAATAGACTTTGAGATTTCTAAATTTATGGGCAACAATAAAATGTTAAAGCAGTTGTAGAAAACCTTATTTATTCTTACATATTTCTCATTAATGTATTTTGAATATTCTTCTCTTGAAAAGTTGTTTTTAAAGTCAGAAATAATTGGGATCCCCCCCCCCCCCCCCCGCAAGCAAAAACCAAGCATTACCTCAGCATAGTATAGTCTATTTTGAGTCGTTCTGTACATGGATATCATCAGCCCCTAAGTGTCTGTTTCAGAGCATTGTTTTAAATTCATTTTTAATGTTGGTCTTCCTTTGGTAGATGCCTTATTAATGAGAATAGGTTTGTGTTAGCAACTGATGGGGGCATAAGGTATCTTATCCTGGAAGAAGTGGTCTGGGGTTGGAGTTTATTTGTGGCCAGGACCTTTCGTTGTTTGTAGTTTAATATCAGTTCTTACTATGTGGCATTTCTTATACGAGCCACAGGTGTGTTTTTCTGGGATTCATAGTAAATAGTTTTTGTATTACAAGTGTCCAAAGCAATGGGGGATTATGTAAATTAGTTGAATTATAGATTGTGGGTACACAGGGCACCCAATGGAATAAATCATGCTGTCCAACACACGTGTACATATCTTCATACATGTATATATGTACATTTACATGTCCATACACATGTGCCACTATACGCACCCACTTACACACACACACACACATATATATATATATATATATATATATATATATATATATATATACACACACACACACACACACACACACACGTATTATGTAATTTTGAATCTGTCTACATTTCATGATTAGTTCTCTCTGCTGATTTAATAGTTTGCATTGATCTTTATATTTTATTATCCTGATTTTTTTTTTCTTCTTCTAAACATAGCTTGAAAAGTGGTTTCAAAAGTAAGCTGTTTTACACAACCATCATTAGTAATACCTATACACGAAAAGTGGAATGCAGGTGTAAAACTAAAGAAAAATCACTTGGTTCACCCCCCTCTTCTGCAAACTGTCAAGTATCAACATACTTTCTAAATTTAATTACTAAACACTTCAACAAAAAAATCCTCTAAATAAGATATTCAAGAGGAGGTCAATCAAAATTAGCTACTCCTGCACTGATAATATGTACCAAATTATTAATTCCCATAACAATTATATTTTAAATAAATTCCGGGGGGGGGGGGACTAAATCTAACATGGAAATCCCCTGTAATTGTAGAATTAAGCAAAACTGCCCAGTAGAGGGCAAGTGCAGATCCACTAGGGTAGTATACCAGGCAACCAATACCCCTAAAAAAAATATGACAAACCTTAATATTTACATCGGCATTTCTGCAGGAGAATTTAAAAAGTGAATCAATACACATAGACACTCATTCACCAATCTAAAACTAAAACACCAAACAGCCCTTTTCAAAAACTTTTGGGAATTGAAGGAAAAGGGTCTGAATGCTCAATTAAATTGGAAAATTCTAGGTTTCACAAAGACCCCCAATAGTTTTAGGCATATGTGCAATCTATGTTTAGAAGAAAAAAATCAGGATAATAAAATATAAATATCAATGCAATCTATTAAATCAATGGAGATAACTAATCACGAAATGTAGACATAGAAATAGATTCAAAATTACATAAGAATATGTGTGCATATATGTGAAAATACATATGCTCTGTTATAATAAATACATCGAGCTCTCTGTGGATAATTTTTAATAATTGTTACTAGCATCCACCCAGTTTATATACCAACGGATTGATTACCTATATATATATATATATATATATATATATATATATATATATGCTACCCTTACCATAAACATTTGAATTTGAGAATATACTAACCACAAACTTTAGTTCTTTTAAAAGTTAGAGAACAAATTAAAAAGATATTTTTGCAAATTTAAAATTACTTAAATTAAAAGGCTTGTTTTAATAACTTTTTTTTTCTCTCTCTCTCTTTTTTTCAGCTACAGCTAAAATCATTTATCCAGGGAAATGTATTATGCTTCTTTAAATGAAATCTTTTATAAACAGCAAAAAAAAATTGTGCAGATGTTTTCAAGTAATGTACAAAAATGTTTCACATTGAATAGTAGCAGTGAGCGGTAAGGTTATTCTCTTTAGTCGGCCTCTTGGTGATATCAGTCAATGCCTTTTATTGTAGGTATTATTGACAAGCTAGTTATCAAAAAAAGTTCTATGTCAAATTCTTAACGGTTATTGTTGATTTTTAAAATATTCATCTAGTATGTTTGCCATAATAGTATTTTTAGTACAAATCCATTTGTAAGATATAAAAAAATTTTCTTTGATGTAATTAGTGTTTATGAAAGAAAGTCATAATGATAATCTTCTATTACCATTTGTTTCAATAAACATTGAACAAATTTTATTTCATTTACTGATGAATATGACAAGCGGATAAAGTATTTATCCTGCTGTAGGTTTTTGAATTGAAAACAAAATTTCAGCTTTGGTCAGAGTAAACTCTTTGCAAATTTACTTTTTTCATTTTTTAAATGAAAAAGTAATTTTTTAAAAAATATTTCTAGACATATTTTTTTAATTATTTTAAGTTTGAAGATGAATTTGCAAAAAATTAAAATTTAATAATTAAATGTCTAACTTTTTTAAAGAAAAGCTTAATTACCATGACTGACATTTTATCAATCTAAAAAAAAGTCAAAGACTGTAGAAAAAATATTTTTGTTAATAGTCAATTTACTTTTTAATGATTACAAGGAAACACTTTAAATTTTAACACAACAGTAATATATAGGAAGGTTTTTTTGTTGTTGATTTCAGTTCTATACCAGTTATTTTCACATTTTGTAACTGAATTTTTACCAATGCAAACATTTGTTTCTTGACCACTAAAAGTTGTTTATTTAATCAGTTTTATTAAATAGGTTTTTGGTTTATGTACTTCCTCAGTCTAAAGCCACAATAGTCTATGTCCTGTTGATTTTTTTAATTTTTTATTTTTTATTTTTTTTATAAACTTTCTACATTTGTTATAATTCACTTTTGATGTTTTGAGGAATCTATTGATTATAATTTTAAAATTTTGTTTGATAACTTTAAAAAAAATTTAATCTTCATTTGATATCACATTAAAATTTTACAAGAATAAATTAATTTAAAACTTGGATTGCATAAGGTTAATGATTTATTTATTTGCATGCATGCAGAGTTTCACAACTGGCATCCTCTAAATATAAAATCTACTTGAATATACAAGATTCTTAGAACAAACTTAAATTAGGTATATTCCACAATATTATTTATATCAGTCCAAAGTAGAGTAAAAAAAAATACTTGAAAAACTAGGCATGGTTAAAGATTGATGTAAACTTGACTTGAATTTTCAATTGTTTTGTTTTTATTCCCTTCAAAAGAAAGCTATACTTTATTTGTCTTGAAATTAATTATAATTTCTATTGCAACAGGAAGTTAATGGCTACATTTTATTTCAATGTTTTTATTTTCATATTTACTTTGTGGTTCTATTCTTACTTAATCCTTGAACATTAAACATGGCTTTTTTTTTTTTTTTTTTTTTTTTTTTTAGATAAAATAGCTTCAAACTGACTTTCTATGAAGAAATTTTAATGTTTTTATGGGATGTTGCAAATTTTCTACTGCTAACAATTTCAGTTTACTATATCGGTTAACTTTTAATATTAGTCCCTTTCTTATCCAAGGGGGTACTGGAAAGTTCTTGGGTTGAAGGTAGAAGCACTTCCTAAAATCTGACCAATTATCAGATTATTTATTTGCAATCCTATCTTGATCATGTGAGAACTTTTCAGCACTTTCTGCTTTGATATAAAATTAAAGAATTTAAAGTTCTTGGATTTTAATTGTAGCAAGCATTCATAAAATTATTTATATATTTTATTTATTTATTTATTTTTTTTAGACTAACATTGTTTTTTGATTATCAATTCAAATTCAGTTATGTATTAATAAATTCATTGTGAGCTAGCATTGAATTCAGCTATTTACTTTCCACTAATCTAAGGAAATAAGGTTGAACATGATTATAATTATGCTTAAAGATGCTAGAAATGCACTTTCCACTAATTACATTTTAATCATTTATTTCAGATGTTATCAAAATTTAAAGCCATGTTCTTGCTTAATAAAGTTGGCTCTTTGAAAATTATAAAACAATATTATTAGTAAATTTTCAATTTATTCATTAATCTGTTTTCATATATTTATGCTTTTTAATGTAAACAATATGTGAGTGCTCTTTGACTGTCACTACTCTACGAAAAATTACTTAGACAATTATAATTATTTGCTAAAATTGATTATCATGATGCTTTATTAAAATCTCTTGAGTAACAATTCTAATTAGCAGTTAATGGATGGTGAGTTATCTTCCTTGGACTATCATTTATTAAAACTTACTCGGAAATTGATAGGATGATAGGGTTCATTTTGACAGTATTACGCTAACAAAAGTTGTGCTACAAAGTGTTATTTCCGCTTTGTGTTATGGTGAAACATACCTATTCTATAGCTATTAGACTCTCCCACCTAATATAAGTAGGGGTAGTAAGAGGAATGAGGGTCAGTCGATGTCGGACGACAGTAGTCGACAGTTAGTTGAATACGAAAGTAGTCAGTGACCATAACAAGATTACTCTGCGTAATACCTATTATATCAAGTTCCTAGTGTTTGGTATATCGAACTTATTTAGGACTGATTTTAGTACAAATACAAGCACAAGCCTCCACTGTGAAATAACTCCACAACAACTTTGGTGACAAGGATTCGCACTCATATGGAGGAAGAAAAAATTCGCTCGCCACAATAACTTTGGCGACAGTCTTGGATTCACACTAAAAAAAAAAAAAAAAAAAAAAACTTGGCAAAGTTTGTCGTAAAGCAAGACATCAACTTAGTGACGAAAAAATCTGTCGAGAAAAGAAATATTTTTCTCGATAATACAGTTTGCTCAAATAGGTCACGAATTGCAAATTCGTAGGACACCCCCTCTACAGTATTTAGACATTGTGTAAACTTTTTGCGAAGATGGAAGAATGCAAAAGTTTATTCCGGGAATTCTTTAAGTTCCAGTCGGAACAACAGATGAAAATATTAGAGCAACAAACAACATTCCAGATGCAGCTACAGGAGGAAACTTTCAATAGACAAATGCAATTCCAACAAAAAATGGAACAGATACATAGGCAGTTTCAAAAGAAAATTCTGGAAATAACTGAGAAGAGGAAAGAGAAAAATCTACAAAATGATTCTTTCCCAGAGAATACAATATAGAATTCAATTGAAATATTCACGTACAGTCCAGATAAAGAGAACTTTTGCAGAGTATTATATAAAAATATACGGATGTGTATAACGAGGACTGCCACTTGTGGTCTGAAGGAAAGAAGGTTAGGCTTCTTTTAAGCAAATTAGGAACTGCTGAGCATAACAAATTGGTAAACTACATTTTAACGAAAAAAACTAGCGAGTTGACATTTACCGAGGTGGTAAATATATTAAGTGAATTATTTAGTAAAAGACATCTCTGTTCCACAAGAGGTGGAAATGTTTGAATCTGATGAAAGATGATGAACAAGATTATATAACGTATGCAGCCAATGTGAATAAGCATTGTGAAGAATTCAAGCTGGCAGTTAAGTGCAGACAATTTTAAGTGCTTGGTGTTTGTTCAGGGGCTGGTATCAGAAAGAGATGCAGAGTTGAGAAAATTAGTACTGGCAAAATTGGAAAGTGATCCAAGTATTACGGTACAGAAATTGGCAGAAGACTGCACAAGATAGGTTAGCGTAAAGAAAGATTCAAAAAAGATAGAACAGTCTGGCGTTTCGCATGTAAGGAAAATACGCTACAATGAAGAAAGTCGGTCTACCAAAAAGAATTCTAAAATTGCGGATTATCAAGCAAAAAGTGAAATACCAGAGAAAAATAAACAAACTCCTGAAGCCATGTTTTGCTTGCGGTGAACTACACTGTACAGATATTGCAATTTTAGGAATAAGAAATGTTTCAACTGTAAAATAGTGGGACATAAAAGCACAAATTATAGGTAAAAAAATAAAGACAATAAAATAAGAAAATAAAAGTCCAATGAGGTAAAAGATGGAATAACCAGAAAATTTGTTACCGTTGAAATAAGTAATAAAAATATAAAAATGCAACTTGACACTGGTTCGGATCTATCTATCATAAATTTGCATATGTGGAAGAAGTTGGGGAAACCAACTTTAATGAAGACAAAGAAAATCGCGAGGTCAGTGACAGGAGAAAAAATACAATTTATTGGAGAATTTGTTACAAACGTCACGTTAAATAAAAAAACGCGAAAAGTTAAACTATTTGTCATAGAAAATACCACAAACTTACTGGGTATGAATTGGATAACAGAATTCCAATTATGGGATCTACTGATGAATTCTTTCTGTTACAAGGGAGAAAGTTTAAACACCAAAGCCCAAAAATTAATAAAGAAACTTAAGGAAACATTTCCTACTGTTTTTTTCTCCAGGGTTGGGAACGTGTACCAAGATGGAGGCAAAATTTCAGCTAAAAGAAAGCGCTCAGGCGGTATTCAAAAAGAAAAGGAATGTGCCGTTTGCCTCAATTGAACAGATAGATAACGAATTGGACAGATTAGAGAAAACCGGTGTACTTAAAAAAGTTGAGGATAGTGAATGGGCAACACCGACGGTATATGTGAAAAAAAAGTTTAAAGAAATTTGTGTTTGTGCTGATTTCTCGACGGGTTTAAACGCGGCACTCAAAGACTATAATTATCGTCTACCAATAGCGGAAGAAATATTTGCGAAGCTTAATGGAGGCCTAATATTTTCGAAGATAGACCTCAGCGACGCATATCTGCAAATACCGGTAGAAAAAGAAACATCAAAACTTTTGTGTATAAACACACATTGGGGTCTGTATAAATTTAACAGACTACCTTTTGGGATTAAGGTTGCACCCGCCATTTTCCAACAAGTAATGGATTCGATGTTGGGTGGTCTAGATTTTGCCGTAGCATATCTGGACGACATTCTCATGAGAAGTACAAGTATAGCAGAACGCGTGGAACAAGTAAATGCAGTAGTTTCCAGAATACAGGATTTTGGATTTAAACTCAAGGAAAGCAAATGCGAGTTTTTTATGGAGAAAGTAAAATATCTGGGGCAGATCATCGATAAGAATGGTAGAAGGCCAGACTCAGAGCGAGAAGCAGCTATAAAAGACAAAGCCAGGTAGAGAAAAATTTATTCAAGTAAAAAAAAATACAATCCTGGTGAAAAAGTATACTTTAAGGTCTATAAACAGAATAAATCATTCTGGGAGATTGGAAAAATAGAAAAGCGGATTGGCAACATGATGTACTTGGTGAAAGGCGAAAAATTCACGTGCAGACGGCACATTAACCAGATCAGACAACGCTCTTCAGACATGGTTGACAGCGATCCCGCGGAAGAAACGCCTATTTTCGATATGTTTGATCTAACAATGCCAGCAACGATTTTACCTGAGGTATGCCAATCCAGGAGAAAAAGAAAGGCAACTGATCATTTAAAAGTGGATCCAAAATGTAGGAGATATGCTCCGATGTTGCTAAAAAAAATGGATTTTTTCTTTTTTTTTTTTTTTTTTTTTCTTCATATTTCATGTAAAAAAAAAAAAAAAAAAAATAAAGAAAACTGTTTTACTCCTACGGTGTAAAGTCTTAGGAGGGGGGGGGGTTATAGTTATTAGACTCTCCCACCTAATATAAGTAGGAGTAGTAAGAGGAATGAGGGTCAGTCGATGTCGGATGACAGTAGTCAGCGACCACAACAAGATTACTCTGCGTAATACCTATTATATCAAGTTCCTAACGTTTGGTATGTCGAATTTATTTAGGACTGATTTTAGTACAAATACAAGCCTCAACTGCAAAATAACTCCAACACTTTGTTAGAATAACACAGAAATTAGATCATTATTATATGGGGGTGGGGATTGAAAAACTCCCTGCCTTAGTCACTTCCCAAAATATGATAAAATGTAAAAAAAAAAAATTTAATCCATTCTTGGTTAGGCTGATAACCTTTCACCTTTCCCTCATGTAGGCAAAGTATTGCAGATCCACTAACTAGCTGACTGAATAGAAAGGGTGGTGATACTACTGATGACTTCCTGTATTCAATCAGATATTTCACATGCTGACTGGATCACTAATAATTGATTTTTGTCTTTTATAAGTATTTTCAATAGTAATTAATGTTTAAATTTTGCTTTTAATTATTTGAATATTTGAAACTTCCTCTTTAAAGACTAATTACAATGCAATAAATGATGAGGGTGGGGCTGTTGGGTGTACTGATTTGTCTTTGAATTTTTTTTTAACGAGTCTGCTTAAATTTTAATCAATTTTACTGCATAAAAATTAACAATTTTCTCTAAATATTTGTCTTAAGGATGAGTGATTAAGTAGCTAGTTTCTGTATGAATTTATTTCTAAGCTTGGTAGAAGATATTTAATTTAAATGAAAATATTTTCTTTGGGCACAGATTTTGCAATGAAATAATGTTCAATAAGTTCGCATTACTAAACTGTCAATTATCTCTTGTTATTGACTATTGGTCATCTGTAATAAAATAGATAATCAGCAGGTGTTAATTCTGGGTTTTTAACTTTAAAAATCCATTTGTTTCTCAAGTTTCACAAGGCATACTTAATAAAACTGAAGATGTTTTGTGAACAAAATTTGAAATTAAGCTAAATCACCTTTAAAATGCTTATTTCCTTGAATAAAAGGGAAAATTAATCAATTTTTAGTATGTTAATAGTATATTACCACAAACAAATATGAACAAATTTCCTGCTATACTAAATTTGAGACATTGACTAAGACTTATGAGGCCTTAAAAATTAAGTTCATTTCTGGCTTGTTTTAAAGCTGATCTGTTTTCTTGTTCCCAGTATAAATATGAGAGTAGTTGAAAGTATAAAAATTCTCTAATCCTATTAAAATAGCTTTGTGATGTATACATCTTGCTGATAAACTGCTAAAATATCTTTGGCTTAATCTATCTTGTTTGTTAATTAAAAATGCCTATTGACTTTTCTGTATCTGTTTGCTCATTGATGTAGCCATGCTCATTGATATAGCCATTAAGCCTATCAAAGTTGAATAACTCTGGTAATTCAGTTCAATGTGTATTGGTAGCATGACAATTAAATGGTGAATTGGAATGCAAACATATGAGACTGTAGGTGTTGAAAGAATTTACTTGTCAGCATTGTTGGAGATAATTGGAAGATTTTTTTATTTTATTTTTATTTTTATTTTATAAATCAGTGTCACCCCAAGCAAGGCAGCACAGTCACTAACATGCAAGAGGTTACAAGGTGTGGAGGGATTACGAACAGAAACATTGGTAATGAGTAGAAAGAGAAAAGGACATTCAGGAGGACAGTAGATAGTGATTAACATTGCATTTAAATTCTTGCAGATTAGAGTTGGCTGGAAAGCATGGAGCTGGAAGGGAGTTCCACAAGCAAGAGGTGTGAGAAAAGAAACTTATTGTAGAAGCTATGGCTACACCTAGCTAGTTCAACAGTAAATTGATGTGATCTCTCTGCCAGTCTAGTATTGCGCTCAAATTTATAGTCTAGGTACCATAGTGAAGAACCCATCTGAACAATTCAGATCAGGACCAATAATATTGCTAATTCTTCTTTGGATCTTATGAAGAAGCTCCAGGTAAATTTCAGAGGCACCAGACCATATATAGCAGCAATATTCTAAGCATGGATGAATGGTAGACTAATAGATTCAAGAGAGAAGAATTGTCTCGCCTGACACAGTGAACCGACTTTCTTAGCAGCTCATCTACATTGTTTATGTATTTTGACAGAAACTTTATTTTTTAAAGTTTCTTGATTTTCCATAAAATAATTGTTTGCATCTACTACTGTCTTCAAAATTGTATCTCTTTATATCATTTTTCACTCCAAAGTAGGTCACATTTTTTCTTTTTTTTTTTTTTTTTTTTAGGAAAGATCAAAAATTTGTATATATTATGTACCTGTCAACATAGAGGAATTAACAAGTTGGTCTACATATTACAATGTTGCATATTATAAATACTATTGATATTTGATCAGAAAATCATATATCAAAAATTCTATACACTGAGATTAGCTGAAGATAAAAACAGTCCAATAGACAAATTTCTCTATATTAGATAAATGTTAACCTAATAATGTGTATCTTGATAAAATTCAGAAATTTTCGTTTGATACATATTTTATATACTCTTTTTTCTTCCGCAAATTTGTATGTGTGCAAATGTGAATTTTGTATATTGATTACAATGGCTTTTTTATTTTTTAAAACAATAGACTTTAAAATTTCATAACTTGGCTGAAAGGCACCTTTTTGTTATTCAAAGCAAACATAATTGGTAATACAGTGTTACCAATGATCTTTATAGAAAAATGAAAAACTGCTGGAAGGTATTTTTCACCAGGTGTACACAAATGTGTATCTAAGACTCGGAAAAGGTGTTCAATGATAGTGTACATGTCAAGAGAATAGGGAGGATGGGACTGGATCAGTTTTTGTCGAGTATGGTTAGTGAAGTATAAAGTTTTAAATTAGCCTGCAGCAGGAAAGACCTTTTTCTATTTACCCCTGCAGATCAAAATGTTTGTAACTTTTGGCTGCATCAGTTTCAAGTCATGATGGTTTAAGAAAATTGCAAGTGGTTGTAATGGAGTTGTTCATTACAACAGGCCAGGAGGATATTTTTGGAGTGAAGACAATTTTGGGATGATTGTGTGGTTTGTTGATGCAAAGAAAGCTGCCTTTCAATTATCAAATAGAAACTGCTTTTAATCAAAAGTAATCGCATAATCAAATTACAGCAAGTGTCAAATTGTAAGCTGTTGATCACCCATCAAATCATAGTGTATCCACTTTTGCTTTTTCTTCACTTTACCAATTTGTGCCAGATATATTTTATCTCAAATTTTGCTCACAATACCCAAGGGTGTTTGTTTCTGTATGATTTTTGGCATCTGTACTCAATTTATTGTCAAGTGACAATTTGCAACCATATCCAGGCTTATCTGGCAAATCGAGATCACCAGAAGTTGTTGGAATCAGTGACTGATGGTCAGTTTTGAAACTGACTCCAGCTCCTAGCATTGGGGATGTTGTAAGTGGCTTTGGTAGTACAATGGCCTAATTTTGAACTCCTTGTGCATAATCACATAATAAAGTGTTTGTTCAGCTTTGCTTTGATACCCGATTTAAAAAAAAAAAAAAAAAAAAAAAATAATATATCAAAAATAGGAGACAAAGAGCTTTAAAATGATATGCAGATGTAATATATAATCAGGAGAGAATGAAAAGAAAAAAAAAATATAGCAATAATACAATTTCTTTTTTTTTTTTTTTTTTTTTTTCCTTCCCTAATGAGGAAATATTTCAATTTATTCAAATAATTTTTTTTTGTTTATATGCTTATCAAAAGGTAGAGTTTTAACTTTATTATACATCTGTAGTTTAACTACTTATAAATATGTGAGAATGAGAGTAAAAAGAAAAATGGAACATTAGCACTGTTTGATTAAAAAGTCCTCTTTGGGGACATCTGTGTGTATGTGTACTTTTTAGTTATTTTTTTTTTCCTGTGCATAACCAGCTGAAATTCAGTAGATGATTATCTATCTATCTCTCTCTCACTCACTCACATACATGTGACTGACCTTTTTTATTTAACCCCTTGGTTGGGGGTGAGAGTTTTACAGCACCTCTGGTATTGCCCTGACTAATTTGTCTGGTTTACTATTAATATAATGTTGTAGCAACTATTTAGAGGTTTGTATTTATATTCAGACTAAAATATTTCAAAGAATTATTTGCTTGGTGTGATATTGTAATTAAGGTCTGAGGAGTAGTGCCAAGATAAAAATAAATTAGTTGGACTGCAATTAGGAAGGTTTTAAAGATTTTCCTCAGCTTTCACCAAGATAATTTCATGCCATATGATTGTCTATAAGACATAATACTGTTCAGAAACCAGATACCAAAATTCATAAACCTGTCTATTCTGAAAAAATTCCTATAGTAACTGTTGATTGATACAATCTCCCTACATTAGTGATTTTTTATTTTTATTTTTTTTTTTTATTTATTTATTTATTTTTTGTGTGCTTTTGTGCATTTTGTCTCTTGACTCCAAACCTTTTCCTGTTTACTTTGTATCCAATTCATTTTAATCAATATAACTGACATTTTAATAATTTCAAGCTATTAACTTGACAGAAATTTTTTTTCTTTTTAATGAAGTTGCAAATGTGTTTGAGGTGGGGTGGGAATATAGCTTGCTAGTTGTGTTAATTATATTTCTTATTTTGTTAATATTTTTTATTTTTGTTTATCCTATAATGAAATAGATTATTTTTTAATTTTTTTTTTCTCTCATCAGTACGTTAGTATTTTAAGCAATGATTAGAAATCAAGTTCAAAAGGACAAACTAATTTTCCAGTGTTGGAAACAAATTCTTTTTTCCTCTTATCTATACATGGTTTGCTTGACTTGCATTCTGGTGTCCTGTGTTCAGATTTCATTGTATAGATATATTGAAATTATTATATCTATCCAAATGATTAAATAATCTTCTATTTTAAAATTGTTAGCACAAAAGAAGTCTTGATTATAAATTGTCAGTGCATTAGAAAATCATTGAGTTGCTCAAAATTAGTGTTTACCACAGTTTATGAATTAAGATTTACATGTATTTTTTTTTTCATAACAGCTTTTGGTAATTGATTTCAAAAAATAATTTTAAATGCCTCATTGCAGTATATTTTAAAATGTTTGAAGAATATTGATAATGGTGAAAATATTGCATCAGTAATTTATGTGATAGCTAAAAGATAGCTTTTAAGATAAATAAAAAAGAATTAATATTCTGACATGTGTATTTTTTTTTTTTTTTTGCCTTGTTCTCTTGGGAAAGATAGTGGAGTTGTTTCCTGTTGCCACTCAAAGCTAGAGAGCTCAATCTACCCTGCTATTTAACACAAATGGAAGGGGAGATATTTTATTACTTCATACAAATTGATCATTATCACTTCAAGAAATTCCATTTTTTTTTCTTACAAGGTATGACTACAGTTGATATTTTTGTATTAAATCACAAGGCTGAAACCATTCTATATGAAGATGAGTGATTAATAGTAGCTCTGTTGCCAAACTACTTGAAATCAGGTGTTTCTATCATCACAAAGTGACATCTTGGTTCTTTTATTTGCAATATGGTCTTGAGTGACTTGTCAGCACCTATTACCTCACATTTATTAAGCCAATAGAATTGAGCAAATATTCTTGAAGAAATAATCTTCTGACATAATTCTAAAAATGCGATAAATCTGGATATCTTGGTCATATTTACTTAAAGTTGATTAGCTGATAAACTTAAATGTACTTTTCAACAAATATCAGCTAAATAACTTGCTTATGCTTTTCCATCAGTAGTAGCTTCATTTCAGATTTAAATGTTGTTTAAAAAATCACTTAGAACATCAAATTGTACCATAAATCATTTTAGATTGTTAGCCTTTAGCAATCATTATTACCTCCAGAATAAAATAATCTTTTGTGGTGTGCATCTTTATCCTCATTGATCTGTTTAAGAAGGCTCTCATATTTAGCCTCAGTTTTGATAGTGAGCATTTGATACATTTTTATTACTGCTTTCATTATGTCATTTAAAGCTGTTGAAATAGTTTTTTACAACTAAATTTTCTATGAATAACTACATAAACAGTATTTATGAATTGTTTCCTTCATAAATTTTTAAACAGCCATTCTATTTTCTCATTGTAGAAGCACCATCTGCAGCACATGATACAATATTTCTCATTAGTATTTTATTTTCCTCCAAATAGTCTTCAAATTTACATATCTGCCGAGTTGCGTTTTTTTTTTTTTTTTTTTTTTTTAAGGATTCCCAGAACCCCTTAGAAAAATATTCTTGATCACTATATCTCACATTGACTAGCAAAAGGACCTCCCTGTCTCTTATGATAATAAGAGACAGGGATTTGCTTGCAGCATTATAAATTTAACTATACTATAACCCCCCCCCCATCTCCTTCGTTGAGACCTAACCAAAGGTGAAAGGATTTGAAAGTTATAACCTCTTTTTAGAGTCCTGCAAATAGAATTTATAGTTATAAGAAATATGTTTTAATAACCTCAATATTGACAATAGTGTGTAACGGTGTTACCAATAGTATATATGTCCTTCTTAGCCATTCCCCTGGAAAAGTGGTGATTAAAGGTGCCCATTACTAACCTTTCCCACAGGTAGCTCTCGGTTGAAGATCAAAAAGCCTGCAAGGAAGAGAGTTGGTTTCATAATGTAAGAGTGGTAATATATAAAATTTGTATCCATTTAATAAGAATGCTAGCATAATGGTTATAATTAGTGCACAGTTTGTAGAGAAAAAAAAAGCCCAACAAATTAATTACGCAGCACTTATTTCAATTAACTGTGTTACTTTGAATTATTACATCACTACTTATATAAATGTACAAAGTCTTAGTTGGAAATAATGTAATTGAAAGATGGCTATAAAAAGGCACTGCAGGTTATTTATGGCTAATTTGTTTAAATAATACGCTATTGTTTGAATTGTTAACAATAATTGTATGCAAAATGATACACTAAAATAAGTAACCAAGTAATTTTAAGTTTTCTGAATATCTGTGCAAAAAAAAAAGTAATGTGAATTCGACAAACAATACCTGGATACATCTGAAGATTTTTTATTTATTTATTTTTTTTTTAATTTTTTTTTTATATAGAATTAATCAATTAAGCTATAACACAATTTGGTTCTCAAGCACAGAATGTTTTTCTCAGTGAAATTCAAAATTCTCTGTATACACACACACACACACACACACACATCACTGGTTTAAATGTTGATTATTTCTGTTATGTACTTTTCTTTCTCCTCTACTAGCAAATATTAAATTGTGGTTTCTAAAGCTTTCTAGGCTTACGGCCATATGGCATTGAAACATTGATTTCTGTATGATCATCAAAGTTAAGCAATGCTGAGGTTGGTCAGTACCTAGATGAGTGATAGCTTGGGAATACCAGATGCTGTAGGCTTGGATGTGCAGATGGTATAATGGAGAGCAGTGTTCCAATCTCAGTTGGGTTCGTTTTATTTACTTATGTGCAAATATTCTTGGGAAAGGTATGAATCCACCTCTTCTCCTTCCAGCTATATGTTTAATTAGTAAGACTTGTAACACTAAATCATTATTTCAAAAAAAAAAAATTACAATCTAAAAAATATTTTCTAGCTTTAAGCAACCTGCAAAGGGTTAAGCTGTAGAAAACAAATCAATTAAATATTAAAGCTTTCTAATTGGATGTATAAAACTTAATTTCATTTAAATTAATATACTGGTATGATTTTTATATATAATATATATAATATATATATATATATATATATATATATATATATATATATGCAATGTATCTGCTTAAATTTCCTTTTAATCTCCTTGAAAAAAGAAAAAGGACTATGAATAGTTACATTAGGCGATTGTGTAAAAGAAAAACTTAACAGTGGTGAACTAGAACTAATTAAATAATTCTTTCAAAATATATTACAGCTACAATCATTGGTCAGCATTAAATTTAAGTCTTCCTTAGCACTCTTCAT
The DNA here is from genome assembly GCA_964036315.1 of Acanthosepion esculentum. Lineage (NCBI taxonomy): Eukaryota > Metazoa > Mollusca > Cephalopoda > Sepiida > Sepiidae > Acanthosepion > Acanthosepion esculentum. Next base: position 26,980,537 of record OZ038481.1, on the reverse strand, counting down.
TTCTAGTGTGAAGCCTTGCCATGAATGTTGATCAATAAAGCATTAAGGCTTTTAGTACTCAAACTGGACAACTTACAATTGGTAGCACATAAAAATCAATGGGGTTCTTGTTTATCTGACAAGTGGTGGTTTCATGTATCATGGTGGGATCATTTGGAAATAAAGAAGCCAATGTAAAATTCATATAAGGCTACTGTTCATTTCTTAGCTAACTCTCCTTGATAAAATGAGTTACTTTCAAAGGCAGATCAAATCAACTTAAAAATAGTATGTGCAAAACATTTGGCAAATGTAACTCGTTAGCTACTTGTTTATTTGGCACTTAACAGGATGTTGAAGCTTCCAGTAATTTCGTTGTGATAGTTGATTTTTACAATTGTCTTTTTTGTACTTGTAAATTTGTGGTGTCTAATCTCTCACCAATAATAATTTTTAAATCTACTTACATAATTTCAAATTATTTTCTAAATCATTTTATAAAACTAGATAATGTTTTTAAGACTGTTTTATCAAAAAGCAACCTCTTTGTAAAACAGGGGTATACACATATCCATTTTTACAAATAACTGTTGCTGACTGCCTTATTGTGTAAGAATGCATGAAACTTTTAGTTGTGGTCAGCCACTGTTCATGAAGAATTTATTTAGAAATATGGTTTTGCCGGGCAATATGGTATTGAACTCTCTTTATCTGGTGTGTCTCTGTAGCAGACTCCCTTAGAAGTTGATAATTTTCATTTAAATTTTATCTTTTGCTTAAAATATGAAAGGGAAAAGAAAACAAAATTCAATGCTATCTGACATTCAGATCCAAATTATCAATAATAGAAACTTCTTATTTTATTAAATTTGTTACTATTTTATAAATATCTTCACTTGTATTTTTTAAATATACTTTTTATCTGGCATATTAAACTTATTTACAATTATTCTTTACTTAATTTACCTAATCTTATTTTAGGATTAGGGCAAGGAATTAACATTTAAAGTTTTGTAAATTGGGAGATCAAGTTATAAAACTACATTTGATTTTATAATTAAAATAATAATATTGAACAACAGCATAAAGGGGATCAGACTCCTTGGAATTGATCCCTTGTTTGGTAAGGGAAGACCTGGTCATTTGGGTTGACCAGACTGTCATCCTGAGACAGTTTGCAAAAAGTAGTTTTAGGAACATGGAATGTCAGAACACTGAATCAATGTGTCCAGTTAGAAAATATAATGCAGGAAATAGTTTAAATCTTAATATTTTAGGCATATGCGAGACTAGATAGGCAAACCTTGGACATTTTATCAGTGACAAACATGGGGTCATATATGCAGGCATAGAGAAACCTGAGAGGAGTAGGGCTTATATTAGACCTAGACATGAAGAAATATGTTCTGGAATACTGTCAACTATCTGATAGAATTCTTGTAATTAAACTAAAAGGAAAGCCTTTCAATATATCCGTCATTGTTGTATATGCACTGACAGCACAAAGTACAGAAGAAGAAATTGACAAAACTAGGCAAAGGCAAGGCTCAGTGCAAATCATAGGAAATTACAATTGTCATGGGAGACCTGAATACCAAAGTAGAGAGAGATAATTGATAAATTCAAATAGGAGCTCATAATGAACACAGAGAAAAATGGGTCCAATGGTGCAGAGCGAACACTCAGATAGTCGCCAACAACTAGTTTTCTAGAATACCCAAGACTTGTATGGACATGGTGAAGCCCAGGTGGAGAAATGAAAAACCAAATTGACCACATAATGAACAAGATTCAAGAATGCAGTTTTAAACTGCAATCACCTTCAAGTAATATGTAAACTTTGTTAAACTATGGAAATTGAAGATAGTCAAGGCAGCACCCAAAATGCAATAGAACATTCCAAATGTGAAGGAGAAATATATGAATATCATTAAAACAGATACAATGACCTAAATGAGAGTGGAAATTCCAAGTGGGATGCATCGAGAGGAGTTTTAGTAATATCATCAAATGAGATCATCCCAAAGAAAACTAGACACTTAAATAAAGAATGGATGACAGATAAAATTCTCGATAGTGATTAGGAGACAAAAAACACTGCCAAGCTATAGCATGGAATATCAGACATTGCACAAAGAACTTTGGAACAAATGCAGGCAGGCAAAATTTAAATGGCTCAATGAAAAAAGTGCAGAGATAGATTGCATATTACAGATAAAGCAGATATGTATAAAAGAAATAACAGGACGGGGCATGCTCATCAACAAGATGCATAAAATCCAAGGATTGAACACTGATATTAAAAAAAAAAAGTACATGGTATGGAATAAATATATCGGAAAACTCCTTCCATAACAAAAGGATGATCCACGATATTGAAGGACCAGAAATATTAAAATCCAGAGTGAAATCAGCATTGGCTAAATTGAACAGGAACAAAGCATCAGGACCAAATGGAATTGTAATAGATATGCTGGCAGCTTTTGATGATTTCAGCATTGACAAGATTACAGAGATAATAAATGAATATACAACAGTGGTGAGATACTGGAAATTGTAAGATTAATTTTCACTATTTACATTGCTTGGACTAACATCCTCATCTTTGTTGCCACGGGCAAAATAAAGTGTTCAGTTCGACATTCCAACCACCTGAAGAAGGCCGGAGTGTACAACGGACGAAACGTTGTGATAATATGGCAACAAAGATGAGGATGATAGTCCGAGCAATGTAAATAGTGTACATAATACCTCATCTCGGAAATATAGATGGATTAATTTTCGTAGCCCTGCCTAAAAAACCAGGTGCAATTGAATATGAACTTCATGGAACAATCAGCTTAATGAGCCACATAACAAAATGAACAAATTCTGATAAATAGAGCATGCAGCAGAATTAGATCAGAAATATAACAAGAACAGTGGTTTTGTTAAATACACTGGAACAAGAAATGCAATATATTTCTGTTCAGAATGATATCAGTAAGAGTAATGAAAAAGTATGTATACCTTTCTTAGAGATTATGGAAAGAGCATTTGATAAAATGCATCACAAAAACTGTTTGAACTTATAGGTAAACTTGATATATTTGGGAAGGATATTAGAATAATTCAGAACTTATACTGGGAGTAAACCAACTTCATACAGATAGAAAATGAATTCAGTAATTATACAAAAATAGAAGGGGGCATAAGACAAGGATGCATTTTATCAATGAACATATTTGACCTTTACACTGAGGGGATTCTGAGAGAATTAGAAGTCCTACAGAAAGGAAACTACAAGAACTACAGAACATCAATTGTAAGAACAGAGGATGTATGGTTGTCATCAAAAAGAGCCCAACATGGAAATTACAAATTGGAAATAGCAAAATCAAGCAAGGACAGGAAATTGTGGAGAATCATCATGTTCATTCATGTTCTTAAGGGATATGGTACATTGAAAAAAAAGTTGGTAATAACTCCTTTTGTAAGGCTCTCTCTGCACAATTAAACTATTCTTGGGTAACCTCAAACCCCAAAGTTATATAATTCAGTACCCAAGTAATTAAAGTTTCAAATCTTTATAACTGTTTTTATATAAAGATTTTGGCTGGAGTTACTTGAAATAATCATAGTTGTGTATTTATACTAAAATTTAAACAAACTTTAATTGTTTACTTAATTTATTTTTATAGTTTAAAGCAGAGTAAACAATATTCAAGGTCCAACTCTGAAAATCTGTAAATAGATTTGAGTACTGCAAATAACTTGGGTTTCAGAAGAAAATGATCATATAGGAATGCAATTTGAAGCCAGTTAAATTGTACACCAGTTCTAATGTAAACATTAAAACCAGTGAACAACCAAATCCCAATAAATTCTTGTGATAATTATTACCTATCATTTACCAAAAATTAGTTGTAGATTTAATGTAATTATGTGAAAAATGCATAAATATTTAAGTTTGAAATATTCATCTTGTTTTTTGTTTTTTAAAAAAATATTGATGCTTGATATTGCTGCTATATGAAAAATTGAGAAATCAGTATTTAAAACCTTAGAACTTTGAATCTTAGCAGCCCCTTTTTGACATTCCTACATCAACTTCATGTAGGTTAAAAATGAATTGAAAAATTGTGACGTTTAAACTTTCAAAAACAAAGTGAATAGAAGTTAGAATGTAAAAATGAGTGAAACAAAATGATTTAATCTGGAGGGAATTTATTTTCCTGTTTCTTCAGTTCTCTGGCATTTTATGAGAGTGGATGAAAGTAAAAGATACAGGAACTTTCACAGCTGTCTTCAGTAACTGATTTTTGGAAATCCTTATATATATATATATATATATATATATATATATATATATATATAGGCACCTGCCAACTATGGTAACATTATTCAATTTGCCGACTTAAGTTGTGTTGTGTATGCCAAAGTTGATCAGGGCTAACCCTGCACATTAGAGCAAAACATCAGCAACAGCAGATGCATCGGCAGCAGCTCTAAAACTTGCAAACAGATGTAACTGGTTACATATACTGTTTTTGTCAAAAGCATTGTAAGCTCTTTGCTGGTTTTAAAAGCCATTGCTGCTCACATAACTAAGATTAGAAAATGAAAAGGTGGCTAATGGAAAAAAAACAAAACAAACAAAAAAACACTAGAAAAAAGTCGTGTGTGTGTGTGTAATAATTTTTTTATTACAAAATTGATAAAATAAACAAAACTTTAAAATCAAATGTTTTTATTAACTAATAAAATATATTATGCAGCCTGGATAAGACGATAAACTACATCCAACAGCAAGGCCTCTGATCAGGAGGTGCTGGTGTTCCCAAGCCCACCCTGACCCAGAGTGGTAGCACCTGTTAGGATCCCAACTATGGACAAATAGTTAATCTCCAAACTGAGGTCAAAACACTATGAAAGTGTAAGAATAGGTTATAATACCAGCAATACATTTTTGTAAAAAAAAAAAAAAAATTACCAGCAATAAATATTTGAAGGAGTTTTTGAAAAAAATATTACCAGCAATAAAAATCTAGTCAGTATTAAATGACCCATTGAGGTTGATATGCCATAAAACAAACCAAACCATACATTATGATGTCTAGAATTATTGGCAATGATACATTGCAGTGGAACATTTTCAAAAAAGAAATCAAACATTACAATATTATTAGCTTAGAACATATTGTGGGAAGAATGAGGTTGTTTTATTACTGGAGATATATTTTTTGGAATGCATGTCAAAATGATCCTTTACTTCCTGACATGAGTATTAATTAGTAATTTCTTAGAGAAAAATATTTTCACAGCCAATTTTTGTTGCTTAGCATTCAGAAGAACTTCCTCTCCTTAGGCAATTTGTGAGAATCGAAAAACATTAATTTTCTATTATTGTAGATAAGGTGGGGGGGACCCTGTTTACAATATAGATACAATGCCAAACTGATCACTGACTTTTTCATTTAGTTTTCTTTCCTTTTTTGTGGGGACCAGTTTATTTAAGTATTGCTGTTTTAAAATGAAATTGGTGACTATCACTGGATTTTGCAATTTCAATTATGTATAAAAAATACATACATACATACATACATACATACATACATACATTACATTACATTACATTATATATATATATATATATATATATATGTGTGTGTTTTCTTTTTGAATTTGTAGGTCTGCTAAATTGGATCGTATTTACGATTCCAATATCATAAATTATGACCATGGAATATTAGTGTTTAAGTCTTTTTATATATATATATATATAATATATATATATATATTTTTTTTTTTTTCATCATTTCACTCTAATTAAAGCAGGTCTGCCACTAGTATGCATAGGGGTTACAGAGAGTGAAGGTGAGAGAAAAGACTGGGGAGGGGGAGGTTAGCACCTGAATGGGGTTCAAGAAGATAGAAAATGGCGTTTGATGTTGTTTACATTTTTGAAGATTGTAGTTATCAGGGAAGCAAGGAAAACTGAAGAGAGTTCCACAGGTGGGAAGTGTGAGAAAAAAAATGGCGGTTACATTGTGTTGTGGATTCCGGGATGAATCTGATATCAATGAATAACAAACGCCAGGAATGGATAAGGAAAATAAATGTATTAACGTAATAATACAAACTGGTAATACGGGTTAGTAGATCCAGGAATGCGGGTTAGTAGCACTAATATATATACAGTCTTGGTATTGAAGTATCGCGGTATGACTCCTTACTGAGTCTACGTGCTCACTAACTGTGACGCTTGCCGCTGTCTCTGTGTGTGACTTATTCTACTACTACTGAACTCTACTACTCTTCTGTCGTTCCGTCTCGACTCCTTCACTGTTCAGGTATTCACTGGTAGAGTCCATTTGTGTAAAAATGGGAGACCCCTTAACACATTGGGACCTAGATGCCAATCTAGTAGCACACTTAAACTCATGTAGTCCAGGTACATGGGGGGGGGGTCAACAGAGCAGTAGCCATGAAAATATTTGTAGAAAAGAGAGAGGGAAGCCATGTCACATTGGTGAGAAAGTGACTGAAGTTGAGATGCCAAGTCAGGATTGATTACTTTGCATATGCTTCTTTGTATTTTGTCAAAAACCTCAAGATGAGTAGCAGGGGCTCCTGACCAGATATGGCAACAGTATTCAATGTACAGATGAATGGTAGATTTATAAGTGTGCAAGATGGACTGATGAGAAAAACCTTCTGGCATGACACAGTAACCCAACTTTCTTTGCAGTAGATTCAGCTATTGATTCAATGTAATCGTTCCACTTTGTCAGTTGAAAATGTGAGGCCAAGAAGGTGCAGTGTGTTGCTCACTACGAGTAGCATCAACCATGCTGATGGTGGGCAGGAAAGTTTCTTGATGGTGATTAAATGAGAGCAGTTTAGTTTTGGAGGCACTGAAATTTACAAGCTGCTTCCTGCCCCAGTTAACCACTTTGATAGATTTGCTATTGAAAAGGGAGTAAATGATAATGTCATCTGCATAGATGCCTACTTGTGAACTGATGACATCAGGAAGATCATTGATGAAGATCAGGAACAGCATAGGACCCAGGATAGAGCCTTGAGGGACACCTACGCTCATGTGAAAGGATCTGGAAGTGAGCCTGTTCAAAACGACCATCATTTTGTGATTTGAGAGGAATGATTGGATTAAATCAAAAACTGTTAATACCTTGTCCAGTGATTTACAAGGTATTGAGACATATTGTTCTATGGAGACCTTATCTGTTAAAACAATTTAAAATGATGGGTGAATGCCTTTTTATATAATTAAGTACTTGGTAATCTTAAAAAAGTTGGAAAATATTTTCCATAGTCTAATTTTTGGAATGTTGAATTTAAATATAGTATAGTCATCGCTCTTATTTTTTGATTGTCATGTATGGTTGACCATATTTTCAATGGGCATGTTACGTATACATAAAAATAAAAATAAAAAATTCTTTAAAAAATATTGGTGCAAAATGAATTTTATTCAGCTTTTCAATTTTGATTTGTAAATTTAGTTTCCACTTAATTACAATATCACCTAACTGGAAGGAGGTAATGCAGAATTTTAAATGATTTAAATTATTATAATTAAAATTAAAATTTTAATAAATGAAACCAATTATTGTAAAAATTTATTTTTTCATAAAAAAAAAAAAAAATTTCTTTTTCTTAAGATAATAATCTCCTTAATACCTCTTATTTATAGAAGCAATTAAATAATTCCAAGTAATTAAATAGTTCAGTTTTATTGCATTTTTTATTTTACCTCTGATTTTGCAAGAATTTCCAAATCAATGTGTTTTTCACTGGAGATAGAGAGAAAGAGAGAGAAAAAAAAGCACAAAAACACTAATTGTAATTATGTCAACTGCTAACATTTTTTTTTTTTTTTTTTTTTTATCCAACATTTTTAATCTAGAAAGGATTTAGAAAATACTTTGTTCTTTCCTCTTAGTAAACATTTTGATGATCAAGCTTTGTTTGTATTAAGTTTTGGAGCTTTTTCATTATGCTATGCTGTTTTTCAGCAAAAAGTGTTATTTTTATATATATATATATATATATATATATATATATATATAAAATTTTAGGAACATCCTAAAAAAATAAAATAAAATGATACCAAAAATTTAAGATGCATTTTCAAAAAAGCAAAATCTTTATTTGAACCTTTTTATTTTAGTTTTAAATTCAATCTAATAGATTATATTTAATATTCAAAAAAGAAAATAATTTGCTGATTTTCAAAAGAAATGCATATTTTTATCCTGACAGTAATTGTGCTGACAGATCTAATGTTGTTCTACAGAGACTTTATCTGTAAAACATAATTGAAGAAAATCATGTGAGCGCCCTTTTTCATATAATTTTAAGTAATTTCTATTGGTAATCTTAAAAATTCAGAAATATATTTTTCATAATCTAATGTTTTAATGAATTTTAGAAATTTTGGCTTTAAATTTACTATAGTTATTGAGCTTATTTTCAGATAATGCTGTGATTGGTTGCCAGTACTTACAATAAGCGACATGTTCATATACATACAAAAAAATTCAAAATTTAAAATATTGGCATTTGATGATTTGACACTCACTTATGATTAATAAATATAATTTTCACTTAATAATAATATCATCTAAATGTTGAAATTGATACAGAATTTTAAGATTTAAAATTTAATAAACTTTTTTAAAATTTAAAAAAAAAATGGAAAGAAAATCTTTATAAAAATTCATTTTTCATCAAAAAAATTTATTCTTAAGAGAATAGTATCCTTCATATATGTTAAATATATAAAGGCAATTAAAAGCTTTTGTAATTAAATAATGCTATAGTTTCATTTCATTTTTTTATTTTACAATTCAGAGCAGATTTTGGGTAAATGGTGTTTCTGTTTGACAAAAACAAATTGATTTAAATTCTTAAAATTTATATATATATATATATATATATATATATATATATATATATATATATATATATATATATATTTAGGCAGCAATCCTTCTTTCAAGCACATTTCATTAAAAACGACTGACAAGGTGCTTTTATTTAGTTTTTTATATAATTTCTCGTGCGTCCTAATAAAGTTTTTCTTTTCAGAGGATAAATTATATAAAAATTGTCCGAAAGTTCTTTTTATCCGAGCGCTCGGATTTCATTCAGTCGTTTTTAATGAGATATATATATATATATATATATATATATATATATATATATATATATATATGTCCACATGTTATGTGCATTTGTTTTTGTTGACACACACACACACACACATATATAATATATATATATATAAATAAATAAAATGTCAGTGATGCATTGTGGGTGGTCTATTTTACTATTCTAACAGTTATTTTTTGTGGGCGTTAACAGTTTTGAATTCTTCTGTGGGGGGAAAGAAATGTGTGTGTGATTAATACAAATATAAAGTTTGCCACTTAGCTGATTGATGCTATATTCAGCATCTCAACTCCAGAATTTTGTAGATCAACCAGCAATTGACTGCTGTTTTTCTCAATTTTTCTTATTTTTATACTAAGTTTGATTTGATTAGTTTATGCACTAGTTGGGAGCTCTTATTATTGGTGCTAGGTTGATTTTTTTGTGTGTGTGTGCGCGCACACATGTCCATGTATTCGTTATTTCTCTGTTTTTTTTTTTTTTTTTTTTTTTTTTTTTTTTGTTGCTTTATAGTCTATTCCTATCCTTTTATTTTCTCTTTCAGCTGTGTGTGCCAAAGATAATGTAATAGTTTTATTTTGGGTATCTTATTTAGGTTTTTATGGCAATTTGTTTTCTCAAATCTTCTGTGTTTTTAAAAGTTAGTATTATTTGAGCTGGAGATATATATATATATATATATATATATATATAAGTATTTCTTTTTTTTTAATTACTACTTAAATAGCAAAGTAAACATTTGTTTGCACTTTTCCATTATTTCATTTTTCTTATTTAGTTTGTTTTGGTTTCAAAAATTAATTTGTACTTTTTACCTGTAGGCATAGTTTGCAGTTTTTGCTGTTAATTCTGTAAGGGGTGCCCCTATTTATAATTTCCCATTTGATTTGGGTGGGGATATCATTTTCTTTTTGAGGCCATTTGTATTTTGATAAGGTTGTGTTGGTGTAATTTTTGTCAAAGAACATTTTGTCGTTATCTTTGGTTTAGAGTTTTTTCTGTAGCACTTGTATAAACTGTTTCATCTGTGTAAGTGTTAAAGTAGTTTTGTATATTATGTTATTGGTTAAACATTTGTTATTAAGTGGGCAATTTTCATTGTTTCTACAATTACATTTGATTGTATTGTTTTACTAATTGTTATTGATTTTAAGGGTTGTACTTATTTTTTCCATGTTCTATATGCAGCTGTAACTGATTTTGATTGTATCTTTATTGATAATTTTTGATAACTGTGTTTTTAGGGAAATGGTTGTCAATATTTGAGGAATATTTTGCCTATAAGCTTGATCCTGTAAATATAAATGTTTTTCTTTGTCAAATCAAATTTTATCTTAATCCTTCTATATACTTTAATCATCAATAGATAATTTACAGTACTTAATACAAAATAAATGCAATATAAATAGTTGTTATACTGTATACTTGAACCAAAAATGAAGGCAATAAATCAATGTCCAAGCTAGATTGAATAACCTTGTATAAGAATCCTGTCATCAAAACCTTTGTCATTAGTAAGAAAAAAGATTGGAGAAACTTTTGATATGAAAATTATATGTACACTCTGAATGACCAGATATTTGTGAAAAGTTGTTTACATATTAACAGCCAAATTGAGTATACATGTCAGAATGGAAAGGCATATTATAAAAACAATCTTATTTAATACTACAAAAACTTTATAGGTGTTAAAAAAAAAAAAAAAAAAAATCAGTTTTGAAAATGTACCAAAAAGTAATTGGATTTTGGTAAAATATTTGATACTTTAATAATAGTCAGAAAGGGAAATCACAAATAAAAAACCGGGTGCACACTCCAGAAATTGCAAATGGGGTGAACAATGTGTGTGTTATGTATCCAATGTTTATATTGCTAAAACCATAATTTTACATCAGTTATTCTTATTTTAAACAGCTATAACTTTCTTAAACCTAACCCTTATATAAATGGAGCTTTTTTTTTTCCTTTTATTCTCCAGCTGATATCATCTCTTGTGTTGAATTCAACATTGATGGAGAACTCCTGGCCACAGGTGACAAAGGAGGCCGTGTTGTCATTTTCCAGCGCGATAAATCTGTAAGTGAAAATAATTTGATCTTGCACTCTATTCTGCTTTCTTTATCA
>OZ038481.1:26909254-26961754 GCA_964036315.1 Acanthosepion esculentum | reverse complement strand
TCTCGATACTTAGTCTGATCAAAACAAATTCACAGATTTGGACACCCTTCCCCAGAATTATGCCAAAATCTGCAAAAAAATTTAATAGTCAATTGTGCTTAATTAGTTTAATTTGTAACATATATAAATTTAAATAGAAAAATGCACATTTTGATAAGATAGTTAGGGTCACAAATCACTGCCTAGGGCCCCTAATTAGGCTTGACAGGTTAGAAGGGTTCAGGGTTAGTATGCACCAGTCCAGCATATATATATATATATATATATATATATATATATATATATATACTCACACACACACACACACACACACACAGAGTATTGAAAGGCCATATAAAGAATGTAACTTTGGAGTGAGGATTGACAGTTATTTTATCTTTGGACAGATTGAGGTTGGTTTGATTTTTGGATCAGTTATAAATTTAACTTTTTTTTAATAGCAAATCTTCTCTCTTGATACTAGTTTACTTTTTAGCTCTCAGTAGCCCAACTCTTGTGAGTTTTCATGAAGAAAAGTTACTTTTTAAATTAGAATAAATGTTATCTAAAGGGGGTGTTTTTTATTTTTTTCTTGTAATAAGAGTAAAGTTTCTTTAGAGCTACTCTATAAAGATTTATTTTTGAATAAACATGAATTTGCTAGTATAAATTATGATAAAACATCAAATTAGAATTTCTTATGTTCTGAAATTCTTCAAATGTTTTTTACAATTTTATATATATATATATATATATATATATAAAGATATTTTGTCAGATATATTTACAATTTTGTCTACCACTTAATTTTTCTGGAAGTTATTTTTTTATTTTGTAATGAAAGTTCATTGTAAACTGCATAATGTGTACACTATTCATATCTTTTCATCATCATTGTTACAAGGATTTTTTTTCTTTTGTAATCCTCTCTCTCTCTCTCTCTAGTTTGTTTTGTGAATGACTGTTAGCAGTTGCATCATTTATATTCAATTTATGAATTGAGTTTCATGTTTTAAGTGTTTTACCTAAGCAATTAGATTTTAGCAGTTAGTTGTCAGCATATTTTTGTAAAGCTTTCTATTTTGGATTAATCAATTTGTTCTCTCTGTAAGCAAACATGGTGACTTGATTATTACCCAATGTTGCATGTTATCAACATATTTCTGTATTTTGCCATTGTTGTCTTTTCAATCACCACTTCCTGCATTTACTGAAGATCGGTTCTTGGGTTTAAGCTCAACAGTTTGTCTGGTGGTGAATGCATTCATGACAGTCTGCAAGCATCGTGTAGCTAGGTGCTTTGCTTGCTCACTACACAAAGACTGCATAGTGTGGAGTGACTGGCAGCTGGCTGGACACCGCTTTACTATAAATAGCTTTCCTTTTGACAGCCTCCTCCTCCTCCTCTAATTCTTATTAACTTGCACTATTAGAATTGTAAAAATAACCAAAATGCTCTGACTGCTCAGGATTTGTTGTGCATTCATTGCTTCTGTCATTCACAAAATGTAGCTATTTGTTTACAAGACAAAATTAAAGTGGGGTAGTCCATGTTAAAGTGAACATATTTTTTTTTCCTGCTATCATTATATAAAATGTACTCAATTTAAAATTTTTCATGAAAAAATTAATTATAGATTGATTGGTTTGCTTTTTCCTTTAGCCCATCAATAAAAGTGAATTTCAGTTACAAAAAATGGTTGCTTAGTAGAAGCATTTGTATAAGAATAGACTCAAATGTTTTATTTTCTTCTACAAATCTATTTAAAAGGAAGGATTGCTTAGAGGGATCAAAATTTGTGGTCCTGATTTGTCCCAGTTAAGCAGACTACACTGTATTTCAAAATCTGGATATTGATTTTAGAATTTAGGATAATTCATCTGTAAACTTAATGATTGTAGCAAGTGTTTGATATGGCAGCAGCTGTTATCAGTATGGAGGAATGTAAATAAGTATTTGCCATTGATTGTGAACCTCTCTAGCCTTGGGTGGAAACCAGTCTAGCAGAAGGATAACTTGAAATTCAACTAGCTCCCAATCCTTGGAGTCCAACCTAACAAAAGACTATTTGCTACTGAAACCATCTCTTTGCACCATTCATAGTATGGTCTGTCATTGTTACTTCACAAGGAATCTATAAGAAATAAAAAGAATTATAGTACGAAGAATAATATATATTTTTTTTTTTTCAATTTACAGATTTGTGAAATTTAATTTTTCCTTTCACTGCAATTATTTTAAAAAATAGAATTATTTTCTATCTATTCAACAGTGAATTTTTTTTTTAAGTCCACTTTCAAGTTGCATAATAGTTGTCAAGTACAATATTTTGTATTAAATATCTTATACAATATTTTGTATTAAATATCTTATACAATATTTTGTATTAAATATCTTATACAATATTTTGTATTAAATATCTTATACAATATTTTGTATTAAATATCTTATACAATATTTTGTATTAAATATCTTATACAATATTTTGTATTAAATATCTTATACAATATTTTGTATTAAATATCTTATACAATATTTTGTATTAAATATCTTATACAATATTTTGTATTAAATATCTTATACAATATTTTGTATTAAATATCTTATACAATATTTTGTATTAAATATCTTATACAATATTTTGTATTAAATATCTTATACAATATTTTGTATTAAATATCTTATACAATATTTTGTATTAAATATCTTATACAATATTTTGTATTAAATATCTTATACAATATTTTGTATTAAATATCTTATACAATATTTTGTATTAAATATCTTATACAATATTTTGTATTAAATATCTTATACAATATTTTGTATTAAATATCTTATACAATATTTTGTATTAAATATCTTATACAATATTTTGTATTAAATATCTTATACAATATTTTGTATTAAATATCTTATACAATATTTTGTATTAAATATCTTATACAATATTTTGTATTAAATATCTTATACAATATTTTGTATTAAATATCTTATACAATATTTTGTATTAAATATCTTATACAATATTTTGTATTAAATATCTTATACAATATTTTGTATTAAATATCTTATACAATATTTTGTATTAAATATCTTATACAATATTTTGTATTAAATATCTTATACAATATTTTGTATTAAATTGAGTTTTAATTTGTGCATATTTAATGACATTTTTTTTTTCTATTGGAACTTGTTTGCTTAATTACACTTTTTTTTTCTTTTTCTTTTTTTTCAAACAAAAAAAAAAAAATTCATTACAGGCCTATATCTTGATTTGTCCTAATAATTAAACTGCATATTACTCTACCAATTCTGATTAATGTTATCTGAATTGGCATATGAACCATAGCTGCTATTGGCATGGTAACTTGTCTTCTATTAGTTATAGCAACCCAAGTTTTGTCCATAATAATATTGACAATCATGGCAGCTGCAGTAATTGTAAGTAGTCGCAGTGGAAGGGTTGTTATTCATCAAGACCAGCTTAAACTCTGCTGAATTAGACTGCTATTTCCACTGCAATGCCTGATCAATAAAGTCAGTATGCTACTATTACTGCTCCCATTACAATTATTGTTACTACTACTACTACTACTACTACTACTACATGTGATAAGTATAGATTATATTCTGGCATCCTGCCAGATGCTGCAGTAGCTTTTCTCTTTGCATTAAATTTGCACTCATCATAACTGAAAGCAGCAATTGGTAAATCCTGGTCACTGATTTATACATTTTATAAAATGATACAGGTTTCTAATCAACTTTCATGTTGAATCATCCTTTTTCTTATTGGAATGATGGCAGATGTTTGCAAATGTTGTTGCTATTTAAAGTAAATTGAGTATTTTTCTTTTTTCCAAATTTTCCATTTGGTTGTTGAATAGAAATACTCTCTCTCTCTCACAAAAAATTAGAGAGTACTTAGTATTTTGATATATAAACACACACACACACACACACAATGTAGGCATATGAAATACGTTTGCAGTGATAGTTTTTTTTTCTTGTCAGAAATGGTGTACTGTTCAGAAATGAAAATAAAGGTCTAATTCTTATGATACCTTAATTTTTAAAGACAACTTGCAACCAATGGCAAAATTTTTTTTCCATTTAATAGTTCCTTTGCAATATCTTTAAAAATAAGTCATAGAATTGGGAAATTTTAACGTGTACATAATTTCCTTGTTAAAAATTAATCACCAATTTCATTCCATTCCATTAGTAATGTTATTTGTTCAACCAAATCCTACTCCCTCCTTTTTTTTTTCTTTTTTTCTTTTTTTTCTTAATACAAAAATACTAACGGAAAAATCAGTTAGCGTTCTAAGTATACTATTTAAATTTTAGCAATTGTCAAGTATATTTTTTTACTGTTACATATCTAATAAATAACACTGGTTATTAGTATAATGCTTCAACTTTTTCTCCTAATTAAAATTATCTGTAAGGCTCAAGTTGGTGACTGAGTTGTCACCATTAAAGAAACTTATTAATAAAATAAAGAAAAATATTAAAAATTCATATCGGTGTAAACATTGGGAAATCTTCCAGATTCTATATTCATGTGAATTCATATCTGTAATTAAATGCTTTTAATGTATCTATGTTTATCAGAAAAATGTTATTTATAAATTCAGAAACTAGTTTGGCGTGTTAAAGACAAGATTATGTTTTTGTTTTTATGTGGAAAAAAGGAAAGTTGATAAAATCTTACCATTTTTATTAATTTCTACTAAGAATATCTTGGAAATGATTTTGTAAATAAGTTTTACAAATACATTTCCATATTTCATCCAGATCCATTGAAATCTATTTTAACATTTCAATTGTGCAAATACTTTGTATCAATCATAAATCTGATGTAATGATTCTCTCCTAGAATTTTTGATAATAAAACGTTGTTACATGCTGATAAGTTTTTGTTTTTATAATCAATGTGTATGAATGAAAATATTTACATGACTATTTTTGTTCTTCATGCCTTGTAAAAACTGATTTCACTTTCAACATAAAATGGCTTGCTGACCAGGTTGTTCAGAGATTGCTTGGAATAAAATCAACTTTTTCACATACCAAAGAAGAATCTTTGGGTTTTTTTTGGGGGGGGGGGTTACATTTTCTCAGATACTTTGAAGGGCAAAGTCTGTCATAAATACTTAAAGTAACTTTTTAATTGGCATACTATTAGATCAGGACAAAATTTTGTATTTTAAGTGAATTTTAAAAATAATACTTACATATTTGTACCTAGATTTATTTAGTCATGTGTGCCTTTTTATTCTACTATATTTTGCCATCTTTGAGGCAGTGTCAGGAGTTCATCCTATCAGAATTTTGAATCTTTCTGGGTAATGAACTATCCTAGGTGGTTTTTACAGGCTTCCAGAGTATTGAAGATCTCCCAATTAAAAGAATTTTATTCAGATCAAAGTAAATGGTAATCTGAAGGCTCAAGGTTGGGTGCCTATGAGCAGGTGTGGTAGGACATTCCAACCAAGCTGTACCAATTTCTGCTAAGCCTGTAAAGAAGTCTGGCATTAGGATACCTTTTTAATTGGTCCAATTTTAGATGCTTTTTATCAATTGCTACCTTTTTAATTGGTCCAATTGGGAACAGTATTTGTCTAAATTCAACATTTGATTTTTTTTTAAAGGGCTTGTAACACACAATATCCCTTCTTTAAATCCCACCAGATACATAGCATCATCTCCCCTCACCCCACCCCTTAAGATGCAAACTGGTATTTGGAGTAGTTAATGGCAGCTCATTTAATTTTCCCCAGGACCTTTTTTGTAAATGGCCCATTTGTTATTGCCTGTGATCATTCTTTTCAAAAATGGATCTTATTTTCACCCTTGCATTTGTACAGAGAATTGCAGATGGAAATGCAGTCCATTAATTTTTTTTATGTTAAATCATGATAGCTGTAGTATCTTGTGTGACAGTGTTGATCAAATCACTGCTGGAATGTGCTTGGTCTTTCAGATCAAGACTATCACATTTGAACAGTACTCTCAGCTATGGCACCATTTTTATATAAATGGCACACATAGTTTTTTGCTGTTAGTACATTTCTTCCTTTTTGGAAATAAAAGATCATCAAATGACAAATATGCATCTCATTTTTGTCTATATTTAGCAGGTGAGGGAAGATTTAAAATTCACAATTCATTCCTACAGAAAGTCATGTTGAAATGTCACCTTTTAGTATATGTATGATGTCATAAATTTAATTCACATGTGAAATAAAATCATGTGTTCAAACACAACCTGTTGAAAAACTCTGCAAGCATTTGTTTCAACCAAATAACTTTCCTCTTTTTTTTTTCCTTCTCCTCTTTTCTACTTTATCATTGATGGTTATTTGTTATATATAATTATTGACAACTTTTTATAAAGACTGTCAAATTTGAAACAAATAGAAAATCATTTTGTCATCTGAAGCCTGCAGCCTTTTCTCCCCAAGTATATAGTAATAGACTTTTAATACACTATAAATACCGAGTATATTGAAAGTTTTTTTTTTTTTTTTTTAATTTTTATAACCACTTTTCACAGTAATTTTTAATAGCAGAAAGAAACACTTTAAATAAATCACATTGTTTTATAAAAATTAAATTGGTCAGTTTTTCACTTAAAATTTTTAACCTGACTAATGAATATCTTTAAGAATTGTTTCTCAACAGAATTTGTTCAGGGACTGCAAGGATAATATTTAATTTTATCAAACTTGATGCTTGATTTTTAGAAGGCAAGATTTGCTCAGACTTTGCAGTTTTAATAGCAGCATAAATTAATGCCTCTTGTCAGCAAACCATCTTATGAACATGGAAATGATTCCAGTTTTTCTTTATTGATGTGATATTTTGCTATAAACTCTTGTAATGTTTTGGAAATTGGAACCCCTTGCTTTTCTATGCTTGCATGTATGTTGAATAATTTTTAATATACATGACTTTTTTTTTTTTTTAATACACCCAGTTTTAATCCATTGTACTAAAGAACATCTGACATCACCTATGAAATTATTTTTCAAATTTTTTTTTTGCTTGTAAATGCATTGGTTTTAGAAATAAATAAAATTTTATATATATATATATATATATATATATCTCCAGGTAAGATGAGAACAAATCTGTATAATTCCACTGTACCTAATATTTAATTTAAAAGAAGGCTCAATACCAAGTAGTAGGGTGGTTTGACATTGCCTGAGGAGACACATTTGTGGTGTTGAAACATTGTAATTGTGTAGCAATTTTTAACGTTTTTTAACGTAATATCCTAAAATAAATAATATATACTCACACACCTTCCTGAAATGACATTTGCAAGAGGAAAAATTATTTACTGTCAATTCTCAGCTTATTGTGGAATTTAACCTATTTTAAGATTTTAGATTAAAGTTGAAGATTTTAAAGATGTTTTACAAAATAGCAACAATATTCATAACTCCTCCCATCTGATGTTTCATAGGGCATAATAAACAATGCACAGTCTTTATAGTTTCTTTGGCAAATATTGATATATTGTCTTTTATTGTATCTACTTATTCTGTTACTATTGTACATGACAATGAAAAGAAAAAGAACAAAATACATTCTGCTATATAAAATGATAATTTAAAATATATAGTTTTAGAAAAGCAAGAGAAAATCTAGCAAAAAGTCTATTGCTTAAAGGATATTTTATGTTGAAACATGTGTTTCACTGTACTGTACATAGATTAAATGATTCAGGGTGCCTTAGTATCCCTGTCAGAATTTTTCATTGTTTCTTGTATTTTGCTCTGTTTCTCATGCTTTTCCTTTGACTTTATATATATGTTGGAGATATAAGAAATGGAATCTTAAAATTTGGGGATAGAAATCTAACTCAGGCTGTTTATTTCATTTACATGTATTTAACTTTTTTTCTTTTCTTTTTTTTTTTTTTTTTTGCATTGGTGATTTCAGTGTGCTTAATATTAAGCAATGTACAATGGGTTAATTGGCATTTTTTTCCTCTGCATTTTCATCCATTTAGGATAGATATGTAATAAATGGCATCAAAAAAAAATTTGACACATCATATTTTGATTAAATTTATCAATAATGCATTAAAAAAAATGTGCATGAAAAATTGCATGCTTACCATAAATTGCCTCTAATTTGAAACTGCTTGAAAAAATGTTCACCTCAAATCCTGCCAACTGCTCTACCGCCCTCTTTGGAATAAGTGTCAATCAACAAAACTACCAACTACTTTGACACTACTAATAATGACACAACCTACCCTTTTTAAATAGCTGGAGAGAATTTCTTTTCTTTTTCTGATGAATTTTAAAACTGCTCAACATGTGTAAATGAATTTGAGACAGCAACTTTGGTAGAAAAACTTAGAATTAAGCAAGGTCTATTTTTTGCATTACTTTCTCATTTGTAATTTAGAATCATTAATGAACTTGTTCAACTTTCTTTATATTGCATAACTTTGAATCACCTTTACTTTTGCTTTAGAATTTGAGTCTTCCTCATTTATTGGTCTAGTTCTTTTTGTATAATCAAATGAAAGGGTTGTTTTACTGAAGATTATAAACCAGCTGTGATGGTTGGTTGTTAATAGTTTTAACAAAATTACAAGTGGACAACTTATGAATATGAATGGAAATTTGAGGTCAAGATCCAATAGCACTTTAGATATTGTTTCATCAGTTAACAAAGTCTTATTTAATCCTTTTTTATTTTTTTTTATCTGAAAATATTTAGTTTCTTCTTAATTTAAAGATTTCTTTTATTTCTTCATTTTATTTACTTTCATTAATAATTAGTGTGACAGTTATGAAAATAAATTACATGGCAATTAATTATTTTCTTTATCCCTTCCTTTTAAGAACTTTGGAAACTTTGACTAAAAATCTTGTTTTTCTGGTGCCAATGCAGAACCATGAAATTTCAGTGCCTTTTATAGGGAAAAATACATTGGTTGAGAAATTTTTGCAAAAATCATAACTATTGGATTTTAATGAAACTTTTCAAACTTATACAAAAATTAAAATTATTTTGATTTATTTTTTTAAAATTTTTTTTGCTTAATGTTTATATTAGTTATAAGTGAATTTAAATCAATTTTTTTTGTCAAACAAAATCCATTTCATCAAATCAGAAAATACAATAAAACTAGGGCATTATTTAATTAAACCTTTTGTTTTATAAATAAAATATATCATGGGCTCTATTATCTTAAAAAAAAATTTCAGTGAAGAATTAAGTTTTACAAGAATCGTTTTCATTTTTTTTTTTTTTTTTTTTTTTTTTTTTTAAATTTAGAATCATTTATAAAGTTTTAAAATTCTGTATTAATTTGTAGCAATCAAGTGATATTATTAAATTAAAATTGTATTTACTAATGATAAATGGGGAAAAGCTCACTACAATTCAATAACCCTCAGTATTTTAAAAAGAATTATGAATTTATTTTGTGTGAGTAAGCATTTTGATTTATGTAAATATGGACGTCCATGCACTATATTAGAAAATAAGAGTGGTAACTAGTAAATTTAAAATTTATTGGTAATTTGCTAACATTTCCTCAAAAAGCATCTTCATAAGTAAAAATTCAATAAAAATTTAGAATATTTAAAAAATTTTAAGATTGCTGGTAAATATAGCAAAGTGAACAGACATAATTAAAAGGGGAAAAATAGTAGTTTAATGCAGAAAGGTGAAATATATATATATATATATAAAACAGAAAAACAGATTGCACTAACTGGTTATCACTCATCAGAAGTCGATTGTAGTAATAACTGGTTAGCTCATTCTGTTATTCTCTTTTTTTTTTTGTTGTTTTCACATTAAACTACTGCAGTTATTTTTTCCCCCTTTTTGGTCCCTTTTAATTATGTCCCCTTCTTTTAGCTATGATTAAATTTTGTACCTCTAATCAGATTTTTATGCTATTGGATAGTTTTAATCAGTCTTAAGATCAAAGGATTTCCTTTGGAAATATTCCACCCTTTCTCCTTCCATAACTAGCCACAATGAAATTTAAAATTTAATCAATAGCTAGAAATAGCTTCAACTTTCTTAAAAACACAGTGATATTTATAAAAGCTAATTCGTCATAAGTTTTATGTGCTGATAAAACTAAATATTTTTCCATAATTTTCTTTTTTAGTCTAGTACTTTCTTTTAATCTTTAATCTGCTCATAATCTTTTGAGGGGGTGGCCTGGCCCACTTCTTTAAATCTGACCAAATAATCAGATTTTAAAATTTCAATTTCAACTTTTTCTATTTCTTAAAAAAATCTTTTCTTGATCTGACCAAGATTTTTTTCAACATCCTGTTGTACATGACTCTTGTTACTAGCTTTCTTTATCACTGTACCTTCTGAAAGTAGATTTTAGTTTAATTTTCCTTCTCCATTTCTTGTAAGAAACACTTAGGAACTGTTTGTAGATTATTGTAAATTTCTTGCTTTCTTGATGCTTGTTAATCTTCACATTATTATTTTCCTGACTACCAAAGATCTTTTACAACTAATTTACAATTGACAATACATTGTCCATAATGGCTTATCATACAAGGAAAATGATTACAGGAGCAGCTATGAAATGTGCAGTATGTTTTTTAACGGGATGGCAAATTAAATCATTGAACAAGGAAAAAACAAAAAAAAAACTAGTTTCTCAGCTGGGCTTAATGTCATCTATGACTGGTATAAAAATTGAAAACTCTTATTTTTCAGAATAGTGTTAAAATTTTTAAATTGCCTAACATTTGTGGCTAGTCTTTATTAGTCAATAAAATCTAAAAATATAAGATTTAGAAATAAAATAAATAAAAATCATTACTTAGCATAATATTTTAAATACGCTCAACAAAACTTGTGAGGGTTTTGTGAGAGGACTGCAAAAGGAAATATTTGAAATTTGTTTGAAATATTTTACCTCTAAAATTTAGTTAAAATATATCTGAAGCACATGAGATATCAGATGCTTTGCTAAAAAAAATTTGACTAATTTATATAAGCTTACTGTTCATTTTATAACATTTGGTAAGCAAAAACAGTAAGAGAAATGATTTTCAAGACGGTCTCTGTGTGTGTGTACTCTAAAAAAAAATATTTAATAAGTATTTTTTTTTTTTTTTTTTTTTTTTTTTTTTTTTTAGCTTCAAGAAATACATCACCATTTCTCGATTTCAGAACCTTGATATTTAAAGTGTTAATAATATTGAAGTCTGGTCTGTGTATTAAGTCGATATCTTTAATAAACTGGTATACTCAGATAGTTGGAGTTGCTTGGGCTTTCTTTATTTTAGTTGACATTTCAAACACTTGGCAATCACTTTTTGTAGAGTATTGTTTGAAAGTTATTACATATATCTAAAGATTTTGATGTGTCAAATTTGAGTTATTGATGCTATGTGGTCCATGTTTCACAAACTCCTTGCACTATTATTATTTTACACATTTTTCAGCTTATGAAAGCTTTTTCTCTTTTTTTTTTTTTTTTTTTATAAATTTGCTTAGCACAAATTGGCAATTGTTGCATAATCTATCATTCCTGCCTGACCGTAGTGATTTCTTGGCTAATAAATCTGAGAACTTTACACAAACTTTCTCTGATATATGCATTGGATAGTGAGTTTTATCACCTAAAATGTCTGTGCATGGCATCTAAAAAAAATTTTTTTTAAGTCTAAAAGCAAGTGAATTGGTAATTTAATACATTTGTTACTTTTTCTTATGCATAGCATTAAGAGATTGGTTTATGTATTGAAAAAAAGAAGGAATCTGAAACATTTGGACATTGTTACTGGCACAAATAATGAAAACTCCTGCACTTCATACATATTCTTCCATTATGCAAATATTTAAATGGTCACTTAAAAGTAGAAAAGCATCATAATAACCTTATATTTTGGAAAAACAATTGTTACTTGTGTCTAAATGATATAAAAGTGCTATTAGAATTGGCTTCTGCTATCTAAAAACTAATCTTAGATATCCCGCGTACTTTGAATGCTTCCATATGAACTTGGAACAGAGACTAGGAACAAATTATAATTTCCTCTCCTCTTCATCAATACTTTTTTTAATAAATGCAAGAAGTAAAAAGGTATTAAATTATTCTGATATGGGAGCAATGATGAAGATATTGCAATTTTTGCAGGCTTCTCTTGCTGATAAGTTTTAATGGCTTTACATTCAGATTAGTATTGGGGCTATAATATATTTTTTTGGCACATCAATTGCTATATAATAGTTATCCTGTGTCAAAATAAATTTTGAATTTTAACCTTCCAACTTATAGAAGTTTGACTTTTGAAAAGGTCACTTGAAATTGATTCATTGGTAGCAACCATCTTGAAGCATTTAATCTCCTCTCCTCATTGTCACTTTAAATGAAGTTTAAGGATAAGACAGAAAATATTTTCTTTGCTACATTTATTTCTGGATTTACTAGTCTGAAAAAAAATATTTTGAAAAATTGCAAATATAATTTAAGCTTTTGTTTTATTTTTCTTCAAAGTTCAATTTATTTAAATAAGAATCTTTTAAATGATTTTCAGCCTGCATCCTATAATTGAATATAAAGATTGTACAGATGTCCGATCAAAGCAGTCCTATATATTCTTTCTCCCAATAGATTTCAGTTAACTTTTCTAACAACAGACATTAGGTGATGAAATTTTAGTCAGATTAAAATTTTAATTCATTGCTTAAACTACATTTTAAAAGTATGATTTTAAAGAATTTAAAATGTAAAAACAAATACCTTGACTATTTCTAAATAGTTTGAATTACCCTATGCCATGCCAATATAGATTATTTTTCTCAAAGTTGAGCCACTTTCCACACTTCTTTATGGACCCTGTCTACACAACTCACTGCAACTCAACAGAAATCAAAATTTTCATACTTAAAAAAAAAATTCTTTTTTAAATTTTTTGACCATTTTTTTTCCTTTTTTCTTTTTTTTTTCCCAATTGATAACAAAAAATGCCAAACAAAAAACTCCCATATTTCATCGTAGATTGATGCTATCAACTCAGAATCCATGATTGCAGAATCGGACCCTGGAACAGCTTCTCTCGTACCAGACAATGAGGACACGGATATTGAGGGCTCCCCCCCAAGTTTGAATTTAGCGCGCTCGCAGAACGTGAGTCCTAGAATTTAGTATTACAGATATTTCCATTACCCGATGTTACTCTGTTACTACCTCGCCAGAAACAACACCCTCTTCCTCCTACGGTTACTGAAAGTTCCAGTTGATCTTAGCAGTTTTAAGATTATACCACTATGAAGAACATATTGAGACCCTGCTCTTTTGCTGGTGTTTGCTTTGCATTTATTTTAACCTAATAAGCTTTACTTTCTTTTTCTTAAGCTCAAAACTGGTTTGAATTGTTTTGAAAATTAGTTTCACTTTTATTAGACTGCATCATTTGTAGCTTTTATTTGCATTGTTTTCTTTTAAATCATAGTTTCCACTGAACATCTGGAATGTATTTTTGACAATTACCTAATTAGTGATCAAAAGAATTGAATATAGGAAAAAAGCGTTTGCTTTTAAAATTGTTGAAATTTCTATATTGCTGTCATAGTTTCATTTGAAATTAAAAATTTCTTTTCTGTTGTTTCTGTTTAAATAAGACTTGCATTTTGTTCTGAAGCCTAGTTGAGTTATAACATTGTTTTATACAAACTACTTGTCATGTTGTTGTTGCTGCTGCTGCTACTATCACAACTACCTCTGTTGTTGTTGCTCCTTAGAGAACTTCTCAAATTATAAAACTAGTTTATCTTTCAGAGCCAATTAGCTGTACCAGTTCGTGGGGAATATAATGTATACAGCACCTTCCAAAGTCATGAACCTGAGTTTGATTATCTTAAAAGCCTTGAAATAGAGGAAAAAATAAATAAAATCAAATGGCTCAAGAGAACAAATCCGGCTCATTTCTTACTTTCTACCAATGGTAGGTATTGCGTGTCATCATTTTTTTTTTTTTTTTTTTAAATTTTTTTAAAATCTCTCTCACCTGTCTCTTGAGATTAACTTAATAAGAGTTTTCAATTTTACAGATTTACTAGTGATTGATTATAACTTTAAATGCAGAAATGACTTGTTGGCCACTTGGCCAGATAATTCTCATTCACTGTGAATATTTCTGAAAGGTTCAGCCATTACTGAAAATACTAAAAAGAAACAAATGTTTTGCACACGCACGCACACTATATATATATATATATATATATATATATATATATATATATATATATATATATATATATATGAGTGTCATTTTTTTGTTTAGCTTGTATTCAGATTTGCTAGGAGTTTAACATTAATTTAAACAAGAAGTAAGATTTTATCTGGTTTATTTGATTTTTCTTGTAGGAATGCTATGCAGATAGTTTTTTTTCTTCTTCTCCTATAAGTATAGAATGAAAATGAATTTCCTTTCAGATAAAACAATCAAGCTGTGGAAAGTAACAGAACGAGACAAGCGACCAGAAGGTTACAATTTAAAAGATGAAGAGGGTTTATCCAGGGACTCAACCAACATTACAGCTTTACGTGTACCAGTATTCAAACCCATGGAGCTTTTGGTGGAAGCTAGTCCGCGTCGTATTTTTGCAAATGCACATACTTATCACATCAATTCGATCTCTGTCAACAGTGATCAGGAAACTTATTTATCAGCAGATGACCTCAGAATCAATTTGTGGCATTTAGAAGTAACTGATCAGAGCTTCAGTATCCTTTTTTCTTTTTTCTTTTTTTATAAATACTTATTACTTGTGTAGATGCTGACAGGTCTTTTCTTTTTTAAAAAAAAAGAAAAAACTAATGAGGAAAAACATTGCATTATGTGAAAGAATATGGCTTTGTTTTTATAAATTTTGCTAATATTTTAAATATGCAGTTGAAAGGTTCAAGGTGATTCACTGGAAAGCAAGTGATTTATCAAACAATAAAATTTTAGGAGGAAGAAAATATTTGACGGGTAACCTACAACTATTTAAAAAAATACTTAAATTAATCAAACTTTAAAGTTTTACACTATTTACATTATTTGGACTATCGTCCTAATCTTTGTTGCCATATTTATTACAATGTTTTGGCCGTTGTATGCTCCGGCCTTCTTCAGGTGGTTGGAATGTCGAACTGAACCCTTTATTTTGCTCACTGGGGTAGACTGTTCTAGTTCCACGTGCCATGTTTAATGGATGTCTGTTATCAGTTATCTCCTGTTAATTCCCCTCTCCAAGTTCTCACTGCCTTAACCGGGTATTGAACTCACACTCTTTGGGTCCTGTCACTGGACCTAACCAACACCTTTTAAAGTTTTATTTGCATACAAATTTTATATTTAAATGAATTTGATGCTAGTCTTGATTCATTGGTCTTTTGTTACTGATGCCTTTACTTTGAAATCATAACCTAGCAGGAAAATCTTGCTTGTATGATGTGAGGTTATTATCATCTTACTACCCCCCCCCCCCCGCCAATAACTTCAATTGGGTTGTTTTTCTTTATTCATGTATACAGTATAATCGACCTATAGCATATTGTTCTTTCCAATATGTTTACCAAAGATTTAATCCACTTGTATAATGTTCCTCATTGAGACCGCTTTTTCATATTTAGAAATAAATTGTAAATGAAAAGGTAAAGTATAATAAATCATGTCATGTGTAATTTAAGAGGTCCCCCTTTAATTTTAATCTAATGCAACGGCGTATATGTTTCAATATTACAATTGGATATATTAAGATAATCTTAAAATTTTCTCCTTTACTACTTAAGGAGTATAAATGAATGTCTGTCCTTATTTCCTGTTTGCTAAAGAACTTTTCAGTGAGATATTTTCAAGGGCTCTTACATCTGGTTTTGTTTGTGTTTATTTTAAAGTTACTTTGTCTTTTTATTTGTTCCTTATCTGTCATCCAGATATTGTGGATATTAAACCTGCAAACATGGAAGAACTGACAGAAGTGATCACTGCAGCAGAATTTCATCCAACAGAATGCAGTTTATTTGTATATAGCAGTAGTAAAGGAACTATTCGATTATGTGATATGAGAGCCCAAGCTCTTTGTGACAGACATGCCAAGTGTGAGTAGATTTTTAAACTATCTTTTTTTTTTTTTTTTTTTTTTTTTTAATCTGCAAGAAACTAATTTTGGCCAAATTCAAAGTTGTAAGTAAAACTGCCAGCATTGCTCTTGATGCTGCAATTGTTAAGGAGTTTCTAGACGTTTTGATCAGACTTTCTCCAAGTGAAAATCAGAAGAATGCTTGGTAATGGTAATATCAACTGTTTCCTTATAAGGAAACATTTGGCATTCACTGACGGAGCAGCCAGTTCTGCTTTCGGTTGAAATTTATAAAATTTTTATTTTTAAAAGTTTTTCAGGGAAATAGGTTTTTCAAGTTCTGTAACTGTTATTGCTCTTTCCAAAATTAATGGGAGTTTCCTTCCTAACTTTTTTGTTTAAACTAGTATGGAACATCAACATCTTGATTGCCATTATTTTCTCTTTGACTTACATATGATATCCATTTTAGTTGTTGAAAATTCTCAAGTGATATGGTTTCTGTTATTTGATAAGTTCTGTAGCAGATGTCCATGAGGTTCGAAGAAGAACGATCCTTGCTACAACTTAAAGGCTTATCGCTAAATGCGAGTGGCCGTCTTTTTCAGTGTACTCACTTAATTGCTCATTGTTTGTAGGACCAGATTGATTAACATAAACTCTATTCATTTTTTTCTCTTCTAATTGTGAATAGAAATGCATAACACCTATCCATTTTCTTCTATTTAAACTTTTCATCAAGTAGTGCAAATATAAGATCTTTTGATTTTACTCCATGTATTTGAATATAAAAATGCTTTACTTATATTTATGATCACAAATAAAATAAATAAAAATATCTTAATTTGCTATGAAAAGTACCGTTAATGTTGGTCTGGGGAAAATGCTAGATTTTAAAGATTCACCTCACCCCATTTTTCTATTTTGCGTACAAACAAGCAACAAGGGGGGATAACTGGCAATGCTAAAAAAAAATGTACAATTTCAAAATTTTATGAATATACTTATAACTTTTTTTTTTTCTTTTAACATACAAGAACTTTGCAGCTTTGTTAAAAGTCCTTGTCAGAATGTTTTCAGTTTTAGTTGTGAGATAAGTGCTTTGAAATATTTAATGTCAAATTTAGTTTAAGATAATTTTTTTATCAGCAATGAAAACAAGCTTTGATTATTTTTGTATTTTGCTTTTTTTCTTATAATAAATTTATTGTGGAAAGAGCAAGAGATTAATGACGTCAGTGCATGTTTTATGTAAAAGCAGTTTTCATTCCTGATAGAATTAAATTGGTAATACGACCACTTCCTATATCAACTTTAATATTCCTATAGATTATCTATCAAACTTGAAAATGATAGAATTGCAATGGATAATCTCATATTTTTCTTTGTCCAGTGTTTGAAGAACCTGAAGATCCAACAAATAGAAGTTTCTTCTCAGAAATTATCTCCAGTATATCAGATGTCAAATTTAGTCATAATGGTCGATATATGATTACCCGAGATTACCTCTCTGTGAAAGTATGGGATCTGCAAATGGATTCCCGACCTATTGAAACTTATCAAGTGCATGAATACCTCCGCAGCAAGCTCTGCTCACTCTATGAAAATGACTGTATATTTGATAAATTTGAATGTGCTTGGAGTGGAGGTGATCGGTAAGTAAGCTCTCTACTTTTTATTATATATATATATATATATATATATATATATTTGTCCCTAATTTAATGTTTTTCTTTTCTGAACATTTCTGTTTTTATGTCTGTTTTATTTTGTGTGGGCAACAGTTAAAATTTTCTCAATATAAATAAGCAAGTTTATATTTTTTAAATTGTCAACATTTTACTTGTCTACCATATGTCATTGATAGCTTTAACAACAATTAGCTTTCCAGATAACTTTATTGTGAATAAATTTAATTTAATTTTTTTTTTTTATTTTATTTTTTTTTTTTTTATAGCTTACTTTGAAATGCTGTTATCAACATTTTTTTTTATTTGGTTTTAGGTTCTCATGCAGCTGCCATTGTTAGTTGTCTCTTTAAAACTTTTGCTTTTCCTTAAATAACATAGGCAATTTATATTGTGTTTTACACATGCAGAAAAAAAGAAAAATACTGGATTTTAAAATTAAATACATATAAACTAGGGTTAAATAAAGACTTGGGTAATTTAAATCTTTATAAATATTTCAATACTTAAACATTTTTTTTTTTAGATATAGTTAAAGAAATTTTTACACAACATCTAAAAATATATAATATATATATATATATATATATATATATATATATATATATATATAATTCACTCACATACATATGACTTTTGAAGCTAATTTTAAAGTGGTCGGATCATATGCAAGATGTAAAATTAGCATATGTGCTGTTGGCCCTGGCTACGCCGTTGGCCAAACTATATATTCATTTAATGTAGTCAAAAAAATAATAGCTGTATTAAAAATAAACATGATTTTGATAAAACTGATGTTTTACTTAACTGTATCCAATAATAATGCATGTAATTTTCACACATTAGTATCATATTATAAAATACAAACATAGTGAATATGCATCTTTTCCATTGTTTATGTTTATAAGATGTTTAACTGTTTCTTGTTTGGTTATTTATGGTTGTATGCGTATGTATTTAACTAGAAGATAAGATAAAGAGATAGAGGAAAAGATGTTAGTCTATTGTAATTTGGTCTCTTAAAAAAGGAAGGAACTCGCATGATACATGAAATACATGATAAAATATTTTATATGTGAAAATTTTGGGATCACACGTTACACAAGTATATACGGTATATAATTAACACAAGTATAAAATTTGTTACTTAGATGATGTTATATTCGGCACCTATTTTAGAGTTTTGTAGACAAAGATTTTTGTAATCGTTCAGTCTGCTCATCAGGAGATTTCAGCAATTGACTGCTGTTTTTCTCATTTTTTGTTATCTTTATGCTAACTTTGTAATTAATTTATGTGCTAGTTATTGGTGTTAGGTTTTGTTTATTTGGGTTTTTTTGTTGTTTTTTTTTTCTCTCCCTCTTTTTGTGTGCAGTTGCATATGTGTCTAATGTTGTGATTATTTCTCCTTTTCATCATTTTGCTGTCTCCTCCTAGCCTCTCTCTACTTTTTTTTTTTCTCTTTTGACACACAATCTTTAAAAATTGACAAATTACTCATTTGAAATTTCAGGAATTTTAATTTAATAAGTCATATAATGGAATTATTTCAGCTTGAAAAATACTTCACAGAAACACTAATAAATTAAAGTGTTTGCCAAATGTTTAAATATTTTGTTCAATTTTGGCTTGTACATATTAAAATAAATCTTAAGTATCCAATTACTCCAGTAATCACTGAAAATGTTTTTTTACTTGTCCGTTGTCTTTGAAGTTTTTGTTTAGTAGATAAGAAAATTGACTTCCAGATTTTGGTTATAACTTTCAGTGTTTTGATTAAGCAAAAAGTATTTTCAAGTTGTGGAGAAATAGTATCAACTCGTTTAAGCTTTGATTTAAATGATTTTTATGTTTTGTATAATCAAATAAGAAGCAGCTTAAGGATTTTTTCTCTCCTTATATTCAGTCCCTTTTGATTAACCTGAATGCATAGTTTTTCTGTAAATTTCAATTATTAAAATAATTTTAAGGTAGAGTTCCACATGCACGCTTGTAAACTACAACTAATTGATTTGTATTAATTTACCGTCTTGATTTGACTGTAATGTAATTAGTCACTTTAATGAATCTGTGGTGCCTTAACTAGTAGCTTGAATATAGAGTATACATGTTAAATTGTGAAAGCTCTTGTAATCATAAAACAGGTAGTTATGTTTGTGTGTGTTTTTCCTGACAACTTAATTTCAAGAAGTATACCAAAACCATTAAATCTTTCACTTTAATCTATTTGCAGGTTCTTGATTATTTTTTTTTCTTATTCCCCACCTCCCAAATAAAAAAGAAACAACAAACTGCTATATATTTTTCCTGTTCTTTTTCCCCAGGTACATCATGACTGGTTCTTACAATAATTTCTTCCGCATGTTCGACAGAGAAACAAAACGTGATATAACATTGGAAGCTTGCCGTGAAAACATGCGAACAAGGACTATATTAAAACCTAGGAAAGTTGGTACTGGGAATAAACGTAAGAAAGACGAGATAAACGTTGACTGTTTAGACTTTAATAAAAAGATTCTGCATACTGCCTGGCATCCTTTGGAAAACATTCTGGCTGTGGCTGCTACTAATAATTTGTATATTTTTCAGAGTAAAGATTAGCAACTAGTGCTCTTTTAGTAGGACTCTTTTTTTCCAATTGAGACATTTGAAAAGCCAGCCAGCCAACAAGACGACATTGTCCGTCAAATTGACCTGCTACAGGAATTGATATGCTTTTGTCATCATCAGGCAGTCAATATTGAAGGGGAAAAAAATCAAAGATGGAGAAAAACTAAAACACCAGAATCATGAAATTTCTTGTATTTCTTTCCAACTATAATCTGCATTCTGTCCATATGAGTACATGCATGTATGAGTTGACAAATCACAAACCCACATACTTATCTACACTTACTTTCACACACACATACATGCGCACACGCACACACAGTGTATGTGAGTGTATAAGCACAAAACATGGGTACACATACAAGATGTGTGCATGTATATGTGTTTATAAGACACATCACATGTTGCTCTTTTTTTTTCCCCCCCTCTAGCTATGTGTGTGTCATGTGAGTGTCTGCGTATATATTGTGTGCACATGAGAGCATGCATGAGTGGGTATCTGATGTTAACCATATGGTCATATATACATGTGTATGTGTTAAATGTATATATGTTTGTATATTATATACACATTCACATGTATGTGCATATACGTGTGTGCGTGTGTGTATGTAAAGAACTTTATATAAATAAACACCCACACACTGATTTGTTCTGGCTGCTTTCAAGTCATATGCAAGCTGTTAGTTCTGGGCCCCTTGTTGGTCATTGTTCTCTTAAGCAGTATTAGCAAGAACATGGTTTGATGAAAGAGAGAAAATATCATAACTGGGATCTCCCTCTCTCTCTCCCTCTCTCTCTCCCTCTCTCTCTCTGTGCCTGACTACCTACCTACTCAAACCTTTTCTGTCCCCCTCCCTCCCACATTTGCAGGGTTTGGGAAGCACTTTGTATAAGGTCATCTTTCAGCTTCATAATAATAATAATAATAAAAGGATTTAATGCCAGTGAATTAATAACTTATCTTTTATGTTCACACATGCAATAGGTTTAAAATTTAGTAGATCAATAGAGACTAGTCTTTCCCTCGTTTTTTGGGGGGGTTGGTTTTAAAATTGGTTTAAAAAAATAAACCATAAGAGAAAAAAAAAAAATGTCCTATAAATTGAAATGACTTTACTCTCATTCCAACGAGAACCATAAAATCTTAGAAAACATGTCCACTAAACATCTACTTTTCATTGTTATTCCTATTATGGCAGCAGTAAAACCTTTTCTTTTCTCTCTCCTCTCCAATGTAATATTTTAAACAGTGCTAACATAAGGTCAGTGGTGCAATAAATAGCGGTCAGTGGTGCAGCGTCTAACAGATTTTATTGTTAGAACAATCTGCAAATCGTCTTGACACATAGTATATTTCTCTGGACAAATAAGTGGTTATTTCTAGTCATGTCAAATCCAGGAAAATCTGACCATGTCAATTGTTAATGTTAAAACATTGCTAGGTGCTAATGTTGTTTCAAGGGCAGGATAGATATGAGAAGAGAGAAAAAAAAAAAAACTATAGGCCCCCTTACAACCATGAATAAATCCATCCATCCATAGATTTGCTAAGGTGATATATTTCTGTCTCTTGAATTTCTAACTTGTGTTGGTTAAGCCAAGCAAGTAAATTCCTACCCAACTCCACCCAAGTAACGCTTACTGTAAAAAAAACTTTTTCTTAATTTTTTTTTTTTTATTGCGTTTATATTTTTTATGACGGTGAATCCAAAATTTCTCTTTAATAGTGGAATCATATATATATATATATATATATATAATTTTTTTTTTAAAAATCTAAATAAAAATGTAGCACTATTGAATTTTGTATCATTACAAAATTGTAGTGGTAAGTCTTACTTTTTTAAAAAAATCTTTTTATTTATATACCAAAGAAAGAGGGAAATCAGTCTTTCCTTTATGATCAGAAAATTTGTAATTTTTTTCATTGAAAATTTAAATGCTTAATGAAAACTTTTTTTCAATTTATTTTCATTTTTTTTTTTTTTTTTTTTCTTCTTTTTATTAAACCTAGCTGATAAATAAGATCACATATTTTTGATATTAGGCATTTATTTAGGATCAGGAATTATAAATGAGAAACATAATTTATCTTCCAGGCAACAAATTTTTTAAAATATTCACTTTCTTAACACTTAACAAAATTCCTCAAAAGTTAACTGGGATGGTAGTCAGGCATTGACATCATTAAATTCTGGATGTGTTTCTACTGGTTACTCTGTAATTTTCAGGGAGTGATGTCTTTACCATTTGTTAACAACTTAAATGGACCAAGTGATTGTTTTTCCTACCCACCATCCCACCCCCCAACCTTGAAAATTTAACCTTTGAAAGAAATTAAAAAAAAAAAAAAATTGAACCCGAAAAAGATTACCAACAACAAAAAAGCCACTTGTTCAACATATATTCACATTATTCCTCTGCCCATTCTTTCTGCTTTAGATATACCTTCATCTTAATACCTTCTTTATTAAAAGCGAAAAAAAAATTCCCTTGTCTTTTTTTTTTTCTTGATTTTTTTTTTTTTTTTTTTATGTGACAAAAATAGCTCTACTCTTTTCTTTAATCTCTTTTTCTTCGAAGAAAAAAAAAAAAAACTCAGGCAAGAAATCCTTCCCCCACTTCTTTTTACCTTCTTTCTGTCCTGTTGATTGTAGCATAAATAGTGCAATGTGTGCCTCATCTGAGCTGCAGCCGCTCAGCCGGTGTAGACAGCAGCAGCAGCCGCCGCCATCACCAGGGGCAGACCCTCGCTTTAACGCAACAACCAAAACTGTCACTAACACCATGTGTTGTTGTTGTTGTTGTTCTTAAATGTTTTGTTGTTTGTGTTGGTGCTGTTGCCGCCCTACCAGCCAGACACCCAGCCTGATGACAGCAGCAGCAACATAGCAAAAAAAGATTCACAAAAAAATCTAAAAATAAAATAAAATTAAAAAAAAAAAACTCCAAACAAACCAAACTAGCTACTTGTGTACCAACCTACCTACTGCCCGCCCAACTCTAATCTCACTGCTTGTTCTTCAAGATTGTGCTGTAGTTAAATACAGTTCAAAAAATCAACCACAAATAAAATAATTTTTCTTAAGTATCTGAGTGATTGGCTTTCGTGTGACCTGTTCTTGGCTCTTTTTTTTCCCCCCTCCCCTCCACTTATCTTCTCTCAGTATTGTTCCATTCAGTTTTTCTTTACAGCCTTTGCCAATTTGGAGATCAAAAATCCAACACACATTGTTAAGAGCAAGACTTCATTCAATAGTGTTAAATCACTTGGAACCTGTCGACCATTCAGTTTGTCTTCTACTCATATTAATTTTCACCTATGATCATTCTTTAACAATGACAAACAATCTCTACCATTGGAACATTGATATCTTTTTATTTTGTCTTCCTCTTTATTGTTTTCTTTACTTTGACAAAAAAATTTTTTTTTTTATATATCTTAAAGGTTACTAAACTTATTGCCCTCCCTTCTCCCTATGATGTGGTTAGTATTTTTTTTGTGATTTGGCTTTTAATTTGTAAAGGTGAAAATATTTTAAATTAGCATATTTTGAAGCTTAGCACTAATATTGTGTGCATCATCTTTTAAAGAAGGTGAAAAATCTGCTTTTGATGTTTTAATCTTGTGAGACTATCATGTTTCATTCTACTTCAGAAATGTTTGGTTTAAAAAGTTATAATTTTGTAACTCATTCCTCTTATATGTGTTAATAATTATTTTAAATAATTAACTTTAAATGAAAGGCAACTTATTAAACTTATTTGGGATGAGACAATATCCAGGATTAAAACAACTGCCAAATTTTTCAGTCTTTAATTTCTAACATACAATCAATAAGATAGAAGTGTAGGGGAGGAGGCAAAATTTTTACTGATAACTAAATTTTCCTCCACTTTTATGTGAAACAACAAGGCTTGCAGGGAGTAAGAAAGTTTGTTAGAATTTCCATGAAGGGACAATTTTTTTTTTTTTTATTTAAAAAAAAATAACATTTCATATTTCTCTTGTTGGGGAATATCCTTTCAGAAGATGTAGAAAAACTAATTGGGAGTCAGGAGACAATATTTTTTTTTTTTTTTTAATTTATTTATAATTTTATATATAAACTGATTACCTGATCCAAATTTAAAATATTACATGAAATTAAGAAGAATGGGCCAACAACAGGCCCCAACTCAAAATTGAGTTTTGTCATAACAAAAGAAATCTTAATGTGCAAATTCTAAAGAAATCTCTTACTCTCTCCATCTTTTTTTTTTTTAATTTTTTATAAGTGCTTTTTAAATTTCCAGCCTCTCCTAAGCTTGAAATTATGGCTCTTTAAAACAAATATTTGTCTGAGACTAGATTTAATTTGTAGTAATGTGGTGTTTAATAAATGATTGATACTTGCAGATTATCCCTTGGCTAACTGAAAATTTTAAAATTCAAATTTAAAAAGCTATTTTTTGTGAAATACAAAAGGATTCTAAATCCATCAATATTTGTATTTTCAAAATTAACTTAGGCATGAACATTAGTAATTTGAAGAATTAATCACAGGCTCCTCAAATAATTTTCTTCATTAAGTTTGAAATTCTGATGTACCTTTCCCCAGTTTCAATAGTGAGTGTTAGTTATATATCAACAATGTATAGACTAATTTTTAATAATGACATGTAAAGTGCCAAGTTCTTATTCTTCCAAATGTAGTTCATCACACCTTTTGATTTTGCTGCAGAACTTGGCTTCCTTCTCAATGGTGCTGTACATAGCACAGATTTGGAAGAGTCTGCATAGGAAAATCAACATTCAAAAGATCTGTGTATTTTGATGTGAATACTAACCCCTTGCACAAGTTGGAAAAGAAAAAAATCTTATATATGAGAGAAAGAACAGATAGAGTAAAAATCCACTGTTTGTAGCATTTACTTTTAAAAGTGCTCAATACAAAGTAGAGCAATATATAAGAAATAATAAAAACATTTTGAAATGGCTGGACAAAAACTTGTTTCAAGATTATGATCATATGTATGTATGTATGTATGTATATATATATATATGATAATTGTGTTTTTTATATATATATATATATATATAATAGTACAATTTCTTATTACACACTGACAAGCCTAATGATAAATGTAAACAGTGGCACTTAATGTAAACTGAATACAAAATACAATAAATTCTTTCTCTTTCCTTGAGATTTCTAAGATTGTCCAACAATAAGTAGAAACTGTTCTGACATTCAGGAATTTGTGTACATGCTAACTGCCAAAATAAATAGTGAAAGGCAAACTTGAATCAAACTATGCCAGTTTCTTGCTCAAAAAAATCTCAATGAAATTAGCCGGCCTCTTTTTTGGTACAAAAACCATGTGCAACAACTTATATATAAAGCCTTGTTCTCACATTGAAATTACATATTTAATGCCATTACAAAAATGGGGAGATAACTCAAGCCATTCCAATTTATATAAAGTACTGTCTGCGAATCCAGATCTGTCACTCCCCGCCTATTTTTTTGTCATTTCACACTAGTTTTATTGTCTAATGATTAGTGTAAAACATAAAAATAACAAAAAATTTAAATACTTGACTAAGTTTGAATGACACCTTTTTCATTTTTTATACAGTAACAGCCACATCAGACAGGCTCCCAAGGGTAACCAATAATACTTAAAATTTCATGAGGATAACATTTTATAAATTTTCTTATTTATGCTGTTTGCTTTAATGGTTTTAGGATGTTAAAACAAATCTATGAACATTTGTAAGAAAAGGCAATAAAAAGAAAAAAATAATTGAAAATGAATAAACCAAAATATTTCAATAATAAAAAAGAAAAAAACTGAAACATTTAGATTTTACAGGCATAACAAATTCTTAGATAAAACCATTACTTAGAATTTCTTAAATGTTAAAAAATGCCTGTGTCTGTACCATTCAAGGATTTAAAAACAAAAAATTGTTTTCATTTATTAAACAAATTTCTGTGTGGCATAAGTCTGTTTTAATTTCTAAACAGGAGGCAAGGAGAAAATTTGTTTTCTTCCTTCTCTATTGTGCTGATGTTTGTTTCTGAAAGTATCTAATTCCTCAGGAACACAATAACAGGTATTTTTCATTTTCAGAAAATTTCAAGTACCTAATTATTGAAATCATGTTTGTTTTAAATCTTTCCCTCATAAAACAAATTTTAATAAGTTAAAAATGAAATTTTCCTTTCTTACTTTCAGTACTTTTTTTTCTAATTTTCATGTGAATGTGAGAAAGCCAATTGTGTTGCAATGATCAGAGCTCTTTTGTATAAAATGTGTCAGGATTTTTTTCCTTCTTATATATATATATATATATATATATATATATCTCACTAAAATAATTGTACCAAAGAGAATTTAAAAGAGAGTGGAGTTCTAATGAAATAAATCTACTGCCACTTGGATGTGGTATACACAAGTATAGAGAGAGAGAAATGGGGGTAGAAAAGGATTTTTATTAACCTTTACAAGAATAAACATTGAAAGAACATTATATGCTCACAAATTTTGGCTTTTGTATCCTCAGTCTTATTTGGGTGTCTTGTACTCACTAGCCATGTACAAACCTACTACTATTCCCACAGGACTAATACTGTACCACTGAAGTCAACCATGTAGCTTAGTCCAGTGCAATCTAACATATCTATGTGAATGTTGATTTTTCACCATCCATACAGAATCTGAAAAGAAATGCTGCATTGCCTGCTCCATGAAGCCAAACTCTAGTGACAACACAGTCAGATGAACTGATAATCAGCATGAGAAACACTTTAATGTAACAACTGTCCTAAAAGCATAGCATCAAGCAGAAATAGAAAAGTCAAGGAAAGCAATCCTGAAATCTGTCATGGCTTGTCAACCAGGCACGAGAGATATACATCTGAAATGATTCCGATCTGGTTTATATAATATCAGGATTGTATTAAAAAGCAGTTCAACTCAACAGAAACCCCTGTGACTCAAGCCCATATAAGCAAAATATTTGTGTGGGGAACATTAAATAGTTGCAGCATAGAGACACTAAAATCAAGCATGACTGATCCTATATGAAGGAAAAACCATAACTCCTTGTGACTGAGAGAAACCGCCCAAATGTGCATGTTCACTTATCAAATGAAAATTTATTTTTATTAAGCAGGAAATCTCTATGCAGATTTAATTCATGAGCCAATAAGCTTACTGCATCCTCTTTCTTTCCCATTGTGACCATCAACTGAATGTATTAAATATTTCGGAAATATATTTCCAACCTTTGGAACTGTTTATTAGATATTTTCTCTCTCCCTTAACTAGATACCTCCACAAAAATCGCAATACTTAAGGTTTAAATTATTTAAAAAAAAAATGAAAAATCTTGAAGCTTTCATTTTAGCTTTAATTGAAAGGTAGAGAATTAAATTTACTATTTCCAGTAGGCAAAATACTCTAGTGTATTGCAAATAGAAATTATACTGAAATCAATTTTTATTTTATTTTTCAGTAACATCGTCAAAGTTTTCCATTTTTGAGACATCTGTAAACAAGTTCTCAGTTTTAAAAATCTCTCAAAAAATAAAATATACTTTCCTTAATAATAAACATTTTGATGATAAAATTCTTTCCAACAAGGTTTGGGGCCTTTTCCCCCCATTATGATATTTTTTTTTTTTTTTTTTTTTTTCTGTGAAAAAAAAAGTTAATTTATTCATCTCTGCTAGGACAAATGGGTTGTCATAGAGGAACAGCTGGGGAACCTTTAAGAAAGGACACTTAAAAGGTTCTACAACTGGGTTGCCCAAGAAATGTAGTCTAATGATTCTTGGATCAGGAATGGTGGAATAAAAAAAGGCAAATAGACTCGAGAATTGATACAAGATTATCCCCCCCCCCAAAAAAAAAGCAAGAAAATGAGAACAATCTAACACTAACAAAATTCCCAGGTTACTGAGTACAACAGACATGAAAAGTCTCAAGGATATAACAGCAAAATATGTGTATAAAAATCAGGTGAATCAATTAGTATTTACACTAGTTGAAAGACATAATAATTCCTCATCTCAGAAATTCTAACCTAAATTATTGTAAGGTATTTTATTACTACTGTCCCATAAGTTCTGCCTGGTGCATGAAATGTACCAACTAGTATTATAGGGTGGCAGTAGAAATAGTCTTATTTACACTAATAAAGTAACTTTACATGGCAATATTTCAATACAAGCCTCAGGAGCTTTCTGATTCTAAAACTAATTCTTTTATATAGATATAAAAATAAATAAGTGTAAACTTAAATGAGGAGAATGTAGGCTTTATTTAAAAAGATTTTTTTTTTTTTTTTACAACAGGCTGAAAAAAAACCTTGAAATATATAAAAATCAAGTCTAATTAATTTTAAGAATAAATTTTATTTTACAATTTTATAGTGTTACCAATCTGCAGCATTATGCGCCAAATAATCCCTTCGTCCAATGTTTTGTGCTTGTTTTGTTTGGAGAGCTTCCAATTTGGGGCAGTCAGCAATACGATGACCCAGGCCTCCACAATAAGAACAACCAATTTCACCTTGAAATAAGAGAGGAAAATCATTGATTTAAATGATTAGTAATACTTGAAATGTAGTGATTTTTTTTTTTCCTTTGGGGAAAGGAAAGGTGGGGAACTAACTAATCAGATTTCTCTTAAATCTTCATCGTTGTTTTTACATCATTTTTTTTTTTTATCTTATTGTGTTTATTATTAATGGCTCCTCAAGACACCAGTGAAATTTTGCTTATAAATTATATTTAGTGTAAGGGCATCTCATGAGCAACAAACTCACTACATACTTTTTGTTTTTTAATAATGTTCATCTGATACAAGGGCTCTGCTCAAAGCAGGTGAGATTGGTGTATGGGCGGAGGTGGAGGTAACAAGTGCAATTGATGAGGATATGTAGGAAAGATAGACGGTTAACACGAGACATAAAAAAAAAAAATTAAGATTGGTTGGGCGGGAGGGAATCATCCTACGTATATGCCAGGGTTTTTTTGTTCTGAAAAGCATCCCATGGTATTAAAAGTGGATTTTCATTTAAAATCTATTATTACAGATCTATACATGATACGAAAGGATTCATTTGGGAATGACGTGTGATTTAGAAAAAAAAAAATACCTCCAATGTCCAGGTACTTCTCACTCTCGGATTGTAGTGTTGCCAGGAAAGGTGGGACTTTTTGTTTTGCCTCTAACAGCAAGTGTTTCAAATCCAGTAAAATAGATTTATCTGAAAACAAAATCATTAATCAAGATGAGAAAGTCAGAAAGAGGAAGAAAAAAAAAAATTAGCAGATCACCGATTTAGTCTTCTATACGCACATCCATAGCCTAACAATAAAAAGCATCATGCAGTGACGATTTCAGTTCAAAATTCACTTTATAAATATTGTCTCAGTGGATAGAAATTTTTGGGTTGATGGCATTGTAGAAGGTCGAGTATCTTATGACTAATATTACTCTTTTTAAATTGAATTTAATGCTCTTGCAAATAATTTTTTTCTCGACTTTCCATATTTAATTTACATTTATCCTTAGTTTATGGATTCTGTTTACAAAAATTTAAATTATTTATTTCACTGGCAGATGATTAAAGAAAAAACAAATCTTGGAGATTCTGTTTTGTGTAAAGGAAAACAGATTTGTTGTCAATGGGCCATTACAAGTCTACTATATTTTATCTGTTTCAACTTAAAACAGCAGCAACGTTGTTCCTTTCATTTCACCTCTATGCAAGAGCGCAGTATATTTCATGGGAACTGTGGTTAAAAAGAACTAACAGAATAAATCATACCAATATTGTACAGTAGCAAACACCTCACCTGTCAACTATTGTGGTAGATCAGGATTGTTACCCTTGTCAAAGAGAAGTGGGTTTATGCCTTTCCAAAGTGCATTAGTGTGAAATGGACAGGCATGAAAAGAATTCAGTTTGTAGATGGTGTAGCTGCTATTAATGCGGATAAACTATTTTCTTACTGTTGACCTGTAAATCCTGCATTATTTGTGTCGTAAAGAAAGTGGCATGGATTTTAGAAGCAAACATTTCTTGATAGCAATCAAATTCATGGTCGTTTCAAATGCAATATTTATTCCCACTTTAAATTGATATCTCTGCTTTTATATATAAAAAATTGAGGGGTATGGCATTGATATAGCATGTATACAATGCATTAAAAAAATTCCATTTCTCTGCTGTGCACTGACAGCCTAGGGGTAAGAGTCTAACTGATGTCAAATCAGTCAAATTTCGATCCCGGCTTGAAGCAATCGGATGTCTAGCCACACTGATGAGCTGTG
The DNA here is from genome assembly GCA_964036315.1 of Acanthosepion esculentum. NCBI lineage: Eukaryota > Metazoa > Mollusca > Cephalopoda > Sepiida > Sepiidae > Acanthosepion > Acanthosepion esculentum. The sequence continues at coordinate 26,931,034 of OZ038481.1, read as the reverse complement.
AAACAGGCTGTTTCTGGATATAAAGTGGAAACTGAGGCCAACATCAAGTGGCAACAATCTGTTTCATGCTGCAACACAATCTTCAGGCGATATAAATAACACTGTAAAATTTGTTTTTGTGTCTGCATTTTTACTGTTACTTAAAAATCGAAAACTTGTAAAAGACCACCATGAAATATGCAAATATATGCACTGCATAAAACTCAAATTTGTGACCTACTTTAGATAAACCCAAGTAAACAAATTAAGTTAACCAAGCTCTTCCTCAAATAAAAAAATCTAAACAAATCTAAACAAATTAAGTAAATAATAAACAAATTAACAAACTACAAATGAACAAATAAATGTAATAAACAATAGAGTAATCAATAAATAATGAGTAAAAAAAGTTAAATAATCTCATTTGGATTCACAAATTTATTTCTACTTAATAGCTTCTGAAACAATCCTTAGGGCTCACCCAATTACCATCAGGATAATGCAATAGACGTTACTACTGCACCACTGATCAAGATATATAATTAGTAGACACATGACCTGAAGATTGCGTTTAAGTATGAAACAGACTGTTGGTGTGAATGGTGTCCACTTTTATATTTACATGCACTCTATCCCTGATATTGAGCAGTAAATAAATATAGCATACCTGAAAACTATTTTAATTTTATATATATATATATATATATGCTCTTGATCAAAGTGTACATGAAAATCTCAGGTATGATTTCCATAATTACAAATGAATTAAAAAAAAAAAAAAAATTATTGATGACTTACCAACTGTTTTATTAATAAATGTTGTAGCAATTCCAGTTTTTCCACGTCTGCCTGTACGGCCAATACGATGAACTGAAATGAGATATTTAAAGCATGATAAAGTAATAAATATATGCTTAAACCAACCAAATGTTTTGAAATTCTGTCAATGTTTCCTATCACTGATAAGATTCCATAATAGAGAGGTGGGGGGTGGGGGGGATTATATTATCCAAAAGTAACAGTTGGCCCCCTTCCTCTTCAGTCACATACTTCTCAATTTCTTTAATTTAATTTTGGGAAAGTGTATCTAAATTCATCACAAATTTTATCATCAGATATTTTCATTGAAAATTGCAGCCACAGATAATGGTATTAAGACACGATTGTTAAGTTGATTTGGTTGCATTTATTTATGGACCCTGTGGTGATGACAAGAGGGACCACTTCATTCTTTCTCAAACATAACATCTATCTGCATTCTAGATACGTTAATAAAGCAGCCCCCCGCAAAAAAATCTCCCTGCACAGTGTGCTGTTTTGCTAGCACTGGGAGTAATTAATAAGGATAAGAACTTGATGAGCCATTTTTAAAACTGATATGAACACTCGGCTGACAAGTACAAATGTGTGTAAACTTGTGAACATTTACAAATATTTATTTTTTATACAAGTCAATGCTTTCGCACAAAAAAATCAGAATCTATGTGATAAATATACCATATGAATTTCGGCTTACATTTTAGAAATATTTGCAAATACTTATTTAGCGATATGAAATTTTATTATGTAACTAAAATGCTCATCATATTGAACATAAATATAAAATCATATAGCAATTATAAATTGGAATTGGTTATAAGAAAGATATAACCTAAAAAGTAAAGATATGGAAATTGTAAAACAAAAAGAAATCTCAGAGGAAATTGAAAACCTTGTCAAAGCCATTTTTTCTTGTTCTTGTCTTAATATTAGAGAGAGAGAATTGAGAAAAATTAAAAAAAGAAAAATGGATTGATCAAGAAGAAACTAAATCAAGAAGCAAGTGTTGCTAATGTAAATAGCAAAGATGCAACATATTAAAGGACATTGCTTTCAGGTCTTTAAGTAAACCTTGCAAAGAGAAACATTGGCAAACATGGATAAAAGGGCTCGCAATAAGAATGTCAAAAGGACAGTCTTTCTCTTGACACCACTATTATTTTAACTACCTTCACTCTTTGGCAATGTTTATTGTTTTAAAAAGCAATAATTAGAATTTGAAAACCTAAACATGATGAAAGTGAATTTAAACATTTTTTTGTTCTTGAGAATTTACAACAAAAATAAACATAAAATAGATTGTTTATTTACAAAAATAATTTTATATTTACAACATTCTAAAAACTAATGCAGTGCAGTATTTATAATTTATAAAGAAATAAATATGAAAACAATTTTTTTTACTCATAAATTTATAAACATTTACTAAATTATTAAAATATGTAAAACAACTATAAGAAAATCCTTATTTTTTACAAAAACATTTAAGTTGAATTATATGAAATTTGTATTCTGAACAGTAATTTTTAATGAATATAGAACTACATTGGATAGATCTATAGAAATAGTCAACCAACACTACTTAATGGATGAAGGTGAAGTAATGTTTTTGACTAATGCAAAGAATTACAAGTTCTTGGTACAAGATTTTTTTTTTCAGTTGTACAGGTTAAAATCTAGAGGATTTAAGCTAAAGAATATATACATGCAAGAGAATGCTGCTTCATATTCTGCAAATCTGACTATTGCCCATTTTGCAAAAATAAATATCAACAGCACCAAATTAATAGATTGGACCACAGCCTCTGCAGATATTAATCCAAAGGAAATCTTGTGGCTTATCATTAAAAGAGATGTATATGAGAATGGGAAACAATATTCAAGCAGATAAAATCCGTGCAAAGCTATAAAATGACTGCTCAAGTAGAAAAAACTGGATGAAGGTTAAAGAATGTCACTGTGACAATGTTTGCATGAGTGTCAACCACTTTCTTATTGCACAGACAATTTGTGCTTGCAATCAATTTAAAACCTATAATGTCATTTGTTAAGCCTCAACAAGATGGAATAATTTAATGCTGTGAAGCTGGTGAAATCACCGTACGATGTATTTACAATGACGTAATTAACTGCAATGGATTTATCATGAATCTAGGAAAATGGTTTGGATTGCATTTTATTTTGTGACACTAATGTGGGCGAGTTTATTTTAGAGAAAGATAAAGCATCCAATGTCGTATAATTATTGTTGTGGTTAGAAAGTTCAATTTTAGTGGGAGGGTCTCAAAATACACAACTCCGAGTTCTATCAGAGTTAAAAGTTCTCAGTCTATTCAAATCTTTGTTGGAAAGAGAATGAGAGTTTAAACAAAAGACAAAGTTTCTTCTTCAGTCTAACAATGAACCCACTTTTTATCTGACCACATCGAGAGGAGAGTGTTTTACCAATCTTTCAAATGGACTTATTTCCTCTTGCTAGCCATGACAACTATCCAGTTCATTTTTATTTTTTATGGTTGAAGCCACCTTTACCTGTTGATAAATCACATGACCAGATCATGTGCTCTGGCCTCAGCTATGTGTAATATTGCTGTGTCTTATTGTTATGACATGCTATTGAATACATTGCATCAAAGTATTTGCAAAATAAAAAGCCACTATACTTTTAATGTTTTTTTTGTTACCACTGCTCATACCAGATAAGACTCAAGAGCTACTCAAGGTAGAGGTTTACTGAATGAGGTTGTTTGGACATAAGGGGATGATGTAAGAAGTGGAGATTATGAGGATATATAATGGTAATCCCTAAACTTGAAGATTGTAGTGATTAGGGACACATTCTCTTGGGCGTCTCTTCCACAAAATAGCAGTTCTTGGGGGGAAAAAAACTGAGTAGAACATCCTTGTTATCAGTGGAATAAAAAAGGGAATAAGAATAGTTCGTCACAGTGTACGTGACATGGCAGGCCTTAACTATAAAGGTCTGAACTGGTAGAATTAAAGAATGTAGTTCATCAGGGCATTTTCCATGGAAATAGAGTAGTGATAGGTTGACAATGGGTTTTTTTCCTATACAAAAGGGGTTTTAAGGTGGAAAATACTTATCACCCACAAGGATACACAGATGCTTTTGAACTCTTATCAAGACTGGAAAGTGAGGATTGGGCAGCTCCAGCTCAAATATGGCAGCAATGCTCCCATTTTGATCTGATCTAGATTTTACAAAAGATAGTATTAGGTTGGTGCAAAAATAATGTCGTTTTTTGACGTTCAAATTCATGTGAGAAAACGACATTATTTTTGCACCAACCTAATATTTTACTCCTCCTGCTATACTCATTCTGAAGCAGAACAAGGAACCAACCAACTGGGAAACCCACAAGACCGCATAAATGTTAAGGCCGGAATTGGTCAGCTCCAACCTAGATATGGCAGTAATGCTCCATTTTTGGTCTGATCTCTTGCAAAAATAGAAGTCAGGTACTTTTTGGAGTGGTAAAAGGGACTGATCATTTTTGCAGTATCTATGGCGAGGAATCGTATATACGAGTTTCACTTGAGGTTTAAAGTTAATTTGAGTCACAATAGATGTTCAAGGCAAAGAGCCTCATTGAGAAAACAGTTGCTCGGAAACTACAATTAAGATACAAGGAATACAATATCACCATTGGATAAAGCAATGTCTCTGCCACAGAACACTATTTATCAAGGCGGGAAAGTGAGGAATGGGCAGCTCTAGCCCAGATATGGCAGCAATACTCCATTTTTGGTTTGACCTGGATGAAGCATGGCAGAAGGATTCTATCTAGGCTGAAAAACGAGGATCTCTGGATCAGATATAACAGCAATACTCTATGGATGCTTCATCTACAAAATACTCTTGCAAACTATTAGCAATATAGTCAGTTTGATTTTCAGTGAGTTTTCAACATTTTTGGCCTTGTGTCAGTCTAAGTTAAGCTGAATAAATGCTTCTTCTTTTCAATTCACAAGAAAAAGAATGGTAGGGATGGAAATTATGAAACACTAAATTCTTTTTTTTTATGAGAGAACAATCAGTTATCAGTGAAGAATTCAATTTTTGTTCAGTGCTTCAAAAATATGGCCGTGCTCCAAATTTGGCTTCTTATTAAAAAAAGAACTTCAATGCTTCATTCTCTTTTCATTCACAAATCCATGATAAATGAGATTAACTTCTTGTAAACAAGACAGGCATATTATTCTTTCATTGACAATAAATCATTCAATAACTCACCATAATTCTCTATATCTTCTGGCATGTCGTAATTGATAACATGCTGAATGTCAGGAAAATCTAAACCTTTTGAAGCAACATCAGTTGCAACCAGAACATCTTTTTGGCTATTTCGGAATTGTTCCACAGAACGTGTTCTTTCCTCCTGGTCTGAAATTACAGAAGCAAAAATAAATGAAAAGGTTCTAGAAAATAATAATTATGGCATAAGATTTTGTTTGAGCACCAATTAAAATTTTATGCACAAAAGTTGGTTGATTTTGTTTAGCAGCATATCAACTTCTATGGGTTGTTTATTTTGATTTAATGCTGAAATCTAAATATTTTGAACCCAATTTTATGGCTTCAACTAAATATATTTTGAATGTAATTGTATGCCTTCAACTGCAGATAAAATATATTGTTGCTAGTTGTTTTTGTATGAAAATGTATTGCCAGTATTTTTATACTTTCATAGTGTTTTGTTTGGGGGTTCACTATTTGTCCATAGCTGGGACCCTAACAGGTGCTACCACCCTCGTTCAGGTGGACCTGGGAATAACAGCTGTTAAGAGATGGTTCCATGCTCCTGAAAACCTCTAATCTTCAGATCAGAGGCCTTGCTGCCAGATATAGTTTATCATCATACTCAAGGCTGATGTACAAAAGACATTTTCTTTTTTTTTAATTGTTGTAGCATACCTATGGTTGATAATAGGTATGTTCCCATTCACATAAATACAGTAGTAAATACTGTATGTTGGTCTGCAGTTGGAGATTCATTGTAGAATTCACTTGACTCACTTCTAGCAGTTGACTACTACTTCTATGCACTGCTGGTGAATCTTATATGTATTGTTCTTGTCCTAAGTATTATTGTTCATTACCAACCTTTGTGATTATTCTATTCAGTAAGTTTCCCTAGGTTACAACATTAATGAAATGTCCACAATCGAGCCAGCCATTTTTTAAACAAAAAATAAAACTACCTTAAAAGTACTCCTATCGGAAGTGCATGCATGTAGCTTAGTAGTTTTTCCTGCTTTTCAAAACAATCTGACAGTCGTCTTTCAACATGTTCTTTTCCATCTCATCCACATCTACATTATTGGATGGGGTGCTGAAAAGTTCTCAGTCTGATCCAAAAATGAAAATCTGATTATGGAAGGGCTTTTTGAGTGGGCCGGGTTGCACAGGACTAGAAATGACTGAGCAGCACTAAAAGGAAAATGAACCAAGACAAAATTCTCTGAAGATTACCGAGATTGAGAGACACCTGAAATAGACTGAGCAATGGTTGAAACTTTGTGATAATAACAGTAAAGATGGAGACATTCGTCCCATTGTAAATAATGTAAATAATGATAACTCCTTAACCCAGAAATTCAGAAAGAAACCCCCAACCCCTGGTAGATGTATTTATTTTCTAGATTTTATATAAGCCAATGCATCCTACCTTTGCCTCCATGGATTGCAACTGCTTCTACACCTTTCAAGAGAAGATACTCATGAATGGCATCCACATCTTGCTTCTTTTCTGCAAACACTAAAACCTTTAAAAAGAAATTGTGGAGAGAGTAGCCATTGTAAAATGCAAAATAATTAACAGAAAACAACAAACAGAATTGACAAATAAGCAATAACAAGAACAAGGCAAAAAAAATAATTAAAAGCAAGCAAACAATATATGAAAGTCAAATGAACAGTAATATGGCAAAAAGTTTGCAAACTAAGAATTGGTGTTAACACACAAAAGCAAGTTCAGACAAGTGAACGTAACATTCTGACTTCAAGACAAGACAGATCTGGACTGAGTCAGATGAAAATGAGAAATGGCCTATTTTAGGTTAGAAAAAAATCTCAGCCTGCATTTGTGTGCTTCTGCCTATAAAAGGCGAGGGGAAAGTATTTTGCATTCATTTATATGTGGATTAAAACCAACATAATATAAAAATAAAAACTTTGTAGATGTTTACATGCACACAGTCTTTTGACACAGATTAACTTTTGTGGCAGATTTATTCCCTATGTTACTTCTCTTAAAATGGATTTGTGCTTCTACTGCCAAAGATATTTCATAGTTGCTATTATAAAAACATTTAGAATGATTCTGGCTAACTGACAGGAATTTAAAAAATTGCTATTTCTAATTGAAATTGCCTAAACTGAAATTGGAGGTCAATATCAAGATGATGTATTGCTGTATAATCTCAATTTTCAACTGCTTACTGCCTTATCACACTGAAATACCAGTTCTTGTCCAATCACCAAAGTTAAGCAATGCTGAGCCTGGTTAGTACCAAGATGGGTGGCCGCATGGGAATACCAAGTGCTGTAAGCTTGGATGTGCAGGTGGTGTAATGGATAACAGCTTGGCAGTTGGAAATTGAAGAGCCAAGTTCCAATTAGCTTTGTTATATTCAATTATGTGCAAATATTCTTGGAAAAGGTATGACTCCACCTCTTCCCTCTCAACTATGGGTTAAACAGTAATATTAGTAAATCATTATTATCTCCAAAAGCTTTTTACAATCCAAAAATATTTTCTGGATTTAAATGACCTGCAAAAAGTTAATAAGCTGTAAAAAAACAAAAAACAAAAAACAACAACAATTTTCAACCGACACAACAATTGTTCATGTTTATGGAGAGAGTGAGTTAACAGCTCAAACGTTGATGGGTTTAATAAGTTTATCCTAATTAATATTTATTAACGTGTTTACTTATACCCTAAAAGAATGACAATATTGAATTAATATTGCAATTGCTGATATTTTTTGCATAAATAATTAAAGATATGCAATTACTTATTGCTTTAAGAACAAATTCTGCTTTTTAAAATCCTTAAAATTAAAAATATCCTAAGATAACATGAAACAGAAGAAATAAAAAGTGAAATATTGGCAGCCTGATTTTCCCTACTTACTAATGATATGTTTGCTTAATGATATTGAGTAACGCCTCCTATTACCAATAAACATTGTGCTACTAAGAAAGACAGAATAGTTTACCTAACTGATAAATATATAAAAACACAGTGTTTTACAATAATAGATTATTGACTTTTTCATCTCTTTGTTTTGTTGCTTTTTATCATCTACTACTACTACTACTACTACTACTACTACTACTACAACAACAAAAAACAGATACAAGTAAATAATGTCATGGATTACATCAAGTAAGGAAGAGTGTAGTTACATTTTAAAATTTGAATCATATTTGTATAGGAGTTTCTGTGACAATGTCCCTATCATGCAGACTCCCAATGATTTGGGATGGAAGTTCAATCCTATCATAGGCTAATTTTTTATTTTCAATTTATTCTGCTTATTTAACAATTACAGAATGTGAAAAAACAACTTAATGATAAAAAGCCACCATGAAAAATGTATAATGACAATGCCCTACTACATCTTTTGAATTACCATTTATTTGGAGTCCTGTAAAATTCTCTTAAAAGGAAGAACTTCAATTCTCTGAGGAAAACCACTTAGACCAGTTCATCACCTAGACAGATGTCAAGTTCTAAGATGATGGAATCATGAAGCTGCCTTAAAGGCGGTGAATAGTAGTTGAAAAACAAATGGTTCATATTGTTGAATAAATATATTTAGAAATATTTAAATATTGTCCTTAAAATTCACTTAAAAAACACTAGACTTTTGTTTCAACCCAATATTTTCAGCTTTACTTTTCCTACATTTTTCAACAATATTAATTAAAAAAAATATCTTTCTACTTTTTATTAAAAAAAAACAAACAAAAAAAACAAAAAAACAAAAACACCAAGCCAAATTTTTAAAAGGCTGAAAAGTTCAAGACTGTTCTATGCAAGAATCATTCAAGAGATATATAACACTTACTGGTGGGCTTGTCTTCTGAAGACACTCAAGCAGGTAAACAACCTTTGCTTCTTGTTTGACATATTCCACTTCCTGGACAACATCTAAATTTGCAGCCCCCGCTCGACCAACATTCACTGTAACTGGCTTTACCAAGGCACTTCGGGCAAAGTTCTGGATTTTCTTGGGCATTGTTGCAGAAAACAGAAGGGTTTGTCTTTGGGCCTTTTTTTTTATAATTGTAAAAGACAGGTAAAAAGATTAAAAAAATATATTAATAAATGAAAGAAAAAAGAAATATTAAAAAAATAACAAATAAAAAACGAAAATTTTCTGATTATTGTTCAATGAAAAGATAGATTAATTTTTTGAGAATTTTTTTTATAAGTAGTCATAGATCCTCTCATGCAACAAAACAAACTGACTAATCATTGTCCCAAAATGGGATTTGTTCATTGTTTTGAATATATAAGGTTTCATGGAGATCTCTGGCCTATTGGAATTTAGAATAATCAATCAGGAAATAAGATTAATCAAGCACAGGATAAAACAAGGATGATAAATGGTTAAAGAAAGGAACCAATCACTGCCCCTGTAAGTGTCACATGACCCTGGATATGTAAGTGCCAAATTCAAAGACACATTTTCTTTTTTTCACCACAAACACCAGTCAGTAGTAACGTTAAGAGAAATTACTTCAACCCAGAGATGTCCTGTGTCCCCTTGATGCATAAAAATCTTAAATAACGTAGTAACTTTCTCATCCGTGCATCCTGTGGATGCAACTAAAATGAAAAGTGATACATTGTCCAAAACCAATCCATAACAGTTATGACATAATAAAAGGAATCTGTTGTTGGTTGATACTAAGTAAACAAAGACATAAATTTAATTTAAAATGTAAGTAATATATTCTTTCTGTAGCTAAACATAAATGATTTGTCAAATAAACTAGATATTGATGGTAATTAGTACATAGACATTTTAGTTTTTTTAAATTTTGTATTTTTGTTGTTAATGTACTTTGTAAAACTATGAGTGCAAAATGTTTTAACTAACAAGTGGAGACATTTGTATTTAACTTGGTTGACTATTCAAACAACATAAAAGGGTTCACGAAAATGTCTTCAGACAAAAGAAATGTTCCTGTATGGGTTGGTACAGAATGTAGGGAAGCCAATATTTTTTGTAATTTTAATAAAACACAGCATTAATCATTTGATGTTATTCTTTCAAATACTTTTTACTAGTTCTTTCTTTCTTTCTTTCACTTACTTATTCCTACTTTTATTGGTCAGTGAAATCTGGGTGTGGCATGACGTAGACATCAATGCCACCTTACCAGACACTTTCTTAGTTCGTTTTTTTAATTTATTTTTGTATTTAATTTAAAAAAATTTTTGTTCTGTCAATTTAAAAAATAACAAAAAAAAAAAAAACTTTGTTGTTTTAATTTTCAAGAAAATAGTTTCTTAATTGAATTGTGATTAAGCGTAAATACTATTTTCATATTGAATTTATTAATTTCATTTAAAAACAAAAACAAAATTGTTCTGTCAATTTAAGTGATTTGGTAGGATTAAATTGTTTTTTGTGATGATGGTAAAAAAAATAAAATAAAATAAAATCTTAGTCTGTAGTCCTGCAGTTTAACACAATTTATTAAGACACTTTAGTTGGGACCCACTCAAATTACTACCTGTTGGTTCCGGGGACTCACTATATTAAAAGCCTATCAGCATCACTGGGAAAGAAGCTAGACAAGGACTGAAAGGGGACTTCTTCAAAAAAAGCTGCTGACAAGATACCTGAATACCTTTTCTCTTAGACAGACATTGTTTGCAAACACTTTCTATTTAGATATTAAATATAGTTAAATAGTACAGATTGTATTTCTTTCTCTTCAAGAGTTGTCGCCCAATTAGTTTGAGTGCAGGTGGTTTAGCACTAACCCTTTTATTAACCATAATTGGGATTATATCCTGGAGTATTATTGCAGATTTTATCATTACAAGACTGATTGCCAAAACATCTCTCAACCAGGCATGAGACCAGCTATGACAACTGCCAAGCTTGAGGTAAATTTTTCTTAGCTGAACTGCCTTACATAAACTTTATACAGGCAAATATTCTCAATAGTTTCTATTTGAATGATATTGAAAACAAAAAACACACATTAAAAGCTCATTATCTGTAAAGTTTGCACAGTTTTTAACTACAACTGTCCTAGCTTTCACTACCTTCATCATTATCAACGAATTGTCTTGGAGATTCACCACCAGAGTAAAAACAAAAATGCAGAACAAAGATTCCTGTAAGGTATCTTATTCAATTAGCGTAGGGCAATGATTGCTTTTGTTTTCACCCTGAATTATCTTAAATCACTTTCTGATTCACTGTCGCAGTAAGATGACTCAGGAACAAAGAAATTTATCAAGAGATATCTTGTTAGTCCCATAAAAGAAAAAGTGGTGGTGTCTTCTGAAGAGAGTCAAGTGAATAAGGCATCAAATTATTTACAAAATTTAATCTGACAGAAAACTTTCATAGCAGTACGTCCAGTGAAAATCAAACTGATTACACTAGTAATAGCAGGTTGCTTGTTACCAAGTATACCTATCTGCTTGGGTAGCTAGCTAATCACTGCTGCAGACATTTCCTCAACACCCACAGAGCCAACCTGTGGTCTATACGGCAACTATGTTGACATAACATTAGCCACAGTTTGAGAGAGAGAGAGAGAGAATGCATAATCTGGTGTGATCAGTAGCTGAACAAGGTCAGAATGTTCAAAATCTCAGTCACAATGACTTATGACTTCATGCTTGCACAACTATTGATGGCTTCCCAACAATTTCAGCTCACAATTATTGGGTCCACCCACAATGTGGTTTTCATGCATTTGCCAATAGTGCTGCAGGCTGTAATTGTCTCCCTAGACTGAGATGATCAAAAAATCCCCCCCCCAACAAATTGACCTTGGTGAGACTTAAACCAGAGTTTCATTTTTAGAACGCTATCATTCTAACCACTTAGTCATGCACCCACACTAGGGAATTGTCTATGCATTTGCTAACAATCAAAACTTTAGATACGTTTATCTGTTTTTTTGCTTCAGGTTATTCAATATTATACCACAGAGTTATTTACAGCTTAAGATTTCTGTTATTCTAACTCTGGGATTCTCTGGTTTGGGATGGGGGGTAGTAAGGAAAAAAGAAAGTTGTAGTAGGGTAGCATTAGAAACAATTGTATTTGTTTTTAACAAAATTTGTATAACAAAATCTAAATCTCTTGCATTTCTTGTTCATGGAACTCTCTTCCAGCCTCTTGCTTTCCAGTCAACCTTGATCTTAGTTGCAATGTCAATTGTTATCTTCTGTCTTTTTAATTCTTTTTCTTTTATTGTTCTCTCCACTTAATAATGAAAAATGAAGGTGCAGTGGAACAATGAATAGTGGCTTGAACTGAGAAATCGGAGAGCAAAGTTCAAATTCCAGTCGAATTATCTTCACTTACATGTAAATACCCTTCTTGCCTTAGTTAAGGGTAAATAGCATGACAGACCGCTTCCTATAGCCTTGAATAGCAACCTGTCTAGGAGAAAGACAACTGTAAATTCAAAACTTACAACTATGGGTTAAATAGCCTCACTAACTGGCAATTAGCCAAGTGTCATGAGTATGGCTACACCCCTGTAGACATGGTCAATCATGGAAGGGTTCCTTCAAGGAGTGAGTAGGCCCTGGAAGTAGATCTTTTCTAATGCACTCCCAACCCTGGAACCTTCTTTTTTCTTTTTGGTACCTCCTTAATCTTTCCTTTTTCTTATATTCTCTTGCACTCGGTAACCCCTTTGTGTCTTAGTGTCCTCATCACGTTGCTTGGAGTAAAAGGATAAAAATAAAAAAATGACTTACACTTAAGGAACATGGATGCTTTACAAAGAATAAAATTAATATAAGTGCAACATGTGGTTTTATTTTATTGTCTTAAAATAAATGTTTGTTCATACCTTGCTGATGCTATGTGAACAGAATGCACCACACACCAACCAGATCTGACAACTGCTGTCTACAGTGTAGTGACATAGCCATGGATGTTCATCAGAAAATTATTGAAAACTCAAATCTAAGACTACTTCTCTGTCTTCCAGCCTGATGTCAAGATACTGATATCCCTGCATTAAGTAAATTTATCACATTAAAGGTAATAAATAAATCGGTCTACTTGATTAATTTGTCTTTTTTTTGTGAAATGCATGTATATGTTTACAGTGTTAAATTAGTTGTTTTGAATCTGTAGTGTACCTAATACCAAGAAAGAAGTGATTTCACATGGGTGTGGGAAAGGGGTACTAGGGATGTGGCCTAGGAGCCAAGAAGGTTTGGTTTGGTGTGTTTTATGGCAATGGGTTATTTAATGCTGACAACCTTTTTTTGTTTTTGTTTTGTCAAAAATCTATTTCTATTTTTTTCCTCAAAAATGTATAGCTGGTAATATTATTTTAAAATATGTATTGCTGGTAATATTTTTTTTTCAATATTAATAATATTTTTTAGTAATATTTTAGTAATATTTTTTCGTAATAGTTTTTTTTTCCTCAAAAATTTATTTCTAGTAATATTTTTTTACAAAGTATTTCTCGTATTAAAACCTATTTTTACACTTTTATAATGCTTTTTACCTCAGTTTCGGGGTTAACTATTTGCCCATAGCTGGGACCCTAACAGGTGCTACCACCCTGGGTCAGGGTGGACCTGGGAACACCAGCAATTAAGAAGTGGTTCTACACTCTTCAAAACCTCCTGATCAGAGGCCTTGATGTCGGACGTAGTTTATCGTCATACCCAGGACGTGAGCCAAGAAGAGTGGTAGCTCAAAAAGTTTTGGTAAACACGGCTCCAACTTATTTCAAAGATAAACAGTTATGCTTTGGCAAAGCAAACGACTTTATGAATACCAAGAGGGCAAAGTGAGGAAAGAAGGTGTGGCAAGAAAGGAAATTGTTGAGAGAAAGAGACAATAGAGAGAAAGAGCAATGTGTTTTTTGGAGAAAAATCTTGGGAAAAGCAGAAAAATTTAGAAAAATAAATTCTCTACCTTAAAATAAGAAAATATTGTTCGCACATCTTCCTCAAATCCCATATCGATCATTCTGTCAGCTTCGTCCATGCACAGATACCGGCAAACATCCAATGTGATCATTTTTTTGTCTAACATATCCATGAGACGGCCAGGTGTAGCGACCATAATGTGGACTCCTCTGCAAGAGAAAGACAAAGAAGATCACATTTACAAAGGAATCTTTATAAAAATAGATTTTAATAAATGCAGATCCATTTTTAAAACTGATTACTTTTGACTTTACAGTCTTGCACAGTTGGAAAACATTACTGGAGTTATATGAAACTGGCATTTAACAAAGCATTGTTGACACAGTACGACCATGCCTCCTGTTTGCGAGAATGTAATTTGTTTTTATCAAAAGAGAATACAAACAACATGAAGTTCTTCAACTCAAAAAAAAAAAAAAAAAAAAAAAAAGTAATTTCGGAATTTAAAATAAAAAAAGAAAAAGGCTACAAATAACTTACTACCTTAAAATATGTTGTTGATTTCAATCTTCTGTGGAATGACTGCAAGACACTTGCCCCTCCCCAATTTATAGACAGAAGCATACAAATGCATGCTATGATTTTTACATGTTTCAACATGATGTGGCTGTAAGCCCACACATACTGAATACTAGCACATAATAATGCACACACGGTTTTGCCGGGGACATTTAGAATGACAAACTAATCTGCTTTATTAACCCCAACTCCAAAAAATGATTTTGATAACGGTGTATATTGGATACAGATAATTTAGTGGTTCTACATTCTTATGAAGGATAACACCTTAAAAATTTAAGCAGCCAGCCATAGCTTAAGACAGAGTACCTCACCCTGGGGGAGGGTTAATTCAATATAACTGATTGAATAATATATTGATTTTTTATATTTTTATTTTATTTTTATATCATTTTTGAAATTGTCAGTTTTCCTGTACAATTAATTTGATGAACATTTTGACCAACTCCACCAAGAAATTTATTGACATAATACCACTGTCTCTCCTGTTTGTGTAAGAAGGAAACTTGTTAATTCAAAGATGATAAAAGTAACAAAGTTTTAAACTCAAGATTTTTGTACCTGCCTGTAGAGGATACAGATTGCTTGTCATCCTCTTGTTTTAAAGGGAGCTAAAAAGTATTTAAACAAGAAATATTCAGAGATAAATGTTGATTTTTATGAAGTTATCACCTGTAATTTTCTGATTTTAGTCAAGATATTACATTATTAGACACCAATTTATTCAAATTTATATCCTCATCTTTGTCACAGTAACAATGTTTTGACTGTTATAGCTTTCAGACTTCTTCAGGTGTGTCTCATATCAAGCAAACTTTGCAAGAATTTTAAACTGAACCCTTTACATTTTGTTCAGTCAAGAGAAATACTGTTCACATTCTCATTCTGTTGTCCAAGCTGAGCATATCTCATATCATTTAATTCTTCCAAGTTAATTGTGAGTAAAAACAATCTACTTTGTTTTGTTAATTTAATAAATGATTTCGTTTGAAATTTGCAGGTTACAACAGACACCTGAAGACTGGTTTATTTGGTTTGGTTTATTTTGTTTTATGGCATATCAACATCTTAATGGGTTATTTAACGCTAACAAGATTTTTAGGATATGTTCGTATAAATAGAATATGTATTCTTTGTAAGAAATCAGTTTGTAGATCAGGTTTCATTGACATATTTTTGTAAAGACGGTTTTTGTCGAGAGTCAAATTTATTGCCAGTGATTTTTTTTTCTCCAAAAACATATTGCTGGTAATTTATTAAAAACATCTATTTTTATACTTTCATAGTGTTTTGACCCCAGTTTCAGGGGTTAGCTATTTGCTCATAGCTTGGAGCCTAACAGATGCTACCACCTCCCTGAAGGCTGAAAGGTACACTGTCTGAAATATTATGGCAATGAGAACCAAGAGAAGAATATGGATTGAAATAAATCATTGTATAATAATGGCCATGTTTTATCTCAGAAATTTGGTTACTTCACTATTATTATTTTTGCTTTGTATCATTATGCATTTATTATGGATGGACGTTTCATTCCACTTAGTGTATCTAGTGTTTTATTTTTAGTCTATCAGTCTCATTAACTTCTTGATATACACAATGAAATTTTAACCCAATTTTGGTGGAGAAAGTTTCAAAGTGTGGGGAAATACAACAAAAGTAGATTCTGTCAATTAGACTGTTCAAGCATGATGACAACAGGAGATTGTATTCAACGACTGATGGAGTAAATGACATTACAACCTCGCATCAACAAGCATACTATCTAAAGTTACATGATATTCAATTGTTATTGTTGAGACATTCAAGACGTGGAACATTTGACAATCATGGCTTGTGATCTAAAATAGCTTCATAAGAGAGAGAGAGAGAGAGAGAGTGAAAAACAAGACTATCTCTCAACCTACATCAGAACCAGCTGATGACATCAATTAAAAGTGTATTCATATTCAGATGTGATTTTTAATATAGATATATAAAAATTATGATTCAATATATATTGTATTTTTTCATCTTGTTTCTCATTAGATAAAAGGCTTGAAACATTGAAGATTATTAAAATGTTAAAAAATAAAAAAAATTTTGATTGCAATTTATATTTTAACAGAGAAATCATAACATTCTAATCAGCATTATTCCTGAAAAGTAAGGTTTATTTTCCATAGTTTTGCCATTACCTGATCCATTTGTAGATGAAAATGAATCCACTCTCTTTAACATTAAAGATTTGAATGTTTTGAGTGTCATAGAAGAAAATGAACAAAATTTCAGATGGTTACCTTTTGATAAGTTCAATTTGATCTTTGACTGGCATTCCCCCAATACAGAGAGCACAACGAAGAACGGGGAAGCCGTCACCTTCCATGCAGCCACAGTAATATTTGATAATTTCATGAGTTTGTCTGGCAAGCTCTCTCTGAAATGATTTTAAAAAGACGAACATGTACATGAATTCACAACTTAAAAAAATCCATCAGTTTGATTAGCAACTTTAAAAAATTGTAACTTAGCTTAAAAACAAATGTACTTTAAAAAAAAATTCTACTTTTCAATTCTTATTAGAAAGAAAAAGATAACACAAAAGATGTGATGAGTTGTTTCCAAGAAATTTTAAAAATCTTAAATACTGCAGCACTTCAGGATGTAGACAGTTGTGATTCTCCAGATTCCTTTTCCATTTTTGTAAATTCTCATGCATTCTTGGGAAAGATAGTGGAGTGGTTTTACTGTGGCCTTCTCCAGTTTGGAATTCAGATTTTTTCTTCTCTTAGACTGGTTGCCACCCAAGGCTATAGCCACCCTGCTATTTAAGCCATAGCTAACAAGAGAAGATATGGTTTCATGCCTTTCCCATGGGCATTTGTGTGAATGCAACAGACTAGCCAAAAATTTGAATTTAGTTCGCCAGTTTCACTTTCCATAACAAAGAAGAATCAGCAATATTATTGGTCCTGATCTGGTGGCTTGGTTTCAATCACTTTCTCACTGCAATAAGGTTGCCTCTCTGTGTCTTTTCTATAAACACTTTCATGTTAATTGTTTGGATGAGCTCTTTGTTATTGTAACACGATGACTAGGCGTATATTAAGGTGGATTTGTAAAATATGTATTTTATTATAATAGATTAAGAATAGAAAATGCTTAAGAGTAGAAAAATAGTTTAAAAACATGTTTCGTTTAACAAAAGTACTAACTGAAAAAGAAAAGGAAAAAAAAATAAATAAACGCTTTTTCTTTTATAAGTAAATTTGTGGAAGAGAAAAGGGCAGCAGATTAACTGTTAAATCCTACCAGTCTTCCAATAAAACATTTGACTAAGTGATTTGATGTGATAAAAGATAAACGTTTAGGAAATAGATTTTAGGTGACCGGGTCAAAAACCGTTTTTACTGTATCTTGACCACGCATTAAGGAAATAAAGAAAAGATAATATAATTTTCCCTTTCTCCTGGCAATAAAAAAAACGCCTGGTTACGAGTAAAGTTTCAGGGCTATAATTTTGGACTTACAGTCACCAATGCTTATCTTTTGTCTCTAGTGGACTTCCGATTATTTCAGTATAAATACAAGTGATTTTTCCGAGCCGATCAGTTCAGCTGGGCGTGTGCTTGAAGTAGCTACGTGTGTCAGGCATACTGAAGAAGGGAAACTCCGTTCGTCTGAGTCTGTCGGTTCGGCATTTGATCTCCATTAATTAGAGTTAGAGCTGAGTGTTACATCGCCTGCCCCCAACTGCAAGACTAACTCTGAACGAAATAAAGCATCAATTTAACTCATCCAAGTTGTGGAAGTTCGTTCCTTATAGTTTATCTTGTACCCCCAGCTTGAGACTTCGACTTTTTCAACCAACCCCCGGCAACATCACAGCGTGGAGAACGGCCGCCGGAGAAATTGTTCGGACCTTCATCAGGGGTGTTACATTATGATACTTAGACTTTTTGAATTTAAGCGCAGTACTAGACTGGCAATGAGATCTCAATTTACAGTTGAGTTGGCTAGATATAACCATAAGTTCGATGCTAACAGTTTTCTTTTCTTGCATTTCTCTCTTGTGAGACGCCCTTGTGGCTCCATGTTTTCCAGCCAACTTTAATCTGCAAAAATTTAAATGCAATGACAATCGCTATCTACTGTCCTCCTGATTACTCTTTCCTCTTCCCACTCATTATTAATGTTTCTATTTCTAATTCTTCCACACCCTGTAACCCCTTGTGTGTTATAGTGGCTTTACTGCTTTGCATGGGGTGATACCAATTAAAAAAAAAAAAAAAAAATAACAAAAAAAAAAATTAGCCATTACACTATCTAGATATCCTTCTACAGGTTATTGACCTTTAAATATTTTGTGTGTGTATGTGTTTTCATTTCCTAACAATTCATCTAATAACTAAGAAAGAATTTTTTTTTTTAATCATTTCACCGCAAGCAAGGCAAAAATGCCACTAGCAAGCATGGGGATTACAGAGAATGAAGGTGAGAGAACGAGAGAAAAGACTGGGTATAGAGGGGACTGGGAAAAGGATAAAAGTTGAACAGGGTTCAAGAAGAGAGGAGGAGGAGGAGTGCTCTCCAAGTAGGTTAACCAATGAGAAAGGAGCCCTATAGCTTGACGGAATCAAGGCCAGTTTTGAATTCAGAGTTTTTACTTTTCCTAGACTGGTTGCCACCCAAGGTTATAGAACCCAGCCTGTCCTTCTATTTACCCAGAGCGGAAGGTAGAAGTAGAGAATCCATACCTTTCCCAAGGGTATTAGCACAGAAGTGAACTGTAACGGATCCCATAGAAGATGGCAATTGACATGGCATTTGTTATATCGGAATAAAGTGTTGCTGCCAACATTTGAGTTTGAACATAGATCGCCAGTGAGCAAACACAGGTGATCCCATTATTGAATTAGGTGGATCATGTGACCATAGAGGAAATGCATATATGTAGGAATTATCATGATGACTAACAATCGCTAGTTCTAGTCTGTCTTCTATACTACACAGATCGCTATTTCTATTCTATCCTCTATTACTATACAGACCGCTATTCTCTACTCTATTTGCTATACTATTCCTCCATTCGGATCACTATAAAGGTTACTATTTGAACGAGTGATATTTGAAGGCATCTGACACCAGTAGTGTTCAATGGCATTACTTTAGTTTGTATCTGCAATTACAAAGTCTCTACTACAACGAGCATTATGAAAGTAATGACAAGTATTTGTTGGCATTGCAAAAGTGGCAATGAGTGTTTGTTGACATCACAAAAGCATTTAAATTTTTGAAGATTGTAGCTATCAGAGAAGCAAGTAAATGTAAGTGAGTTCCACAGGCGAGAAGTGCGTGAAAAGAAACTGTTGGAGTAGAAGCAGCAATTACATGTAACTAATTCAACAGTAAAAAGGTGGGACCTCGGTTCCAATCTAGTTCTTGGTTTGAACAGTTTTTGCATGCACCCGTTTCTGTACTCTCTCATCAACTTTGAAAGTGAAATAGTACAATAAATCTGCATGCCCTAAGTCTATATTTTTAATGATGACCTTGGGAAAAGAGCGATATATTCAAGCTGTAGTTAAAAGTGAGTAAAGTCTTATCAACTTCTCACGCCACAAAGCTATGAATAAATAGTAGGGTAGTTGGAGTTCTTTAGCTGTATAAGGCAGTCCCTCTTGGGTGTTGGGCTAGCATTTGGGCCTTGTAAAAATTCACCTGATGCTCGGTATGGTGGCTGCTCTATATGCCACACAGTCTGCAGGAATAAACATCAACAAAATGTATCTGACTTTTATTTTTAAGGTCAGTTTCATTACACATCTGTTGCAAAAATGGAAAACAACCTTTGCAAGCTTAAAATCTTATTTTTGATACTTGGAAGTACAATGGGCA
Organism: Acanthosepion esculentum; assembly: GCA_964036315.1. Lineage (NCBI taxonomy): Eukaryota > Metazoa > Mollusca > Cephalopoda > Sepiida > Sepiidae > Acanthosepion > Acanthosepion esculentum. The sequence goes on along the minus strand of OZ038481.1, from coordinate 26,910,644 downwards.
AAGTTTAACCTTTGTACCTGCAAAAAAAACGGTGTGCCAAAAGGACAGTTATTCCCTTGACACCGCTATTACGGTATATATTTTTAGTTTCCTTGGTAATGTTTATTTACAAGATTATAAAAATAAGTGAATCATGTACAATGACATGTTTATTATTTACCATTTTAGAAAGAAATGAATTTGAAAAGAAATCTTTTTTATTTAGAACTTTATTAAAAAGAATTACAAAATTATCAAAATATATAAACCAACTACAATGTAATATTATTATTTAGAATTTTATAAATAATTCTGAAAAATATTTTATTCAATCTAATAAATAGTGTTTAATATTTTTTGTTGTTAATTCTCAAAAATAAAGAAAATGTATAAATCCATTTTTATACATTTGGGTTTTATTAAAATTTCTTGCAAACATTGACAGATATGCTTGCAATAAGACGTAGTGTCAAAAGGATGATTTTTCCCATGACACTGCTTTTTTTTAATTAACTTCAATCTTCGGCAATATATTTTGTTTTAAAAAGCAATGATTAGAATAGGAATAATACCTAAAGCATATGATGGAAGTGAATTTATACATTTTTCTTTGTTCATGAGAATTTACAACAAAAATATTAAACACTATTAGATTTATTTGCAAGAATAATTTTATATTTACAGCATTCTAAAAACTAATAGAATTAAAACTAATGCAATATTTATCATTTAAAAATTTATAAAGAAATAAATATGAAAAGAATTATTGTTCATAAATTTATAAACATTTACTAAATTAATAAAATATGTAAGCCAACTATAAGAAAATCCTTATTATTTAGCATTTTATAAAGTTTGAATCAATTGGCAATTAGCCAATGTTTTGCCAGCCATTCCAATAAACAATGTAATAAATAAGTAATGCAAATAAATAAATAAATAAATAAATAGTGTTTATTATTTTTGGGTGTCCCTTGTCCGGAAATGATGAAAGAGGATTCTCCATATATACGGCAGCGCTTTGGGCCACGGGTAGTTAGACTTAGTTTAGGTTCGAGGAAGGTTGATTTAGGCCGGAGCACTTAACATCGAAGAGCGACCCATTAGCAGCCGGACATTGTTAGTTAGGATATATTTTTTTCGCCAGCCGAGAATCAACCAAGAGTTATCATCCACAAAAAGGTCACACACCTTCTCTCCTCTTTTCGTCTTACCAAAGTTTGTAGTTGTGTTTTTCTTTTTCCTGTGAGCCTACCTCTCGCTCGATCCACCGCACAGAAATTCTACGACGTGGGGTCAGTGTCTTTGTGCAGCGAGTTGCAGAGGTGGGTATTCTCACACTAAAGCATATGATGGAAGTGAATTTATACATTTTTCTTTGTTCATGAGAATTTACAACAAAAATATTAAA
>OZ038481.1:26832682-26897682 GCA_964036315.1 Acanthosepion esculentum | reverse complement strand
TATTAAATTTTTAAGCTTTTATTTAACATTAATTTCTCCAGCCATTATCATCTAAAATAGAAACATTTCTCATCGCTATCCATTTTCGAAGAGACTTCAGAGTCCATACAAATATCAGCAGAATTTAGACATTTTTTGTTTCATTGCAAAGACTAATAAGTACACAAGACTGAATCCTTCAAAATGTTAAATCATTGTTTATTCACCTCCGAATTTTGTTAATATCAGCATGAAGGAGTGTGGCTTTCTTCTCTCAATGACATATGAGAGAGACTGTCTATTCCCTCTCAGATAGGGCATTTATATAACATCATGCTATCTGGTTGACCCACATGAGCACATGTGACCACTTGTTTATGTTGGGGTCAGCTACTGACATCCTGTGAGGCAAAATTTTGCACCTGGTGGCTATGTGGCTACCTTTCAGGTTAACCTTCGACTGCACCTGGCTCATCTGACACTCAGTTGTGACACAGAGTGCAAATCTATTTAGGTATCTTTTAAGCTCGGCTCAGTACATATTGGGATCATCACAGATCAAGTTCTCTTATAACAAAGTTTCTTAATTGATCTTAAATTCAATTCCAACTTCTGATATTTCCTGGAATGAATTACAAGATTTCAAATTTGGAAGTTTTAAGGTTGAATATTTTCCACTTTCTGTATATTTCTCATTGAAGTACAAGGACCTTAAGAGTTGCATGCAGAGATAATGACTTTCAGCAAAGAAAACAGAATTGGCAAATTCAGTAGAGAATTCCAGTCAAAATTATGTTCATTTGAAAAAGGCATGAATCCACTTCTCCCTGTGTTACATCCCATTACCAGATATCTTCAAAGCAATTTTACATTTTGCCATAGATAAAAAGGTTCAAAGCTGTTGTAACCTAGAAAAGGTTACTGAATGAGGAATAACCAAAATGGAGGTTGGAAATGAAATAGTAATCTTTATAATATCAACAAAATACGATACTCACCAAAGGCGTGAAGTAGGTAAACCACTGCTAGTGGTGGACTACTCAGACAGCATATTACCCCCACTTACAATAGTGTCCAGTGTATTTATAAGGATTGGGACACACCCATTAGTGTTCATAGGTACAGTATATAACAAAAGCAATTTTACACTTTGCCTTAGATAAAAAGGCTCAAAGCAATTTTACAGCAAGTACCTGCCATGTGACATAGGGTCGAGTCATTTTTATTCTTTTCGTATTCCATTGGTAAGAAGGAAGTTCAACCAACAGATTTTCCCAAAGAACTACTACTTTGTGGAACATACTCCCAAGAGTATGCTTCCTTGATCATGCCATTCTTAACCACTTCAAGTCAATTGTCATCTATTCTACATATCCTCATAATCTGCACTTACTTCCTCCTTTTACAGTCGTACAAAAACCTCATTCCATAAACTTACATCTTGAGTGGCTCTTGAGCCGTGTATTGGGTGAACATTTTAGCAAATAAATAAATAAAAATAAGGCTTTGCACACAAACTTACCTTTTTTTTCTGCCACACTTTCCAGAATCTTTTCTTCTTCTTTCAACATTTTTTCACGAGCTGTTTCTTTGCGAGCTGGAAAAAGTAAATAAATAAATTTTCTATAAAATATTAAATCAAAAGTCCATTAATGTTGATAGTAGTGATATTTAAATTTTTTTGTCTTGTACTAGTCTTGAGAGTAAATAAATATAATAAATACTTCTTTCTACTTTAATTACAGATACATTTTCTTGCCATGCATTTCAAAAATGTACCTGTTGCTCAAATAATAGGCTACCTGAAAGAAGTAGCCCTACGCTTATAGCAGAAAGCACAATACATCTTATTATCTATAAACTATATCTCTAAAAAAAATTAAATAAAAATTGTCAATGAAGTATAAATAAATGGCCCTTAGTACACCAGGCTGTTTGTAACTGTTTAGATATAGGAAAAAAAGAGGAAGAAAAAGAAAAAAAAGCATCAGTATTCACAAGACATCACATGATGAAACATAAATGAAACAATGGTTTCCCTTTTAGAAGATATGTGTAGGAAAAACAAGATATAGAATCAGTTTTGTTATTTTGTTTATTTTGAATTTCTAAGGATACAGTAAGCAGTTATCTTATACCACAGGTATAGGATAAATTCATTAAAATTTGCTATATTTTTTTACCTAGTCTTATGTAAATGTTACCTTATATGTGGAAATATACGGTATATATAACTTGAGATACTTTTAAAAGCAAATTATAATTCCCTTTGAATGCCTTACTCATATAACTAGCTTTACATGATCTGGTTGATTAAAAATGTTTGCAAACATCTTTATTTTATTATTCAATCATGTAACAATATGATTTCTCACACATATTTAGAAGTAGATAAATTTCTTTTAAGTCCCCTTAGTTATCTGAGTTTTGTAGGAATTTTGTCTCTAGTCTGTCTTTGAGTAAACTTAAGTTCCAGCTGCCTTTGAATTTTAAAACATAAAAATTTTATCAAGGAGGTCTCAGAACTCCTGGAATGCAAGTGGGTGGGACCTCAATATTATTGTTATAAGCAGAGAGAGGCAGGAAGTTGGGGAAAGGAGGTCCAGTCGTGAGAGAAGTAATTAGGTGACCAGAGGAGTTGGTAGCTGTTCAGTGGCCGTTGACAGAGGGACCAGTAGTAAGGAACCAGGAGTCAATGACCCCAGAGGGCAGATGAGGAGATAACAGTTCAGCTGAAGGAAAAGATAGTTGGCTAAGTGAGAAATTGTATTGTTGTGAATTCCTAACCAGTGTCTTTAAAAGTATTTGCTGTCATTATTATTATTAGATGAAAGCAATTGTGGCCAACGACAAACCTGTGCACATAGCAAGTTGGGTGTATATGCAAATACAATCAATCTTGGATGTCATCACAGGTGCAGTGAATAACGTACAATCGGAGAATGTTGTCACAATCATAATGAAGAAAACATTTTGAATTTAAAAGAAAAAATAGGATAGTCAAAATGAAATCCATCTTGCTTTTTTCCATTGGCAAAGAACCAAAAACAATGTTTGGCGCAACACATACCTTCCGCCTTTTTTTTAAGTTCACTATGTTGATCAAGCAAGCTGACATTGGACTTGGGTCCAGAGTAAATTTCCTCTTCCTCCTCCTCCTCTTCAGCTTCTTTCATCCAAGGAGTTTGGTCATCATCCTGGTGGTCATCCTGTTGCAATAACAATCTGGTTGCATTACTTGAGCTACTGCTATTGGCAATGCCGCCGCCGCTGCTGCTGCTGCTTGTTGTGGAGGTGAGAACCAAATTAGTTTTAGAAGGCTTTGTCACAACAACACCCAATCGTTTCTGCAATACCTGCATCTAAAAATGATGAAGTAATAAGAAAAGAAGTGATTATATTATATGGAGAACTGAATGCTTGACTTGCATTGCAATATTCTAAGAAATTAAAAAGGAATTCCATAGGCAGATTTGAGTTAACTTCCCTTTTAATGAAATTATTATTTTTCCTGGCATGGCTGATTTCAAATTCCATGTAAGAATCAAACTATAGTGTAAAAACTATGGGCAAGACTAAAGGTGTATTTCAATTAGAAGAAAGCAAACCATATATGACTTTGATCAATATATATACTGCATATCTTCACATATAAGACAACTTAAAAAAGACCCTTAAAAATTGGGGGTTGTCTTATACTACAATTCTAAAAAAGAAACCTGAGTGATGTTTGTTCGTAGGCTAACCTCGGCCTGATAACCAATAAAAATAAACTGATATTAAAAGGTAATAAAACCATTTCTATCTTATATATTACTGGCATAACTTCATAATAAATTACCTTTTTGAAGAATAATTCGATATCAATGAAATCAACTTGTATCCATGCAAGCTCAGCTGAGAAAATGTAATCATCAATTTACATTATTTACAATGTTTGGACTGTTGTCTTCATCATTGTTGCCATATTCATGTTGTTTCGGCCATTGTATGCTCCGGCCTTCTTCAGTTCGAATAATGTAAATAATTACAATACCTCATCTCAGAAATATAGACAGATATTATAAACATAGAGTTATGATTGCGTTCACAGGAATGGAATGTACTATTATCATATTGTTATTAGCAATATTTTGCGATTGTCAATGAAGTATAAATAAATGGGCCTTAGTACACCAGGCTGTTTGTAACTGTTTAGATATAGGAAAAAAAGAGGAAGAAAAAGAAAAAAAAAGCATCAGTATTCACAAGACATCACATGATGAAACATAAATGAAACAATGGTTTCCCTTTTAGAAGATATGTGTAGGAAAAACAAGATATAGAATCAGTTTTGTTATTTTGTTTATTTTGAATTTCTAAGGATACAGTAAGCAGTTATCTTATACCACAGGTATAGGATAAATTTATTAAAATTTGCTATATTTTTTTACCTAGTCTTATGTAAATGTTACCTTATATGTGGAAATATACAGTATATATATATATATGTGTGTGTGTGTGTGTGTGTGTGTGTGTGTGTGTGTGTGTAACATATCGTGGTATAGCCACGTCTTTCCATCACAATTTAACTTTTGAAAATCATAGGACTGTGAAACTGGTAAAGTTACTGTAATTAATATACTTAAAGACACCAATTGCATTTTCAACTTCTTTTTCATATGTGCGTGTGTGTGTGTGTGTGTGTGTGTGTGTGTGTGTGTGTGTGTGAGTGTTAAATAATAGTTTTGCAGACTATTATTTTTAGAGGAAGTGTATCTTGGTTCCAACTTTTGAAGGTTCAAAGCTGGAGTCAGATGTGAGCCATAATAGGGAAGTCAATTTTGGTTGGTTGAGCTAGCATGGGAAAGAGATAGAAGAAAGGTTTCAGCGAGATAGTTTTTATCTGTCAAGCAATATAGACATGTTCTCTTTCATGTCCAAACCCAGTGATGGGGTGGGACCCACTGAACAGTTACATAATGTACATGTCGACATGATTAATAAAAATAGTTAACATTCTCTGTGTTTGGAGAATTTCATTGCTGAACCAAAACGATTAGCAATTACTAGGTGAGAGAAAAAGCTGGGCTAAGATCCTTCACTGCTGTCAACATGCAACATATTAAATTGGTGCTGTTGACTAGGACCTTCCAGCATGGGTGGGAGGTGCACAGGATGAGTGTTACAACAACATGGAAAAGTTTGGAGAAAATGTTTAGACATAAGACTCAACAAAGAGAATGAGTAAAAAAAAAAAAGTAATCAAAACGTAAGGACGTAAAAAAAGTACAATGATATTACTATGTTCTACTGCTCTCACACACATGTATACACATCTAAACAACAATCCAAAAGAAGAAGTAATGATGAAAACAAATCTAGAAAAAAAATGAAAAAGTGTAAGCAGACTTATTTTGTTGTGTGTGTGAGTGAACAGGCTTTGATGGACAGACAAGAAAAAAGATATGAAAAAAGGATGAAAAGGAAAAAAAAGAAAGAAAGGACACAGTATGAACAGTGAACATTCACGCTCATGCATAGACACTTATGTGACAATGTCAATTTTGGTGAAACATTTTAGTTAGTGACTGATTTTTGTTGTTTTATCTTTTTACAAAAGTTTAGAATTATTTTGTTAATCATAATTAACAGACAAAAGTTTGTTTTCTTCATTTTTGTAACAGTGTGTGGAATTCTTTTTTTTTTTTAATTTAAGAGCTCTGTGTGTGTACTTTTGCTTTCATTTGTTGAATAATTAAATTGTTAATTAGTGAATTTTGTCAGTTAATTATTTGTGGAAAAATTAAGTTAATTGTTGTGGGAATAAGATAGATTTGGCTTGCAATGTTTCAGATTTCTGAATGTGTTTGGGTCTGTATCCTGGGGGAGGGGGTCACACCTGGCTATGTAGATAGAGAAACTGGACAATGTTTGGGGTGAATGGGAGCTGTAAGCTGTGAAGTATTCATATAACCTAGGATACTCCCTGGAGCTGAGAAATGGCTCTGATGACTAAAAGGAATTGGTCAGGTGGTTGTGGGATACCAGGTCGCAACACTGACTAAGGGAAGAAACCCCTTGTAACCATGGTAAAACCAGTAATGGATTAGCTAGGAGGTGCTGAGCAGGTGTGGTTGTTTTCCTTGTGGGGGTAGCCAAGGGCAGAAGGAATTAAGATTATGCGAGTTGAGTTTTGACACACAGAGACAGATGATTAATAACAGTAATTATAGAAAATTAATGGTGGTAAATTTGTGAAGATTTGTTAAAGTAAATCTGGTAATATGCAAATAACAAAGTAATTAATTGGTTGTGGTTGAATAAATAGGGTGATAAGGGATTGTACTGTGTCACTGTGAGTGGGTAATAAGTATAGATCATAATATATTTAAAGTGTAAAATTTAGGTAGCAAGGATGTGGTTCAGTTATAGAATTGGTTGATGCTATGCTGTGGGGCTTTCGGCATGTGTTATGTGAATTTTGGACCAGTATTTTTTCCTGTGAATTGTATGCACATTTCGTGTAGTCTCAAATGAAGAGGCAAGAAATTTTGTTCTCCCCTGGAATGTTGGATTGCAGAGGTGGTACCTGCTGATCTGGGTAGAGGAGATATTGAAGAGTTCAAAGTTCACTGTTGGAGTAATTTGTATCCAGAATGTCGTTTGACCTTGGATCACGGAAGCTAGCGACAAAGAATTGTCCAGTATTCTTTTTTTTGTTAAAAAAATAAAAATAAAAATATGTTTGTGAATTGTAAAAACTGGTCAGAATTTTGTTGTTTATGTTAATTCTTTTTCAGGAATGGCATATGTGCAGCCGGTGAGGTCATGTGACCGAAACCCAATGAAGAAAAAAAATGTAAGGGGCATGCCTTGCAGACATGAAAGAGTAGAGGGGTCTTTAGAGTAATATAGCTGAAAAGATTCATAAATGAATCTTCTTAATGATTAGGTAAGGAGGGTTAAATAATAGCTTAACAGACTATTATTTTTAGAGGATGTGTATCTTGGCTCCAACTTCTGGAGGTTGATAGCCAAGGCCATAATAGGGACGTTGATTTTGATTGGCTGAGCTAGCATAGGAAAGAGATAGAAGAAAAATTTCAGCAAGTTGGCTCTTACTCGTCAAGTGATGTAGACATGTTCTCTTTTGTGTCTGAAATGGCTTCCCAGTGAGAGGGGGGGCGCCCCCCACTGGACAGTTAAATAATGTACATACTGACATGATTAATAAAAATGGTTAACATTCTCTCACTTTGGAGTCTTTCATTGCTGAACCAAAATGATTAGCAATCGACGACCGAGAGAAAAAGCCGAGCTGAGATCCTTCACTGCTGCCTATATATATATATATATATATATATATATATATATATATATATATATATATATATATATATATATAGTTGCGGCCAAAATGTACAGAACGCCATTGTTTTTGTCAGAAAAGTAGGTATAAGTTTTTATCAAAGTTGTTTTATATTCTATAATTATCACAGACAATAAATACGATATTAATTGTTATTGTCTGAGGTTTTGGTGTAATTTGAGAGGATAATACAAAAGTTATGGATGATTTAGTGCAAAAACCCATGGCGGCCAAAATGATCAGAACGGTTGCTTTTACTCCATGTTTTAGTATATTTAACCGGCGAACTCTAATTTTTTAAATTTGTTTATGTGACGGTTCGTTTACTAAACATTAGTAAGAATATCTGCAGTGTACTTTGTTAATATAATGCCACTTACTCCGTTACCAATTCGTCAGCATATTATTAAGTGTCGAAAGAAAGATAATTTAAGTATTGGGTCTATTGCAAAGATTGTTAACAAATCAAAAAGAGTTGTTCACGGTATTCTTAAGGTCTACGATGATTGTGGTTCATGTGAAGCAAGAAAGTCTACAGGTAGGCCAAGAAAAACGACCAAGACAGAAGATCATGCTATGGTAAAGTTGGTTAAAAAGGACAGATTTAAAACTGCTGCTGCTGCTGTTTCTCGGGAAATGAGCATTGTACTGAAGAAAACTTTATCTCGAAAAAGTGTGTCTCGTCGTTTAGTTGAACATGACCTACAAGCAAGAGCACCTGCAGTGAAGCCACTGATCAGCTCCAAGAATAAAAAGTGTCGTCTTACCTATGCAACCGAACATGTGTTGTGGTCACAAGAAAAATGGCAAGCGGTGCATTTCAGTGATGAATCTAAGTTTATGTTATTTGGCTCAGATGGGAAAAGGTACGTTCGTCGAAAAGTAGGTGAAAAATTGTTGCCTAAATGCCTTAAGACTAGTGTTAAATTTGATGGAGGAAGTGTCATGGTTTGGGGGATGATATCTGGAGATGGTGTGAGCCCTTTGGTGCGATTACATGGAAAGGTAAATGCAGGAGTTTATAAACAACTTGTAAAAGATCATGTCTTGCTTGTGCTGAGAAATTCAACTAAGCGACCACCCATATTCATGCAGGACAATGCCCCATGTCACAAGGCTAGGGTGGTCATGAACTTCCTCAAGGTTGAAAAGGTTATTGTTATGGATTGGCCTGCTCAAAGCCCAGATCTCAATCCTATTGAAAATGTGTGGAATATTATAAGAGAACGTTCGAAAGCCAGAAATCCTAAAACAACCGAGCAATTATGGAATGCCCTTCAGGAAGAATGGAATAAGATCACCTAGCAAGAAAATGAAAATTTAATTTCCTCATCCAGTCGAAGATGTTAAAGTGTGATTGAAGCTAAAGGGCTTCACACTAAATATTAAATAATTCCAGTATTCTCTGTCATTTTTTATTATTTTGTTATTTTTTCAACCGGTCTGATCATTTTGGCCACCATGGGTTTTGCAGTAAGTCACTTAATCATCCATAACTTTTGTATTATCCTCTCAAATTACACCAAAATCTCAGACAACAACAATTAATATCGTATTTATTGTCTGTGAAAATTATAGAATATAAACAACTTTGATAAAAATTTATACCTACTTTTCTGATGAAAACAATGCGGTTCTGAACATTTTGGACGCAACTGTATACATATATATATATATATATATATATATATATATATATATATATATATATATGTATGTATGTATGTATGTATGTATATGTATATATTTTACTTGCTCCCTTTTGCCTTACCAGACTTTGAATTATGGAACTTTGTGCCCTCTGTATGTTTTGAATGACCTTTCCACTACCTGATGAATATTCATGAATGTTCTCAAATTCAAAAGCCTTGATAAATCAATGACATTCTTGCTCCTGTATATAAACAAATGCAACAAAATAATTCCTTACATTTGCCTTGATAAAGTCCCTCAGAGGCCAAAAAGTGTCAGCTAAGGACAATTTTTCCTCTTGACTTTTTATTCATTTTGTATTCTTGACACACACACACACACACACAGACATTATTTATGCACATTTGATTAAAAATCAATGAAGTTCCTTGTTGATTATATATAACTTCAAACATTATTTTTAATCGATACATATATTTGAGTAGATACTCTATTTATTTTAAACAGTATTTTATTTCAGCTACCAGCCTGCACACTTGATAAAACAATAGGATCCCCACCCCACTGCAGGAGAAACCACCATCTGATCTGGCATGCTTTGTCTGCACAGCTATAAAGAGCTTCAAAATCAAACAAGATTCTATTTGCCTTTAAAGTACATATAAACTCATTCAAATTTTCTTCAGAGGTATATCTGCTCAATTTCAAATCCAAAATTTATACAAAGCAATTTCTAAAGAATTGCTTAAATATGGAAAAGGGAAGTAAATGACATTTTTGAAATTCTTGAGTTTAAGTCATTTTGGATATAAGTGCTATTATTATTATTATATAATTGTTTTTCTGTCAGCTCAAGCCTAAATGTTCTTTTTAGGAAGTGACAAATCATTGACAATGACATTTGGGAAATTACAAGAACAAAATCTCTTATCTTAATTTGCAAAAAAAATACACAAAATTCCCTTATCCAGAAAGGGGAAGTATAATAGATACAACTGAATAAAAATAAATAAATAAATAAAATAAAAATAAAATGGACCTGAGCAGGCAAAAAGAAAAACTTGCCTAAACTCAGCAAAAGCAAAATGTACTCAATAGTCCAGCCAAGAAAACTAATGCAGAAAAGTGTGGAATCACATTCCAAATCCAAAGACAGACAGGATCAAATACCTTCAACTTATTAGATTTATATTAATTGGATGTTTAAGTTGTATTGTTAGTTTTTTAATGGTCAGTCAATATAATAAATTTCTGTAAGTTGACCAGACTCTGGACCAAGTATGAGCTGGCAAAATATACATCAGATATGGAAAGTTTTATTAGAGTTTATTAGTCTGCATTGTCTTGAGGAATGTTTCCTATTTTAAGTTCTAGGTTATTGAAATAGGAGACAAGAAATATAGGATGTTTCAAAAGTCTGTGTCACATTACGACACTGTATATCTTAATAACTATTAAGGATATCAAAACACAATTTACATTTCCTGAAAGCTAATATTTCCACGTTTCTATACAGGTGTTCAATGAGAGCACCATGGGTTACACAACACACTTCCAAACAATAATGCAATTCTTGCCAAACACAACCGAACATAGTGTTGTCAATGATTTCCAAGGCTTCAGTTATTTGCGTCTTCAGATCATCCATGTCTCTGAGAGGAGGAGGTATGTATACGAGGCATTTCACATAGTGCCAGAGGAAGAAGTCATATAGCGCAAGATCTAGAGACCTAGCTGGCCATCGCAGGAACATGCAATCAGTCTGTCTGGAATGTCTGACTCATCTGTCAAGCAGAGTTGTGTTCAGATACTGTCTAACTTAAATTTAATTAATTAAATTAAAATTAAATTAACAGCAGAAAATTTGACACTTTTAGCTTTTAAATGATACCAGTTCAATCATGCTACCATCTGTAGTTCGTAATATAAGAGTTCTTAGAATGTGACAGACTTTTGAAACGCCCTGTATTGTCATGTTAGACCAGTGGTTGTTGCTAGTACTCATTTTCCATTGACAAATATTAAACAAGACTGTCTCTGGCCAGGCCAGTAACAAATAAATATTTATACAGGTTGAACATTGCTAATTCAGCAAGCTTGGAACCAGACAGGTGTTAATATAGCACATTTTCTTAATCAGTCAAAACTTTTGGGGAAAAACAACAACAGCAACAAAAACAACATAGCAAAATAATGCATATCTTGTGCTGTAGGCCTAAACTTATCTCAAACTTGCAGAACATTTGAAAGGGAAAAACTTCTTTAAAATTATTTTTATCCTTTATTAAGTACCAAAAATTTGATTAAATCCAATAATTAGTCAATTTGTATAATTATTTTTTTTGTTTACAGGTAAACAACTCTTCACAAATATCTTTGGTTCTACCAATCATTCAGTCATTATTCAGTTTGCATAATTTTGGATTGGACATTTTGGAAACCAACTTCATGGCACTTCTCTAGATTATCTATAGCCATGTCTTCTTTCAACTTTTTGAAGTCATTGTTACCAACTTCTCTGCAGGTTTTCTTAATCACTTACCCACTATCCAGCTTATTATCTTTTCTTGATTAAACATTTTGGAAGATGACTTCACCGCACTTCTGATTATCTATAGACATGTCTTCTTTTCAACTTTAACTTCTCCAGGACATTGTGCACCTTCTCAACAAGTTTTTTGTTTCAGATTAGAATTTCCCCCCACTTTTATTCTTACCAAAGCTCAAATGGTAGAAATGTGGATAGTGTAATAGTTATCAATGTAGAGAATGAGTTGGCAAGCCCAGTTCAAATTCCAGCCTCGTTTGTCGTGTTCACTTTTGTACCAATGCTCTTCGGAAAGGGGCATAAATCTCTCATTTCTATCCATGGTTATGGATTGAATAGCAGGGTAGATTGGACTATTTCTCTTTATCCTTGTTTGGTATCCAGTCTAGGGGAAGAACAGTACTGGTTCCAAAACTGTAGAGAAGGCAACAGGAAACAACACTTCTTTCTTTCTCAAGGAGTTCAGGCAATTCACATATAAGAAAGAAAAAGGAAACTGTAAAGAGCGGTGATTGCCCAAATCCTGAAAGATAACAGCAAAAAAAAAAAAAAAATGGCTCAAATGGTGACAATTTCCTGCCAAAATATTTTGTTCATATCACCAAATGATTCTAGGTACAGAGATATAACAAATAACTAGTGCTGAATAAGAAGAGTTTACAAGTATTGAGTGCAATTAGGCCATTTTGATCATTGTCATCCAGCCACACTACATTTAGCAATCAGAAGAGTGCTTATTTTTGTTATCAGAATATTCAACTTCTCTGTAAATATGAATATCTTGCACAAGTTAGGTTCTGTAATGTCAATTATCAAATTCCTATTGAGATGACAAAACTGTTGTTTAACACACATCCATTCCCACTATAATTTCAATTGCAGGTCTTCAAGGAAATAAAGAAAATATCAATAGAATTAGTCCAAAGTGATTTATTGCAAATAATAGTGAGGTTAGCCGTTTCCTTACAAGGAAACATTCAGCATTTATTGAATGAAAAGTGTTTTCTCTTAAAACAGTTTTTCGGGAAAATAGATTTCTCAAGTCCAATTTATTGCTATTTCTTGTATCAATAGGAGTTTCCTTCCTAACCTTTTGTTTAAGATAAAGTAGAAAGTCAACATCTTGATTATATTATTATTTTCTGTTCTAGTTACAGGTGTTACCCATTTCAGTTGTTGCTGTTGAAAGTGTTCAAATGGTGCAGTTTCTGTTAGTTGGTAAAGTTCTTTGTTTGTGATTAAAAGGAGATCTGATGAAGGATAGTTTTAAGACCTGAAAGGTTCATTTGCTTGAAGGCATTTTTAATCATTGATTTGGGTAAACAGTTGTATATAGCTGATAGTTTAGACATTTCTGAATGAGTTGGATGCCATGCATGACATCCATACAAGAGTCTAGAACTGACAAGGCTATTTAAGAATGTGATTAGGGTTCTTAGGTTTAGGGTTTGTAGTATCTTGTAATACTAAACAAAACCACACCAAGCACAAACTGTCCTGTGTCATTTTTTTTATCTCCTGTACTCAATTTTTATAACGGATTCATACACTGGGGTATTTTAAGGAGGGATATCATTCGTTTGGGATGCGACCTGTGCTGATACATTTTCAACTGGTAATTTGGTCAGGTCTGCGGTTGCGCCAGGATCTGTCACTTGGGACGCAGAGATTAAAATATAGTTAAATATTCTTGTCTTGCAGACAGATTTATTTTTACTCCATTGGCAGTGGAGATTTATGTGGTCATTGGCCCTCAGTCAATGGTATTCATTTGGAGGGTTGGCAGGATTGCATCTTCATTAAGGGATGAGCCTCACGAAACAGAGTGGCTAATGGCGATTGTGCAAGGTAATGTTTTCTCCATCACTGCAGCAGGCAGAGGATAGCAAAAAAAAAAAACAAAAACAAAAGAACATTTTTTTTTAATAGATACTTTGTTTAAAGTGTTTACTATTTATTAATAAAATAAGATTTTTCATTTGTATAAGGCTGTTGACTAGAAAGGAGGATGCATTTTTTTAATATCCACATGAGGACGATTATTTAGTCAATTATCAAATTCCTTTTGAGATGACAAAACTGTTATCCACATGAGAACGATTATTCAGTCAATTTTTATCAGGCAGAAAACATTGCTCATCTAATAAAGTCTTTTATTAAGGTATGAGGAGGCATGGTGGAGTAATGGATAGTGGCTCAGATTGAGAAATTGGAGAGCTGAGTTCAAATTCCAGTCGAATCCATTACATTCACTTACGAGCTAATACCCTTGGGAAAGGTATAAATCCTCTTATTCCCCTCCCAGCTATGGGTCAATAGCAGGACAGACTTGGTTATATAGCCTTGGATGGCAACTGGTCTACTGCAGATAGAAATAGCAACCTACTTTGGGAAAAAATCTGCCTCGTCAGTCATGTATCAGAAGATACACAATCTCCTAAGCATGTATCACGCATGGCTCTTAAATTAATTAAAGAAAGAGTGAATGAGAAAAAGATGTTACCTCTTGTTTTTTCCTTTCACTGAGCAACACATAGGGCACATAATCTTCATCATCACTTTCACTCGCATCATCATCTTGAGCTCTTTTTCTCTGAAAGAAGAAAAAAGTCATTAAATTTCCATTCCTACTGAAAGAAACCTTTGACTTGCAGTCCTGTTTTCAATTCTACACAGTCCACTGCACTCTACATTGAGTGGACATTGTCTTTATTATTCGAAAATGAATTTGCAATAAAAAGTGAACAAATCAAAGCTAGCATTTTTTAAAGACAAAAAGAAAGAAAGAAAAAAAAAAAGACATCTGCACTCATATTGAATTTTTATCACTTTACTTGCATTTTCATAACATGTACATAAATATAAAAGTGGACATGGAAGTCAACACCAAGAGGTGACAGTCTGTTACCACTTGCTCTTGACATCAATATCTACTTGCCTCTGGGTCTTGACAACAATGTCCACTTTTATATTTACATATAGTCTATCCTGGATATTGAGCACTTTAATCCATTGAGTACCTTAAAATTATATATATATATATATATATATATATATATATATATATGTTTATATATAAGGTTTTTTTTATGTCACCATTTTAACACTAATTAAAATGTCAGCATAAAAACAAATTCAAATTTCCACAATATAGGTTTAACTCAATTAGCTACGATATTTCCATAATATTCACTCCCCTCTAACTCTTCAAATGTCGACAGTATAACTAATTCTAATTTCTATATTTAATTTACCCCTCTACAACCTCTTTACATTATATTATAATTTATAAACTTTCCCCTACCCTCTTATCATTAATCCCTTACACCCTTTTATCTATATATTTTAAATTTATTCTTAAACCCGTTTTTCCTCTTATTATATATAAGGTTTAAGCTTTTCAAAGTTGGGCATGATTGATGTAACTCGCAGCCTTATATCATTCTGTGTATTGAACCTATTTTTAGTTTTAGGCATGCAGGTACATCATATCGAAACACCAGTTCCCATACAATCACCGAAGTTAAGTAACATTGAACCTGGTCAGTACCTAAATGGGTCATTGTTTGGGAGTACCAGGTGCTGTAAGCTTGGATGTGTGGATGATGTAATGGATAATGGATTGGAATTGCTAATCGGAGAGGTGGGTTCAAATTATCATTGAGTTCATTATATTAACTTATGTACAAGTACATTTGGGAAAGAAATAAATCCATCTCTTCTGCCTCCCACCTATGGGTTAATTAGTAAGACTTGTATCACTAAACCATTATCTCAAAAAAAAAAAAAAAAAAAAATACTTACACTCTAAAAATATTTCCTGACTTTAAATAACCTGCAAAGGGCTGATAAGCTGTAGAGAATGAATGAATCAATCAAATAGGGATTAGCTACACAGGTACGCCTTTTAGATTTATTTACATTTTCTAGAACAGGGTTTTTCAAACTGTGGGTCCTGATCATTCAATGAGTTTTGAGATAAATAAAATGGGTTGCGACAAAAAAGAAAGATCAAATATGCAAGTGCAGAATATAAATAACTCAAAATGTTGCACAGCAGTCATAAATCATCACTAGTTTTTCATCAAGGTAAGCTTATATTATATTTTATTTTTTAATATATATATATATATATATATATATATATATATATATATATATATATGTTCCCATTGAATTTATGTATCTTGTTTGTCAAAGTTGTTACAGATTGAGTGAGGTCAGTTCTCTCTCACAAAGAGGACTTGTGCAAAAACTTAGCTACAAAAGGTATGCAGTGTGTTCGTCTTCATGGCCAGTGAAAGCTGTTAAGATTGTCGAGTAATTCTGTTGCATCTGAAGTCAGGGCTAAAAGTGAATTTCCCAATTCAAAGATGAAGTCAAGTACTAGTACATTCTTTCTGTGGTAGTAAAATGTGTTTTGTTCATTTGATGTCTTGGAATTTTTGATGAATTGGCTGCTGTTTCGGCGAAATTTAAGAACAGGTTATTTTTTTTTAAAAACTTGTACCTATAATACTCGTAACTTGTGGCATTTGAAGATTTCAGAAACAACCCTAATGATGGATCATTATATAAGTTGAAAACAGAAGAACGACAACGGAATAAGAGGACTATCAACATTATCAGATACATCTGAAAATGCAACTTCCATGAACGTTGTTAAAGAAGATACACTTAGCAGGGAAATGTTGACTTCTTTTGAGACATCTAATAAGAGGGTGAAATTTCCTTTAAATTTATTTTTCTAAAAGTAAAAATTTCATATTCATACAACTAGATAATACAAATAGATACATGCAGTTCCAATATGTGTGGATTATAAGAAATATACATATAATTTATTTATGCTAAATAAATGAACTTAGTGAACAAAGTTTGTTTTTGATTTATTACAGCAGGTATAATGAGTCACAATGCAAAATGTGGGTCTTGCTGTAGGTCACAGTAAAAAAAAAAGTTTGAAAAACACTGTTCTAGAATATATACATGTATAGAAACTAACATGGCCACAAAGTGAGGGATCAGCTTATATATTGATTATAATATAGAATTGATTCCCAAATTTATATCCACATTATAATGTCTTGTTTATTAAATTCTGATTAGGTATGAATCCACCTCTTCTCCTCCCAGCTATGGGTTAATTAGTAAAACTTGTATCACTAAACCATTATTATCTGGAAAAAAAATATTCTTAAAATGTAAATGAATCAATCACTTAATGAATCAATATATTTAGTTTTAGTAGATGAATAGAATGAAATGTCTTTTCAAGTTGTTAGAAATCTCAAATATTTTAGAGCAGCAATTTGTGGGTATTCTTCATGTAGGTTAATCACAAATTTTGATAAACCACTTCTTTGGCACATGGTTGAAAATTTTTATTTTTTGTTTAAAAAGTGTTCTTTTTTTGGGTATGATCCTCAGTATGGCATGAAACAAATAACAGGAAGTTTTGTAGAGACCCTGAACTTCACTCACAAAGCCCTATGGTTACATGGAGCCCACTTTGGGAAACCCTGGTTTAATGTATATATACTTCACGTTCTATAAATAGCATAGTCTTCTTAATATTGTTGATTTTCTTAATATTTCCCTGTTTATTCATTTTTTTCAGAGTGTAACTTAAAATGGTGCCTCTGTATAAGGAGGAAAAAAAAATTTTGAAGATTATGAACAAAAACTAATGTACAAAAATATAATCTATAATAATAAAGTTTGTTTTTTGATCTCAGGATTTATGCACATATGTCAAATAAACACAGAAGTGCATGCATAATATGCACTTTCACTCACTAGCCTGTTCACATTCATTCAAGCACTAATCACAAGAACAATAGAAGTATTAATATTCATCGGTTATTTACAGTATTATTATTTTTTACTAGTCTAAAGACTTTTTCTTCAAATTAATCTTTCTTCTATATCTTCTATCTATATATAATCTTCCATAATAATAAAGTGCAGTGTACCTGTGTCCGTCTGTTTTTCAATCTTGGCGAATCATAAACAACCTGAAGTAACAGGTAGTAACTACTGTAGTTACACACGAGTAAAAATTACATAACTCATTTAAAGCTAAATTTAAATATTGAACACTTTTTTCTTTTCCTAGCAGGCCTCGTGTGACATATTCAAAATATTACATAGTTTGGGATCCCTAATGTCTTAAGAAAAACTTCATGTGGAGGAATCATAAAGAATGGTGATTTTAAAAGAAAATAAAAATTGCACACAAAATAAATGTAACAAACTATGGAGATTGGTTGTGTATACGAAGAAAGATTATGCCGAATTAAGGTGTTGAATAAAGATAAAATAATTTTATTATTTCTAAATTCTTATAACTTTTACATACATAGGATGCTGAAGGAAAAAGGCCAAAATTCCAAAAGCCCTCCACGGGAGCTAGCCTAAAGTCCACTTGAAGGGCAGCTTCTAGGCTGGTGAAGAATAATATTAGAAGTAATAAAATTAAAAAATGAGTGGTAACTTTACTCTGAATTAGGAAATGAAAGTTGTACACTGTAGCTGGTTGAATCAGAGAATTGTTAATATTGTGTTAACATATTCCAGAAACTGGAATGATTTGCTTCAGAACTGATCTCTGATAAGATCTGAAACTGAACTTCTCGAATTTCACAGGGTCTCATTTTCTATAGTTGTTCACCAACTTGTATTTATTTATGACAGCCTACATGATTTACAATACTGCAATTATGTGATAGCCCTGTACATGTTATATACACCAATACACACACAAAAGGAAAATACAGGAACTGCCTTCAGAAAAGGTCATTGACTAGTAAATGCAATCAAGAAAGATAATTAGAAGGAATAATACAGAAAGAACAAAATGAGATATCACTCAGAATGAGAACAATATAACTCCACAGATTAAATAAAGGGTTCAAGTCAAAATTCTCTGAAGGTTACTAGAATTGGCAAATACCTGAAGAAGGTTGGAAAGCACAACAGATGATATATGATAACAACAACGAAGATGAGCACAATAATATGAATGTAAATAATGATAACTCCTCATCTCAGAAATTTTTTTTTAAAAAGTTAAGACCAAAAATATTTCAATTTTAAACATAGGAAGAAATTTTTATTTCTCTATTCATGAATTGTTCTAAAAAAAAACAAAAAATAAATAAATATAATCTAATACAATAAAGAGTTTTTCTCAAAATTAATTGGACTTGACATTGTTGGACATTGAGATTATTTACCTACTACAATGACCACTGCTGACATCATCCTCTTACCACCTTTACTAACACCCATCCTAAGGTGTATAAAAATAGGGCTTGTGCAATATCTATCTCTGGTGTGTTATCTGAGATAGTATAACATTTGTAAGACAGCTGTTTACAACTACAATTGGGACTACACTGACATCCAGAATAGATGACAAGCTCAATAACTCAGTGTACCACACAGAGTACCATTCACAAATCTTAGTACCAAAGATGACATATTCAAAAAACATCTGAAAGTACAAATATAACTCAACTACAAGTAACTAAATGGTATCACCAATTAACTTTCAAAGTTGACAATGTTGCTATAACACCTGGTTCTAAATAGAATAGCTAGATATAAGCCTACTATCAATGGCATACAGGTGGCACTGATTCAATCACAGAAGACGAAGATTCATTGACAGAAGTGATAATGAAAAAGAAAAACTTAATGTTCAGTTTGTTATTAATAAGCAAAGCAGACCACATGTTTGGTTATATGGGAATCCCAATGACTTTTCTCAATACCAATTTTATTCCTCTCCCACAAGACCCTTCTTCTGAAACAAGGTTCTTACATTCAAAGGGACATAATTTAATTTCTTTCATACTAAAACTTGTATGTATGTATGTATGTATGTTCATGAGATATAGCTTAAACAATATATAATACCAAATCAATTTAGTAGCACATTGTACCTTGAAGTCATGCAGAGTGCAATGCCAAATTTCATTAAAATTAGACATAGCATTCCTTGAGTAAGGGCTGTTTTTTGGTTTTATGACATTTTTAATAGAAAATTCAGTATTTGTTTTTAATACAGAATCTTATATCAATCTGCGTATATAAACAAACACTTGCATATTATATTCCATTTATTATATATGTGAAAAATAATAAACATTCCTAATACATTATAACAACATTATTAAATAAATATGCATAACACAACATATATTTATACAATTCATTACACTACATTAGAACATTTTTTCTAAACAACTACTTGAAAAGGGATGAGAGTGTATGCGTCAGATGACTTGATAGTAAATAAAAAGATGCACGCATTATGCATTTTGAGATAAATGCTAGGAATAAAAAATATACTTATTATTTTGAAGAAGACTACATCTGTGTTAAGCTATTAATCCAAATTTTCATACAATCTATTAACTATGAAGCCCAGTTGAACAATAAACCTTCTTTTCCCATCTTTAATATTAATTATTAATTTTGTATTCAAAGTACATTTTATGAAAGAAATTTCTCTTTTAATGTAAAGAAGTAAAACATATATCTATTGATATAAAATAATTTATTTTCATACTTTAAACCAGGATATATTTACATTAAGAGGTTTTTAGTGCTTTTCATTCATTTTCAGGCTAGGAAATTTTTTTACTTATTATTAACTAATAATTAATAAAAAAATTATACTTATTATTTTGAAAATGACTTCACCTGTTTTAAGCTACTACTCCAAATTTTCACGCAATGTTTTAACTATGAAACCCAATGGAACAATAAACCTACTTTTAACGTCTTTAAATACAAATGAAAATGTGTAATTAATAATAAAATTGATAATATTGTTACCTCATCATTTTGCATCATGAACTGCTTTTAAGAGAAACCCAACTGGTTTATGAGTGGTCTAGTATTTATTAAATGATTAATGTATGATAACACTAAATTTAATAACAAATGTACATTTCAGTAAGGCCAGAAAAATTTATTGATAAAACAGACAGAATAAAAATAATTCCTGCAATAAGTAAGATGATGCTACATAAGGCAATAAAAAGGTGTTTTGCAAAGAAATATATTCCCCATTGAATTCAGATATGGACAACCATTATTAGCAAGCAGAATGAATTTATCAAAAGACATCAGTATATCAGCCAGTACTAATGTGAGATTTCAAAGTCAATTTGTAAACCTCAGAGTTGGGGAAGATAAAGAAATGTTTTAATTCAGTAATTAGAGTTGCAAACACAGCTCTTCTTTGTTAGTTGCTAACCATCCTTCATTACTATCTGTCTTTATTTCTGAGATGAGGTATTATGTATACTATTTACATTATTCATACTGTTGTCCTCATCTTTGTTGCCATATTTATTATAACGTTTCAGCTGTTGTACATTCCGGCCTTCTTCAGGTGGTTGGAATGTCGAATTGAACCCCTTATTTTGCTCACTGGGGTAGACTGTTCTAGTTCCACATGCCATGTCTAATGGATGTTAGTTATCAGTTATCTCCTGTTAATTCCCCTTTCCAAGTTCTCCACCACATTAACCAGGTATTGAACTCACATTATTTGGGTCCTATCACTGGATCTAACTAATGCCTTTATCCACTGTGCCATGTGTCCTTGAGAATACATGGCACAGTGGATAAAGTCCTTAGTTAGATCCAGTGACAGGACCCAAATAATGTGAGTTCAATACTTGGTTAAGGCGGTGTAAAACTTGGAGAGGGGAATTAACAGGAGATAACTGATAACCGACATCCATTAGACATGACATGTAGAACTAGAACAGTCTACCCCAGTGAGTGAAGTAAAGGGTTCAGTTCAACATTCCAACCACCTGAAGAAGGCTGGAGCATACAATGACCGAAACATTGTAATAAATATGGCGACAGAGATGAGGACAACCCTTCATTACATTTACAAGGTTTTCAGTGATAAGCATTTAGGTTAAGAGAGTGTATAAAATGGTTTATAAATATATAAAACAAGAAGTCATTCAAACATGTTTTATTGAAATCAACCAACAAAGTCTGACTGTGGGATTTTTGGCAAACTTGGATTTTTGTGCCTGAAAAAAATTTTTTTAAAAAATGGAGGGCCAAAAAGATAGTCTTTTTATTGACACTGCTATTATTTTAATTACCTTCCACTCTTGGCAATGTTTGTTATCTTAAAATATGATGATTAGCATT
This sequence comes from Acanthosepion esculentum, assembly GCA_964036315.1. Taxonomy (NCBI): domain Eukaryota; kingdom Metazoa; phylum Mollusca; class Cephalopoda; order Sepiida; family Sepiidae; genus Acanthosepion; species Acanthosepion esculentum. Next base: position 26,875,957 of record OZ038481.1, on the reverse strand, counting down.
GGAATAAAACCTAAACATGATGAAAGTGAATTTATACGGTTTTTTTTTGAGAATTTAAACAAAAATATTAAACACCATTTATTTATTTATTAGACTGTTTATTTACAAGAATAATTTTAGATTTACAACATTGTAAAAACTAATACAATTAAGACTAATGCAATGCAATATTTATCATTTACAAATTTATAAAGAAATAAATATGGAAAAAAATTTTTATTCATAAATTTATAAACATCTAAATTATTAAAATATCATCTATAAGAAAATCTTTATCATTTATCATTTTATAAAGTTTGAATCAATTTGCAATTAGCTGATGTTTGTCCAACCATTCCAATAAATAATATAAGAATGTAAATAAACAATCTAATAAATAGTGTTTATTATTTTTGTTGTCAATCCTCAAGAACAAGGAAAATGTATAAATTCATTTTGATATGTTTAGGTTTTATTACAATTTTAATCATTGCTTTTTAAAAGAAGAGACAGTGTTGAGGAGTAAAGGTAGTTAAAATAATAGCAGTGTCAAAGGAAAAACTGTCATTTTGACACTGTTTTTTGCAGGCATGAAGGTCCAAGTTTGCTGGATTTTTCTTGTTACAGTTTTCCAGTTTGTGTGTACAGCCAGATAAAATGTATAAAGAAAATGTCTAAAGTTTATAATGTTTTTGTTCAATTACTTTTGATTATCATTAGCCATTATGAAAACTGTTAATGTTTATATTAGAGAAAAGTTTAATTTCCTCATGGCATTCAAAAAAGGAGACAGCTTACATTATGTAAGCTATGTGACAGAGAAATCCAAATGTGCTTAGAAATAGCAAAAGATACCTTCCAAAATCTAAGCAAAATACTAAGACACGGGAAAATATTGATAGAAACAAAATAAATAAAAGTGTTGAACTTCTATGTAGAAACTTGAAGCAACAGAAATGTGGTTCTACCAACAAATACTAAGAATACCATGGATTAAACATGTGACTAATGGTAAAGGAAAATAGGAACAACAAGCAAACATACAATCTCAGAAAGAGACAGCTAAAATTTCTGGGATACAAAATGAGAAATTTAACTCTCACAGGACATATTCAAAGAAAGAGAAGTGTGATAAGCTATGAGTAAAGCTATTTTATGAGCTTGTGTGAAAGGATAGTAGAATAAGGATAAAAAGGGATGGTAATTTCTTAGAGCAACAAATGACAGGAAGTTGTGGAGAGTCATTATTACATATATCCTGACAGAACTTGGAATATAAAAGAGGAATTTTAATTTAAATGTACAATACATGTATCAAGTGCAAGTTATGTTATGTCTAGAAAAGGTTACTAAATACATATACTAATGGATACAGAATTTAATTTTATTAAAAATTGCTTCTTGATACCATTTAAGGACAAAGATGAAATTTTAAGGAAATTTTTAAATGTTTTCTCTTATGGACTTTTTGTTTACAGCTTCCGATAAGTAGATTCTGCATAATCCGACTTTTTAATGGCTAAAGTTATCAGGAAATGAGATAGCAGGCTACTTGACAAGCTGGTGTGTGGGTGGTGTAATATGTAGAGGCTTGGAATGAGAAATTGGAGAGCCAAGTTCAAATTCCACTCACATTTGTTACATTCACTCACGTGCAAATATCTTTGGGAAAGGCATGAATCCATCTCCCCCAGCTCTGGGTTAAATGGTAGAATTTTTAAAAGAAAATCGTTATTCTTAAAAAAATAAATTCTGACTATCCAAATTGTATTTTGGCTTTAAATAACTCACAAAGGGTTGATAATCCATAAAAAAACAAATCAATCAATGAATACCGGACCAGTTTGTTGTGGAACAGGAAGTGGAAAGGATGGCAAAGACAAACATTACTAAGAGCTAAAAGGGACATTGTGGAGATCCATAATTCGCCCAAATCCTGAAGGGACAAGGCACACAGATGTGGAGTGATAAAAGAGTAAGTAGAGCTGTGAGTGGTTGTGCAGTGAACAACACACAAAAAAAAAAAAAATGGAAACAGGTTATATCTACCCTGCACTTGGGGAAAGCAGGAATCCATCTTGCTTCATCCCCCACCTCCCCATCTATGGATAAAAAAACAGAACTAGTTGGCAACCAATCTAAAATGAAGTCAATTCAAACAAGGAGTGGAGCCACTTGAGTCAACTTTGAAGCTCTTGTAACCAAACTGATGCCTGTATCAGTTCTCAAAATGGCAATGGAGGCTCCAGGGAAGCTTTTTATGGCCCTAGCCAAAGAAAATTCAAATTCCTCAAATAAAAATACAAAAGAAGAATCATTACCAATATAAAAGTGGATAAGAAAAAAGCAATAAAATGGTGAACTAATAATATCCAAATGTCAGATAATACCTAAAGATGAAGCCTCCATGTTGGAATATTTGTTTTCCTTTTTAATAAAGTTCTGATAATCAGTAAGTGTTCACGACACTATAATATATGACATGTAAGGTAAGAGAAGTAAAGAGGGCACATAAATGTGAACAAAAGTATGAAACTTACCAAAGTTTGGTGAAATGAAAACATCACTAAGACAGGTAGATATAATCATCTTTAAGATTTATGTACTCAACAGAAGGACTGAATTAATGATTCAGTATTCTCTCTGATTCTTTATAAAAGGATGTCTGTTCTAGTAAGGCCAGAGAGATCAAAAGCTTTGTGTGCTGTGGTAAGCAAATCCTTGTATTAAATTATTCTGGGATGTGTGTGTGTGTGTGTATGTGTGTGTGAGTGAAAAGTGTGTGTATATAAATATATATATATATATATATATATATATATATATATATATATAATTCAGTGATAATGATGTCTAGTCGCACTGAGGAGCTGTGATACCGCGAAACAGTACTGTCTGTGAATGACATAATTTAGCTCTTGAAAATACATTTCAATTGAGCACTGTTGAGTGATAAGCTAATTCTATAAACAACAGCCACCTGCACTAATGCAAAGCTCTTCAGTAAAATGAATGGAGCACTTTGGCTGATGGCATTTGTTTACATTAGTAAAAACAATACGCTAGATTTAGTTGTGTAACTCTACCAAGTGAAGATAGCTCTGGCTGACACCTAATCAGTTGAGTTTCAATCCTGGCTTGAGGCATTCGGATGTCTAGTCGCACTGAGGAGCCGCGATACAGCGAAACAGTACTTTCTGTGAATGATATATATATATATATATATATATATATATATTATATATATAATAAATGCAAATGTTAGTGTTTCACTATGTCACACTTTTTCAACTTTACTCCTACAGGCCCAATATATCATACCATTTTGGAATTAGGCTGACTCCATGAGCAAATTAAAAACATTCCAATGATTTTTTGCAACAAATTTTTTTGTACAATAACAAATTTTATAACTTGGAAATAAATTTGGGAATAATTGAAATTAATTACAAAATCCAGCAAAAGTCACCTATGAAATAAAAATAATTGTTTGTATGGAAAGTAAGGACTTACATATATTGTCTTTAAATTAAGTGGTGGCAGAAGAATTATCACTGAACTTTTCAAAGGTAAGCTTAAATATTAATGCAATACTTAAATGCAGTGATCAGTTTTGAGTTCTCCTGTAGTTTATTGTTGCGTATTGCATCTACTCCTCCCTAACCATTTTGATGAAGGCCCAATCAAGAGCCCTCCACAGGAGCTAGCTTAAATGTCACCTAATAGGGCGGCTTTTAAGCTAGTATATATATATATATATATATATATGAGAGAGGGAGAGAGAAAGAAAATAGTACCCTGACTAAAGTTTGGTCCTATTTGATACACACCTAACATCAAAGAGTTATAACTGATATGATTTTCTAACAAATTCAGTTAACACAGTTAAACAAAGAGAGTTGTAACTATCAATAAATAAAACCTCTTATAACTTAAGAGTGCACATCCTTAAATATATAAAAAGAAAAACATAAACATCACTCTGTACCTACATCTCAACACTCACTAGTTCTATGAAACTCACCAATTGTCTCTATCTACCCTGATGATGACTTAAGAAAGTAGAAAACTTGTACTGTATTTCTTGTACATTTCTTCCAAAATGAACTTCAGACAATTTTTGACAGAATTTCATCTTTGTCTGAGAAGGGTCATTTATAATTTCAAAAACTCAATCATTAAAATTAATCAACACAAAATGTCTGTCATCTTTAATAGTATTTGTCTTAAAGAACATTTGATGCCTAAATACACAGTGTGTGTGTGTGTGTATATATATATATATATATATATATATATATATCTGAGTGCGTGTATGGCTTAGATACCAGAGTCTGAGCAGGGTACATGAAGTGATATTAAATGGCTGGAGGAACATAACTTGACACGCAAAATGGAGACCAATAGGCAAGAGAAGTTAAGTTGTGAGGATAGTGCAATACTGTGGGGGAGTCAGGTTGTTCTTCCTGTCATGTTAAGGGTAAAGGTATTGCAGGAGCTCCATCAGATGCACATTGGAATTGTGCTCGAAGCTATGTGTGGTGGCCAAATTTGAACACAGACATTGAGAGGACCTGCAAGACTTGTGGGACATGCTTACTAGATCAAAGCAAACCAAACCAAACACCCACATTGCTGGGAATATCCTAGTCATCCCTGGGAAAGGATTCATGTGGATTTTGCTGGCCCCTTTATGGGACGTATGTTTATGATTGTCATGGACACTTATTCAAAATGGACAGAGATATGCATAATGAATACGTCTACTGTTCAAGCCACAATAGAGAAGCTGAGAGGGGTATTCACCACACATGGCCTGCCGGTATTGTTAGTGAGTGATATTGGCCAGAGTTTTGCCAGTGATGAATTCAAGCAGTTCCTGAAATCCAAATGTTATCCAACAAATGTTCACTGCTCCTTAACATTTCTTCATTTATTTCTTGATGCCGTAGCCTTGGTCATACAAACTTTTTAGTACTATTACACCAAAATTTTAAAAGTAGTCAGGTACACAAGATTTTTTGGCAACAGTCTAGAATTGGGGCCAATAAAACAGGGGCCATAATTCGGATGGCAAAAATAAAAATAATTTTGTTAATAATGGCACTTTGAAGAATTTAATTACTTCATAAAATTATTCCTGCTTAAAATAAAAAATATAGTGTGAAAATGGTAAATGGTAGATTTAAACTGTCAAATTAACGCCATAGAAGCTGTCATCTAAATTGAACAAGAAGGTTCTCTACAATCATTAGTGATCGTTACACCGCTTATAATGGTCTCTAAATGATCTGAGGTACAATCAGTCAGTCAGTCACTTACACTTAGGCGATTATGTATCTTTCGATATATGACTGACGAGGCAAATGTTTTTCCCACAGTAGGTTGACATTCTTTCTGCGGTAGATCCAAGTCTATAGAAACCGGTCTGTCCTGCTATTTAACTTAAATAATTTAAGGGAGAAAATAGGATTCATTCGTAAGTGAATGTATGGATTCGACTGGAATTTGAACTCGGCTCTCCGATTCCTCAATCCGAGACGCTATTCATTAAATCCAAAGTTATTATAATTCATGAAAATAATTTTGTTGGTTTACAATACAACTATGAATCTAAAACTTAAACAATAGAGAATATAGTTGGCTTCAAAGTATTTTCTCAAAGAAGAAAAAGGAATCAACAAGATCCGCATAAATGGGAATATATTTAATTTTGAAAAAGAATTTAAAAATGTATGTGAAAATTAGAAAATAAAACGATAAATTCTAACCTTCGAATTATTGCCCCGATTCGACTTTTTTTACATATATTTTTTATTTCATTAAACCGAAAAAAAATCTGAACTTCGATTTCAGAAATTAATGCAAACAAAACAATTTGGCATTTTTTAACGTTTTCAATTTTCAACAAACTACGGATAACACTTGGATGCTAAATTCGCATCTGTACTACAAACTAAAGAAAATGGTAAAATAAATCAACCCTTCTTCAAATCATCTTATAAACATTCAACTTTCTTAGCTTTCCTAAATCTGGTCCCATTTGAATTTTTGTGTGAAGTCTTTAGTTTAAATTTTTTGATGGTTAATAATAACTTACTGCTAAAAAATAAAAAATGTTTGATAGACCACGTGTGTGAAAGTTAACTTGCACGAACAAAAGTTTAATACCTTCAGTTAAGGTGAATTAACAAAAAGATTTGGTATATCAAAATTCAAAACAACTGAAAATAAATTAAATTAAGAAAATACCTTAACTTTTAAATCTTGAACGACAAAAACGTGATTAGAGACGGGCACATAATGTTTCAAAATAGTAATTTGTAGGCAACACAATATCATTTCGAGAGAAGAGATAAGATAATGAAAGCTATTTTATTCTAAACAACAGGGAAACAATAAATAAATTAACTATGAAAAATCAAAACAAAAACATGCGACTTCGATTACCTTTTCTTTTAAAGTAATTTATTATTAACTTATAGTAACGCTTTTAATGTGATTCGCTAAGTGCATAAATACAATAATAGGTAGTCTACAATACATTACCTTCATACTTTCCATCGCTATAAGGTATTTTTGATTCTTGAATCCCAACAAAACTTGGTTATAAAGTCTTGGAATTAAGAAAATAATAAAATCCAAGACCGTTTCTGATCACATGGGACGAAAACATACGAGTTATCGTTCTTAGTATACGAGATCTCGTTAGCTGAATGGCGTTTTTTTAAACTGTCAAATTAACGCCAACCATGATTTTTTCTTTTACTCTATGAATATCAAAGAAAAAAATGTAATCTCTCTTAATTTCGGAAAGTGTATCTAAAATATGCAACAGTGTAAATAGATAATGTCTGTGTGGAACATATCACTAGAAAAAATTAAACAAAATATGCTGATCAACTTAAAAAAAATTATAAAATTTATCAAAGTTAAAGTTTTATTTGTATATAAAACTTTAACTTATAAAAAAATTATAATTAGTGTGAAAAATTTTAGATATTATCATTATGATAACAATCAAGTTATTTTTCCACTCTGATTTTTAAACATTTGTCCATATTTACTTTTATTTAATAAATAGAATAATTTATTTATTTAATATAGAATAACAATGCAAAGTTTTAAAAGTTATTTTATAGATATTAATTAAAATATATATTTTATGCTATTATTATAGTTCATTTACTCCAGATTTTTCAAATTAAAGTAATAGTGAAAGCTCCAAATATATTTTGTACTGTAGCATAACCAAATATTAATATGACTATGAGAATATTATTTATAATTTAAGTTTTCGTAAAAACTGGTACAACCAAATTTATTTAAACTTTGAAAAAAATTGTTGAAGCTGTTAGGTTTTAGATTTTTTTAAAATGAATTGAGTTCAACTATCAGTTTAAAGTACATTTTAGATTTATTCTTTATCAGATGCAATACAGTTAATTTTTAAAAATATACTTCATAATTTATATTTTAATTTTAGGACAAAATCTTTCTTTCTTTTATGTACTTCACTCTTAGTTCTTGAAATTTCTATCAAAGACAAAATCATTGCCAAGTGAACTTATAATAATTACTCATTACTTTCTCATTATTTTATTGATGAAAATATAAATAAATTTAAGGAATTGGAATATGGCGCTAAGATGTTACTATGAATTAAGATATAAATATTTTTAGTAATATTTTTATGGATGATTAGAGCATCTTCAGTGAACATCAATAATTAGCCTGTTGTAAAGTAATATATTGTAGTGGTTGATACACAAGTAAATAATCACACAAATTGAATATGGATATCCATGTTCTTGTTTTGGGGAGATTATAATATAATCTTTGCAAAATAAAAGTAATTTTATTAGTCTCAAAAGGAGTGTGAGGGACACTAATGAAAACCAGAGACAGAAAATCAAGTGATGAAAGCAATTTTGTCATTTGTATTGGATCGAAACAGCATTAATGTAAAATTTTTGCACCCTGCTACCACTTTTTTATCAATGTCAATTTTTGCACAAATCTGTGCAAAAAAAAAAAAAAAGAAAAAAATCATACATATTTTCAGAAAACCTCAACTACTAATTGGTCAATAAACACACAAGTGGATGTTGTAATCCATCCACGTGCAAATCTTTTTCCAGCATGTGACCAAGTCAAAATTTCTCGCTTCCTTCTTCGGAGCCGATTACGTGACAACGTTGATTATAAATACCAGACACAAGTTCGTTTCCTCTTCTCTTCTTTTTGATTTCTCTTACGCTTACTAAAATATAGCTGTATAAGAAATTGCCTTCTGACCCCGGCTCAGGCGGACACCATGAAAACATATTCATCCATGCACACATACACATACATACGAAACTTAATTACAAACATTACGGAATATTCACTCCTTCAACTCTTCTGAAACAAAAAGTAAATCAACACATATATGGACAAACACTCTTTCACGGTGAGACAAAAGAAAAGTCAACCATCGCTTGGATATTTACAGTTTTTTCCAGTTCCTCACCAGCAAGAAATTATTTAAAGAATAAGTTTTTTTTACTGAAGCTACAAGTTTACCGAACATATTTTCAGCCCTTCAGGACATAATTCAAGAAACTTTCTCATTCAGTTCTATTTAACAAAATTTGCTCTTGGTAAACATTTTCTTTTAGCGGCAAGATTTATTGTAATTATTTTCAGAAGTACAAAAACTAAATTTTATTTAGCACCAAACAGAAACTTCTTGAAACATCAAGTAAATATTCAAAGTTCCATTTTACCAAACACATTCTCACAGTGAACATTTTGAGTGGCAAGTTCATTCAACTTTTTATGAGCTCAGATAAATAATATTTCATTAGTAAAGGCTTTAATTCCAGTCAAAGGGAAGTAACTCCTATGCTTGTACATCATTATAAATATTGTTTTGTTATAAAAACCGTTTTGTGTTCCTTCTTGTTGTTTCTCTTGTTGCTTTTGCGTTTGCTTGCACATTCGTAAAGTAAAAAATGTACAGGTTGATTTAGGCCGTCAATACTGCTACAAAATTGATATTAAATCCAATTCTTCTTTTTCGTATCATTTAGGAGTTGTTGAAATTGCTTCCAAAACCTCGATTTTCTAGCATATCTTATTTCAATTTGTAGTAGTAGGCTAAGTTTAATAAATAAAATATATGTCTTAAATCCACCGAAAAGTATCACCTAGTTATCATTGTACATGCTGGTTGTGTTGAAAAGATTGATGTGGCTGCGTGTTGAACAGCATTTAACAATTATACATTTTTGAATTAAGGAAAAATAGTGGAAAACCGATTTTTGTTTCAACGATAAAATATATATTAAAATCAACAAATACAAAACATTTTTTGTAACGTGTGAAACAATAAGAAAGAAGTAGTTTCCCTTTATCTGTTAGCTGAAAGATTAAATGTAATAAAACAAGTTTTCTGAATAAGAATGTTCAAAGTTCTGTATTAGATAGAATGATGTTTTCAGAACATGTAGATTATATATAACTAACAGAGCTGTTGCAACTTGGCTTGTTACATAGAACTGATTGTGAATGATATTTAAGTTCTGTGTGTGTGTGCGCGCAGTGAGTAGAGTGAATAGTCTGTGTAGACGCGTGTGAGTTGCTGAGTTCTACTGAGTTCTGTTTCTACTGTCTATTTTTGGAACGAATCCTGGTTTATATTACTATCGGTAGGCTCCCAGGACAGCGGCCGGAGAAATTTCGAGAGAACACAAAAAATATCTGATTGGATGAAAAATTATCCAATCGGTGATTTTATAACAAAAGCATGTTTGTGAATTAACAGTAGGAAAAATTCAGTGTGGTGAATGCGATCAGTAAATTGTCCTGTGATAGTTAGTATTTATTATTTGACCAATCACAGTTGAGAAAAATGTAGGCGTGGCAAACATAGTAGTAATCACTACATCATCTCCTTAACATCTCATTGACATTACCACCATCATTCTTAAGGACAGGTCAATCATCTAACTTTGTTTCTGAAAACCAGATACTTAGATAAACAAATCAAAAGATCAAAGAGCCAGTACCAAAGTGCATTAATATTTAAGCTTACCTTTTAAATGTTCAATGATAATTCTTCTGTCATCACTTAATTTAAAGACAATTTGATGTGTCTAGGTCTTTACTTTCAGTACAAACAATTATTTGTATTTCATGGGTGACTTTCGCTGGATTTCACAATTAATTTCGATTATTCCCAAATTTATTTCCAAATTATTAAAATTGTTATTGTACAAAAGAATTTGCTCCCAAAAATTACGTAAAAAAATCACCGAAAACAATCACAATAATGAATACTTGGGAATCCAAAAGTTCTGGAACATGAGCTATTTAGTTACAGAGTTGTGTCCCTTTTTATTGAATAAGTGTGACATAGTGACACACTGACATTCAAATTTATTATATAGACATATATGCATGTGTGTGTGTGTGTGCAAGAATCGTGCAAAAAAGAAAGTTTTCTGAAGGACTGCCTTTTTTATATTTCTTTGTTTTATACTTTGCAAGTGACTCTGTGTATGTGTGTTTTAATATAGCTAGTGAGTTTCTCTCTTTCCCCCTCCTGTCTTTTCTTGTTATATGCGTGTGTTTTTCTTTTGGGTCTCTGCTGTGTGTGTGTGTGTGTGTGTGTGTGTGTGTGTGCGTGCGTGCGTGCGCGCGCGCGCGTGTACGTATGTTCCTTAGTCTCAGTCCTTGTGCCACATGCATGGTTTTCATTTTTCTTTTTGGGTTTTCTTGTTGCATGTTCTTCATATGCTCATCTTTCAGTTTGTTTAGACTTCTGTGCATGTATTCTGCATCTTTCACCCTGGTTGCAGCACTATAAACATAATCACGGCCCTCAGTCCGTCTTTCACTGACTAGACAGCTTCACCTCACAATATGTTTCGATTCTCACTTTTGTTAGTGTGAACAAAAACCGCTAAAGCTTGATGTATGTTCAACAGAAGGTGAAATATTGGCACAACAAGAAATGAAAACACAAATTCTTTCAATATAATGGTTTTTTATTCATGGATTTAATTGGCACAGTCTGGATGTATATAATTGACACTTGGGACCTCATCGTTACTTTTTCTGTCTTCATTCATGACATACTAATAGACCGGACCTTCAGCCAGCAAAGACTTTGAGTGTCCTTCTGTTCATATCTGTGTAACATTGTGGCTGTGAGGTTTTTAAACATTAGTTCTAAGCAGAAAAAGGGTCAAGTCCAAAATGAAATATAAACTAGAAGATAGAGTGACAGAAAGTTATAAGAGAAGACATTTTCCCTGATAATATAGAAGAAAGGGCTATCTGGGTTGCCTCACCTCTATGAATTGGAAAGATGCACCATGAGTTTACATTTTTTTATGTATTGAAAAATCTGGCAGGTGGGTAAAGCAAATTGGGAAATGCCTTTATCTCCTTCCTGGGAAATTAGAAAAAAATCATGTCATTAGTGAAAAGAGAAACAGATAGAAATTATATTTTCGTTAGCGAAAATGAATTGAGAAATTAAAACAGAGAATGAACCTGCTGCAAGGGTTAGGATTATGAAAATCGATCCGTCATAACAGGCAGGTAATCTGGTTTATGTTTTTGCTAAGTTGGAGACCGGTCCAAAGATGGAAAACAACGTGTTTCTTTGTTGAGAATTTAGGTAACCAAATATATTTTCATTGACGAAAACAAATTGGGAAATAATTTTTATCTATCGCTCAGAAGGTTAAAATGAGAATGTGATCTGTATTGTGTTTTCGCTGGACAAGTAAGTCCAGGAAGGGAGTCAGAGAATTGAAATTAATGAGAATAAGCCACGCCCTTTTCCTTATACACTTTAAAAATTACATTTGTCGCAGGGACAATTGTGCCAACCCTGAGAAGTGGGTAGAGTTAGAATACCGAGAAGACATGGAAAAGGGACAGAATTTAGCCTCACCTGTGTGGAGTAGGGTGCGAGATGTGAAGTGAAGCAGATTGGAGTCAAAAGGAAGAGACTACTTCCAAGGAAGGTGGATAATTGTCCAAATTTGGAAAGTTGATGAAGAAAGCAGAAACAGGGAACAAAGAAACCTTTATTGGAATTAATGAAAATTGGGGAATCACCGAATCCTCAGAGCCTTTTGGTCCTATGCCAGTTTTGGACCATATTAGTGCACATAAGCAGATGACTTTGGGGAGTTCTGAGATTTGGGGCTGAGAACCCGCATCGAGTCCTCTGGAATTCACATCAGATGCCACCAGATTTCCTGATTTTAAGACTTTGAACCCAGCTCCTCCAGAAGTTTAGACAAGGCCCATTCTCACTATAGAGATTAATGCAGGAAGGGTTAATTTTTGTTGTACCAATAACTATATAAACCAATTGAAAATGAATCCCATGAATCTTTTGTTTTATTTTTTCGTTGTGAAGTTAATTTTCTTCCTTAATGCAGCACCTGCTACAACTTGAACCAGCGCTGCCATTACGACGACATTTGATCTTCCACTGCTTTGAGCTCAATAACACAACGTGGGCAGAGTCGGTGTGAATGGAAACGGCCAACAACTAGCTTGGACCAGTGTCAACATTGACCAGCGCAGAGTTAGCCCTTTGATTAAAACGTCATCCTAAGACCCTGAGGACTGGACAATTAAACGTGCTTACACAACCGGGTGTTGTGTTGGGTGCAGCCAAAACGCGTTACATTAAATGGTTATAGTGACCAAGGATGTGGCCTTGTTGGCGGGTGGTGTTACAACTGCAACTGTCTCTATATTGCGATAGATGGCTTGTGGTAGGCCTCTAGTAGTTTCTAACAGGATTACTCTAACCATGACTCTGCCTATATAAGTCTATGACCGGAATGCCCTACCTTTCGACTGAGTGGCACTTGATCCTGAAAGTTAGTATATTTATTTACTTTGTGGATAATGGGTGGTTCTTTTGATGTCCTAGCACTTAAAAAACATAAAACATCTATGCTTCAGGTCCAAATGACAGGCATGGGTTCTAACCTAATTGAGCTAGGACCCATTGTGTCACAAAATGAAGGACTATAAAATTCTTAATTAGAGTTACAAGTGTAATCTAAATATCTACATCTAGATATACAAGCAAAATAACTTACAAAAACTGTGTTGTTAAGCTATCTTCTTTTTTTTATTTGACTTTGAAACATTTTGCTCAACAGAAACTCGATGTTATGTAATGATGACTACTACGAGCGAAAGAAGCAGCAACAACTTAGAACATAGCACTTCTCATATAACCTCAACCAACGAACAAATACGCTGTAATGCGTGTTCTTAGAGCATATATTTATTGTACATTTAACGATTCAAGAAAAACAACGAGACTCCAATTGTGGATCAACAAATAAATATATATTGAAAATATAACATACAAAACAATCATGCAATGAAGTGTAATGATTAAGGGAGAAAAAGTTGTTCCCCTTCAATTGTTTCTCTGATTATGATTGAATGTTCGAAAGAATTTCTCTTGAATAAGAATGTTCAGGATTCTATGTTGAATAGAGTCTGCTGTTAGAATAGAATACAGTTAATTAAGAAGTGTGTTGTTTTGAGAAATTAATAGAATGCTGGTTCATGAACTTGGCTGAGTCACAGAGAGAGATATATATAATGTGATACAAAAATCTGAGTCTGTGTGTGCGTTGTGAGTAAAGTCGTAGATTTGTGTGGACAGGCGAAAATAGCTGGACTCTACTGACGGTTGTGGAAAAATTCCTTCTTTTAAAGCTGTTGCTAGGTTCCCAGCGAAAACGCGGAAAAAATTGATTTACCACTAAAATGTTTGATTGATTAAAATACGACCAATCACTGATTTTGTAAGAAAGAAACATGTGAGCAAGTTCACGGCAGAAAAATTCAAAGTGGTGACTGCGATTGCTAAATTGTCTTATAGAAAGACTGTATTGATTTACTAGCCAATCGCAGACGAATAAATTGTGGGCGTGGAAAGCGTATCAGTTGCTACAACGTCATTTCAAATGAGCCTAAACATAATCTTAATTTATGGTTTTGTTTCAGTGTCTCTGTTAATACACAGACCAATTCATCATAAATAATATCTAAAAACATCAGACGTTCTTCATTACAGGAATAACAAAATACATTAATAGATAACTTTATTTGCCACATATACGTGTATACGCATGGAAGTCCTTTGATAATATATATGCATGCAAATAAGAGTTCTTTTGGAACACATACATGTGTAAGAGAATCAAAAGAGAAAAAATGTATTACTGTTTGAATGCGCATGTGACAAGAAATTAATTCCAGCGAGTGTCTTTGGCCAGCTGTATTGTAAATACTGAAAAAGATTTGCTGTTCGTTTTCTTTTATTGTGCTTAGGTAGATCAGAATTGTGTAAAAATTAGAAACTAATTCTAGTAAAAATGATATTAAATTCTTTGAAAAAGAAAACGACTTAATGAGGCAAAACGATACATATATATATATATATATATATATATATATATATATATATATATATATATATATATATATAATATTGCTCAACATCAGGGATAGAGCATATATAAATATAAAAATGGACATTGAGGCGACAGTCTGTTTCATACTTAAACGCAATCGTCAGACCATGACGATTGCGTTTAAGTATGAAACAGAGAGTGTTGACCACAATGTTCATATATATATATATATATATATATATATATATATATATATATATATATATATATATATATAAGTATCACTTAGATGATTGAAGTTACATGTTACATTCAGCATCCCGACAGCGTTTCGTAGGCGGACCCGTCCCTTCACGCGTCAGGGGGTATCAGCAATTGACTGTGTATACTTCCCGATTCTTCTTTTATATATGCACTTATCGTTGGTGCAAGTTTTTTTTTCGTAGTGTGTATGTTTGCGCGCGTGCGCCCATGCGTCCATCTTCGCGGATATCTGTTTACGTGTGTGCGTGCGTGCGTGCGTGCGTGCGTGCGCCCGTCTGCGCGGATGTGCGTACGTGTAGGATGTCGTGATTATTTGTCCTTTTCTTCGTTTTTTTCACATTACACTCACTCCTTAGCTTTTACTTCTCTTCTTTCAATTGTAGCCATTTGTTGCTATTTCATTTCCGGTTATTTTTAATTTTTGAGCGTCCAGTCTTTTCCTTAGTTAGGAAGATTGTATTTCGTTTTTTGCATAAATAATTGACTTTAATGCTTAATTGATAAAGTAGATATTTATATAAGTCTTCACTTGGCCATTTTGTTTTCTTATTCGATTTGGTAGTGTGTGCGTAAACTTGAATGAAAATTAATGTGTAAATATTTGAAAAAAGGTAAATTGATGTCATTAAAACCCCGCCAAACTGAGGATAGTCGGTTTAAACTTTCCATGGCAAAATTTTACAGGATGGGCCCGTCTTCGATGCTTTCAAAAGTTAGCCAAATTTGATTGAAAACGGGTGCGGTTTGGTTGGATGGTGACTCTACATTTTTTAACGAAAAATGGGATTTGCGATTTTGAGTCAGAAGCAAAAGTCTGCAATTCTTACAAAAGAGGTTGTAGAGGAACCTCTGTCATATATATATATATATATATATATATATATATATTTACATATCGAAATGTACACAAAGTACTAAAGAAAAGTAAACGTCTGGTTATTACTAGTGAAGTTGACTATAGAATGTTATGTTGAAACAAACATATGTTGGGATCCGGACTGTCCAGGTTTTTGTTGCAAACTGAATGTCGGAATTCCAAACATTTAATAACAACAACAACTGCTTTTTTAAAATAAAACATAAAAAAGGTTATTCGCTGAAGGAAAAGTAGAGGCAGAACGTCAGTTGAAATAACATTTATATATTCTTCTCATAAATATACAATGACAATAAAATGTTCAATTTTCCTTGCAGTGAAGTTTGTTTTATCAAATAATTAAGTGTTCGAAATGTGTGGACAGACTTTATGATGGTTTGCCTGTTTCTGTGAGAGTGTAGACCAGACCTTAGTCGGCAGCTGCTGGCTCATCTCTTCCTTTGTGTACGTATGTTAGGATGTGTGTGTACGCACGTGTAGATCAAACAGGCTCCCGAAATTGGTTTGAACCCCGAGAAGCAGTATGCTTCTATTTTTATATGCGTAAGTGAGATCACAAATCTAATTTCACATTTCCCATAGACATGTGAACTTTTTGAATACAAGGTATTAATTAGAAAATAATTTCACATTGGCTCGCGAAATTATTTTCCTCGAATTTACAGGAATGGCGAAAGGAGTTATTATTGTTATTTTCTAAATGTTACAAAAATAACACGCGGTAAGTCTACAACTACGTCCGCAAGTATTTTGGCAGTATTTGTTGTTTAGAAAACAAACCTTCTGATGGGATTTTATTGATTGAAAAAATATATAGGATTTAATTCCTATACTTAGATGCGGCAGGTTGCTTGAATTGTTTACATTTCGTTTTTTCGAAATTTATTTACCTACCAACAAGGATAGGGTGTGACACGTGGTCAGTTTATTTTGAGATGCCCATCCACATGCACGTGGTCAACGATGAAAATGGTCTAGTACTAGTGTCGGCAACAAATGTCATACAGGCATCAGAATATTCTGGCCTTTCACCGTTAAGTGCAGTGAAAAGATAGTGCTGCAGTTACAGGGTCAGAATATTTGGGACTGTATTCGCTTTATGTTTTGCCTAAAGACAAGAAAACGTGGATATAATTGAGGAGGAGGTCAGATACTACGTTTATTCCCAATCCATAGATATGGTAGACTTGCCATTGAGTAGTACACTGAATTTGCTGTGTGTGTGTGTGTGACAAAAGTAGGGAGAATGTAAGGTGCCGTAATAATTATTTAGTGCCTATTACGCCCTGTCGCTATCATTTTCACTATCGTCCTTTGGAAACATACTGATAGGCAGCTTAAAAATGCATTGCTAGAATTGTCAAGAATCCATAGATTTAAAAACTCATATATTTTTAAAAACAAATATGAAGAATTCTTTTTCGCTAAATTAGAAATTTAACAGATTTTATGAATGTATGCTGATATCTGACAGCAGGAATTTAGTCTTTTGTCTATGGTTGCCCATTTTGCACCTGGTACATGATTAAGAAAATTTAGGGGCTTTATCAATAAAATTTTTTACAAGAGTGCCTGCTTATTGAGGTTTGAATAGGCCTCAAAGAAGTGTTCCGAAATACATCCATATTAGCACATTTGATTGGATAAAAAATACATTTATTAATTTACTGATAAATTTTACTTGTTGATTAAATTTTTTTTCTGTATCCCTTATATTTGATATAAACTATCTTGATTTGTTTTGATGATTGACTCATATAATTCACACTATAAATATACGAAGAGCATTTTTAGTTAGTAATACATCACAAGCAATCCGGGAAAGTCTGAAATAAAAAAGGACAACGCGAACGAAGCATAACTAAATAGACCATCTTGACTATCACTGACATTAAATATTTCAGTCTCTTGCCATGTGTGTGTATGTGTGTGTGTGACAAAAGTAGGAAGCAAGGAGGGAGCTTTTTCTTTAAATTGGGCTCTGATTTTATAATATATCAGGTGACTACTGTAGTGTAGTGATATAGAGATACAGATCAATGACTTAAATCTTTCATATTTAACATTGTAACAGGGCACTGACCCTGTTCCAAAGTTTAAAAGGATGAAATTGCAGGATGGTGATTTGGAGGGACTGTTAATTGGATAATAATTATTAAAATTCTCAGAAGGGTAGGTCGAATGGCTAAGAAAAAAATGAAAAAATGAAATGCACTAATAATTATGTATTAAAATAATAAAATGAATTCACTAACGGTTCCAAGGAGAATCGAACCTAGAATTAATTAGACAAGATACAGTAAAATTGAGCAAAACCAAGGTCCCCATCCTATTCACTTCCCGCCAATAAGAAGACATGATTAATGTGCTGACTGAATTTTTTTGAGCTGATAAATTAAATTTGGGGGTTTATTCACATGCATACTATCTGTCCAAAACGGGTATATTCTTACCGAAAACGTGTCCCAAATTCTTCTAAAGAAAGAAAGGCATCTGTCACATACCTAAGATCACAAATTTAGGGTTTTCTTTACATTATACTATCCGCCCGAAACACGTATACCGTACAGAAAAAATGACCCAAATTCTTTTAAACAAAGCAGCCATATGGATTTTGTCTAATTCCGAAGCTTTGTATTTGCTTATGTTGATGTTATCCGCCTCAAAACACCATCATCTTTACACAAAGAAAAGACAGAAGATTCTGAACAAAGAGAATGGCACGTGGTTATTAACAAGATCTGGGGTAGAGAAATTATTTACATATCAATGTCAAATTTTAGAAGTGGGGAGTCGTCTATATAAACGAGAATCCATCAGGCCCAAGACATAGACGGGAGAGGCTGGCCCAGGAGAAAGTCGGATTGGATTTTTTAGGGACTGCACCATAAGATAGCCCTTGCCAAAGAACACACCCATAATTCTCGCTTTAGCGGTTGCTGTTAGACCAGTAAATAATAGAAACATTTTATTCACCAGTTTTTCTTCACATTCAATAAGCCTGTTGTTAGAGTTATCAACAGCGTTGTGCATTTTATTGAAAGAGTTCTTCTTCCAACCCTTATTCCCATCATAGTCTTTGGACACAAAGAGGCAAAAGTTACCACGGCCACGGGCAGGAATTACGCAATATGGTCTGTAGTATACAACGTACATAGATGTGTCAAGACTAGACTTCGCTGTCAATCCCAATATCGCAAGATTGTCGGAAACCGAATCGGTCCTATCGAGACGACACACCGGCCCCAACCGAAGAGGAAAAAGAAAGCCGGACCACAGAACAATCAGCCTAATGAGCCACATAACAATACTCATCATCCGTATTCTGATGAATAGAGCGCGCAGCGGAATCAGGCCAAAGATACAACTAGAAAAGTGCGGGTTCATTGAAGACACCGGAACAAGGAACGCGATATTCATGCTCAGAATGTTATCAGAAAGAGCAATACAAATGCAGAAGGACGTGCACCTGTGTTTCATAGACTACGCAAAGACCGTCGACAAAGTACGCCACAAGGATCTGATGGAACTGCTCGGAAACCTCGATATATTCGGGAGGGATATCAGAATAATCAAGAACCTATACTGGCAGCAAACGGATAGAAAATGTGTTCAGCAAATATACAAAAATAGAAAGCGGCGTAAGGCAAGGATGTGTCTTCTCACTGGACTTATTCAACCTATACAGCGAAGCAATTCTGAGAGAACTGGAAATGCTACCAGGATTCATCATTGGCGGCTACAATCTTAACAACATAAGATACACAGAAGACACAGTGCTGATAGCAGACACGAAAAGGAATCTACAAAACCTCCTGCAGAAGGTAGCAAAGGAGAGCGAGAAGAAAGGACTAAGCATAAACTACAAGAAAACAGAATGCATGGTCATCAGTAAAAGGATGAACGCGAAATACGATTTACAAGTCGGGGACACTAAAATCATGTGCGGAAATTTAAATATCTGGGAAGTGTTCTTAAAGAGGACGGTAAGTGCAACGCTGAGATCCGAAGATGTATTTGGGATGGCCAAAAACTCATTTCAAAAGCTAGTCAGAGTATTACGAGACAGGAGGATTTCGTTGGTAACAAAGAAAAGAGTACTGAAGTGCTACGTGATATCTGTCGTTCTTTATGACAGCGAATGTTGGACGATCTCCTCAAAGATGAAGAAGAGAATCGAGGCAACGGAATTATGGTTCTACAGAAGGATGGTCAAGATACCATAGACCAAACATGTGAGCAACGATGAGGCTTTGGAGAGGATGCAAACAAAGAGGGAACTTAAACTTAACATCATGAAGAGACAGCTGAAATTTTTAGGACATGAGAAAGGAAGGTTTGGAAAATCTGATACTCACAAGGCGGATAGAGGAAAAGAGGGCAAGGGGAAGCAACGCATGACATACTTAGTGGGCTTAAGCAAGTGAATGGCAGAAGAGGGTCTGGGAGAAAAAGCAAAAAGACAAAACTTATTGAGAACTACAAGGGATAGGGGAAAGTGGAGATCTATGATCGCCTACGTCCTGAAGGGACACGGTACATAAAAGAAGGGGGGTTATTGCTAACACTATTTTGTTTTGTTTTGTGTAAATAAATCTTGTTTTCATTGTAAATATTCATTCGGGTTATAAATTTTTAAAAGTTGTTGTTTTATCCCTCCGAGACCATTTGTACATATAGGGTCTAGTTATGAGGTATTATGGTGGGTGTAGTAAGAATGATAATTGTTATGGTCCAAGTTAGGACCAAGGAAGAACAACACGAACATAAGAGTAGAAATAACGAAGATATATTATACGGAATAATAATACAAGATGTGGAAGGTGTTAGTATGACTCAGTCTGGTTTGGAGTGAACTACTATCGGCTCGACTCGATTCGTCTCTCTCTCTTGAGAGGCGTAGTAGACATAGTGTTAGAAGAGTTGATTCTGTAGTTATAGGTAAGGACCCATAACATTAAGTAAGAATGTGTTGTATTGGTGTAAGGGTTATTGTGGTATGATCGGATGTTCCAATTTTCTTGTGTTATCCTTGCTATATGCAGCCTTGCGTTGTCATGAAGAACAACATTTTTCCTACTGACGAGCGCAGGGCGCATTTCGACCAAACTTTTATGGACACGTTGCAGCTGCTGAACGCATAAATGTGCATTTAGTGTGTCGTTGCGTTTTAAGAACTCTAAACGAATATACCCCAACAATCGCACCACATGTACAACATTACCTTTCTTCCATGGCGCTCAGCCTTTGGGGTCGGTTGTGGAGATTTGTCCTTGTCAATCCACTGCCTTTTTGCGTTGAACATTGTCGTATATTAGTGTAACCCAAATTTATTCTTAACTGGCACGTATGGTTAATAGTTATAATGATACATCCGTCATTACAATTGATAACACAAAACTAAAATTGCTTATGACTCAGCCTAATATATTTAGACTTATTCAACGAGGTAACAATTTCATCCTCCTAAAGTGGACAAGCCAAAGACGCAACTGTATGTTACTCTATTACCTACTTTACAACCTTATCACTTCAAAGTTTACACTCCTAAATTAGTTAAATAAACTGTGCAGAGCATGAATAGAAATTGCAATGAAGATCAGAAACAGATAAATTAGTAACAAGCTGTTGCTTTAATTACATAAATAATCAAGATTCACAGATAATAATTTCAATTTATAGTAAAATTTGGAGCCATCCATTGCACGTACACAGACACATACGCAGAAAGTGTTATTGAACGGAGGAATAAGACTTCTATTCATCCTCATTTTAAAATTTAGTTCTTGGTTCCGGGTCATATTGTCGGTCCTACTACTTAAAAAAAGAGGACCCGGATGTATGAATTAAACTAAAGCAACATAAAGCTTTCGGAGATGTTTCAAAAATAGATTTTCACCATAACAGCAAGCTTTCTGGCTTACTTCACGAGGAAAGTTATAAAAATCAGAGCACAAGGTTGCACAATATCTTTAAAAGTTTATGCTAGTCTTTTCAGCGTGGGTTTCGTGGGAGCCTGGTTTTTCCAATAGAGTATTCAAGAGTGCCGCGAGATTTTAAATTAAAACGACAAAAAAGACCGAAGTAAACAATGAAAAAGCCAGTATTCCCAAAAATGAAAGAGTTCACTCAGCGTGAGAAAACGCGGTGTCTTCACTTAGCATAACACAAAGATGAGGCTAAACTATAATTTGTCATAGAACTTGTAAGGGGACTCAAAATTAATATTTAGGCTGACATCAATTATTCTACTAACGTTCAGTCTACTAACAGAATTTGGAATAAAATAATTTAGTTTCTACCAAGATTGAACAAGAAGGCAAAATTGTAGACACGATATATAACAACGGTATTAAAAAAGAAGGAAAATAAGAGAAAATCTATTAATGTATATTGGGGGGGGGGGGCGGTTAAAAGAGATTGGGGAAAATGGAGATCAAGCGACAACAAGGCGCACCATAAAAAATGAGAGATAGTGAGATATAAAATCAAAACTATTTCATTAAAATAAAAGCAAATTTTACTAAATATTAGGGATGCACAAATTTGGTTGTTTTGTTGAAATTTTATTTTGGCACACTTCGTTATATTCCTGTCTCTTTCTTCTCCCTTTCTTTCTCTCTCTCTCCTTCTCTCTATATGTTGTTCCTCTCCCTTTCAATGAATATGTCACGTGATCGGATATTGTCTCCTGATTGGTCCTGATGACAGTTCCCGCTTTGCCAGAAGAAATTCAAAGTGGAAAGTTAGTGGGATATTCGCGACGACAGTGAAAGGACGAGCTAGCTTCTCCTCCGTCGAAATAAGACGTTAAAGTTGTCCAGCAAGTCGACTAAGACAAAGACAGAATTAGTCGCAAGTATTCAAGTTGCGAGGAGAGAAAAAATTCGCCTAAAAAGCTATGCGTGTTTAGTTATCGTCTCCGTGTGAAGACAGAGAAGTGGCGCAGTATTCTCCCAGGACTGTTTATTTATCCCAAGTACTGGATAAATGGAATTTTGAGGACACTCTCAATAATTGAAAGGATTGGTAGATACCTTGGCGCGGTAGAATAAACCAACAAGGTAGAATTTATCTGCGGCTAAAGGAAAAGGAAACCTTCGAAGATAGATAAGGACATTTGGTTCATCTAACCACAAAATATTGCTATACGTGGGAAGGAGGCAGCCATTTTGAAGTGTTTTTGTGAGGAACTACTCGAACTACCAAAAGAAGGGAAATAGACCATTTTTGTCCCTAGCCAAAGGACTGTTATCTACAATATTCGAATGTAAGGGAGTTAACCCTTTCCCTTTCTTTTCTCCTTTACTCGACAGAAAAGAAACGGGTCGAGAAAGAGTTTTAAAACGACTTTGTGACACAATATCGTAAGTGGAATCTTGACTCTTCTTTCTTTCTCTATTTTCTCTCTAACTCTTTCTTTGTTACCTACATAAGATTGAATTCTTATGAGCTAAGAGGACATTTTTAGCAGTGCAGTTGTGAACTTCCCTTTTTTTTCTCATCTTTTTTTTTATACTTCTTGTTTCTCTCTAATAAAGTTGAATTGTCTATATAGGCCTTTCTTCTTTCATCTCCTTTGTTTGTTGTTTTCCTTCTTTGTTTTCTTTCTTTCTCTGGTAACGTTGACGAGAAGACACCTTCGTTGGAAAAGGCGTTAAAATCTTTCAGTTTGTGCGCCCGAAAAAGTGGGGTAATAAATTCCTGGACAACTAACTTAATTTTAAAAAACAACAAAACAAACAAACGCTCAATGGTAGTTGTGGGGAAAAGATCAAATTTACAATCAAATGTCAATCAAATAACATGAAATATCACAAGAAAAATGCCAGTGTATACAAAAAAAAATGCAAATTGCAAGGAAGAAGGTACAATAAAAGGGTTTCAGTGAGGTCGAACCCAGTTAAAAGGGTAGATTTACGTTGAAAGTATAAAATATGAATGTTCTTAAGTTCTCATGATTTGACGTGATAGAATCCATTTGTGCTTTCTGAGTCTTCAACGTAGGGCGTTGTTTTGTCGAACATTAGTCGTTCTCTCTGGTAGAAACAACTATTTTGTTACAATAGTCGGGGTGAAAATGAGACTTAATTTTGTCAAGACTTCATTGAGGAGAGGTAATGCCGTCGCTTCTTTTGAGTCCACGCTCGGATCGGGTTTCAGATGTTTTTAGAAGGCGTCACGTTTCCCACTGTTCGGCGTCGCGTCATGACTCTCGGCGGTCACGTCTCGTCTACTACTCCTCAGCGTTGCGTCTTCTGCTATTGGCGATGGTCGTATTGCAGGGGGTTTTATAGGCAAAAATCAGCTCCGATTTACCCGATAAATTTTGGCGATCAACACAAGTATTTCAGATATCAACCAGCTCGAGTAGCCATTGGTTTAAAAAATCATGTATATAAAAAAAATATTGTAGTAGGAAAACACCCGTTTTTCTTTTCTTTTCTTTAACTTTCAATTGACTCCCCTCCACTCCTTGGTCAAGGAGCTTTGCACGTAGGCTAGCAGGGTTCAGTTTTCAGTAAACTATTTTACTACCTTCATCCCTTCCCCCAAACTACTGAGAGACGAAATTTACTAAGTGAAAAAAAATTGAAACAACGTTACACTTTTATCGATCATCAAATAATAAATCCTTCACAAATGTGCATGTATACAACTGTACGAAAAGTTTCTGGAGAAATGTTATTTAGAGGTCACAATTTTAAGTTTGGTTTTACGTAAATAAAAAAGACTTCTGTAATTAAGTATGAATGTGTGTAAGAAGAGAATATATGCTGATAAGAAAATGAGGTTTATTCATGTATATACGTTCAGATGAAGTGGAAAGAAGACCATCAATTAGCATCTGATTTCCCTATCGGGTTTTTTTTAAAAGTCGCTGTGGTACCAAAATGATTTTTGACGCAAGTGAATCTTCTACTAACTTTTTCAGTCACTGGCTCGTTTTTTTTATTTATTTCCGTATTAACTATCGGCTCACAGGCTTAGATGTTTCGAAACTAAATAGAGCCATCTGATTGGTTTGTGTTTATTTTGTTTAGAATCAAAGTGTAGTATCTATTTTCTTATGTCAATGAAATATAGTCATTAATTTTCAATTAGTGTGCTATCTACCTTGAGCGTATGTACGTAGGATAACGATGTCACGGTAAGGTTGAAAACTATTGGTTTAGTCTATTGCTAGATCAAACAAAGTAACAATTATAAGCACTGAATAGCCTTTATTACTGAATTTATTCATCTTATTGATCTGTTACGAAATCATAAAGTTAAACCTCTGAAACAGAAATAAAACTGAACGAACACATGTGTTGTGGGAAATTTATCCCGGCTTTCTCGCATGAAAGAGTTAAGGTTAAAGGTGACAGAATCGTTAAAAGCAACAACAGCTAGAAAGTTTAGAGCGGACAATTCTCTTTAGGCGGAAAAATAAAGACTCAAACTTCTGCTCGGGTCGTAATAATAGAGGAAGATAATGTTTATTTACATACACAAAAAAGGGTAAAGGGATATATATATACAAAATATGAGAGAAAGAAAGAGAGAAGAAAATTCTTAAAGGAAGAAAAGGTGTTCATGTAAAGGCTTGTTCAAAATATTTCTCTGAGAGCCTAAAAGTTCTTTAAGCAAGTAAATAGTTCTTAAGGGGTTAACACTCACATACGATTTCTTCAGAGCTCTTGTTGGGGGTGGGAACAATCGAAAGATCCGTAGTTTATAGTTAAGTGAGTTCGTAGTATGGCCTACGACAGGAATTTCAAGGTCCTAGGAAGCAGATATTGAGTAGTTTTATTAGAGGGCCGACGTTCTGTCTTTAGGGCCCAGCATGTAGATTTCTTCCTTGAAACATGTTCCGAAGATGACTGGTGTTACTGTCGCCGACCTGATGTTATCACAGACGATATCAAATACTCACTGCCAAAGAGGCACATATTCTCCGTATTTATCGAGATTAGAAGGCTCAGAAATATTGGGAACTTTCCCCTCGAAAATTGCTATACATTTTCCCTGCCCTTTCATTCGTCAGAAAATATATTCTTATTTCTGGCAAGAAACAAAAGTTTGGGAGCTGGTTCTGAAAGCAAGGGCCCGATAAATTGTGAGCGTTACCCCTGACTTTATGGTACCATGGTCAAATTCCTTTTTATATTTCCAGATCCCTCGTTCGTCAGAAAATATATATTCTTATCTCCGATAAGGATCAAGTCTTTGGGAGTTGGTTTTGGAAGCAGAGGTGAAAATTGGGACAAAGATCAGAAAAGAGGTTAGAACGTGAACTCGTAAAATATTGTAGCGGAGATTCTCAAATTAAATTCTAATAGTGTTCTTTGTTACGTTCGCCAAGATCAGATTGGCCCAGGTGCAACCGATTGGCTTTTTCGCCGAGAAACCGGGCGCGAAGAAACCAGAGAAAGGGAATGGCAGAAGAATATAGAGAAGGAGAGAGAGAGAGAGAGAGAGAGAGAGAGAGAGAGAGAGAGAGAGAGTGAGTGAAATAAATAAAGATAGAAACAAAGAAAGAGAAATGTAGAGAAAGAACGAGAGAAACAGTGAGAGAGAAAACGAGGGAAAAGCAAAGTGAAAGAGCGAGGAAGGGAGAAAGAAAAAGGGTGAGACTATTTAGTTGCTAATTGTTTGTATTGCTTCCTCACTTTGGTCAGTTGTGTGTAGGGATAGGTGTGTGTATAGCCGGCATGCCTAAAACTGAAGAGTTAAAAATATGGCGAACGCCAAAAAAGCATGCTTTTTTAAAAATCAGTTGTGGCGTTCGGATGAGTCAGCTTGGCAAGATTGAAAGCTCTGACATATTTGACGAATGTACGTGGAATAAGATGGGTCAGTGGGCATTGGCGTAGGCTAGGGAAAATCATATTTCTTGTTCACGTTAAAATCATTACAGAACGTTATGTTGCTAAAAGATCCGGGGAACTACCCGTGGTTAAGCTACTTTAAATGCTCTGAATAATTATACGATGTCCATAAATTTATTTGGGGAAAATTGTGTTGGTATCTGTACAGATGGAACGCTATTCATGGTTGATAAAAAAAATTGGTTTTGTATGCAACTCGAATTGCGGAATCGAATAGCCGAGTTCGAATTCCAGTCGCATCCATTGCATTCACTTACGTGCTAATACCCTTAGGAAATGTATGAATCCTCTTCTTATACCCCCACCTATGGGTAAATAGCAGGACAAACCGGGTTCTATAGTTTTGGATGGCAACTGGTCTACCACAGAAAGAAATGGTAACCTACTGCAGAAAAAAAATCTGCCTCGTCAGTCATTTATCGAAAGATACATGATCGCCTAAGCGTGTATCACGCATGGCACATAACTGACTGATGTAAAGCAGCACAATAGTGAAATATCTGTTCATTGTTTTTTGTTGTTTTTCTTTTACATTTTTAGCGCAGGGGTTCTCCCCAGAGAGGAATTTCAGAGTATCAAGGGTTGGGTGGGAAATCTTTTATTTTTTCACAAGTTTCTCACTGTAATCTTAATCAGAATAAAATCGATTTAAATATCCTGACCCTTTATTGAACTTTGTTTATTGAATTACGATACCCCGAATTCTCATTCTATTGAACTTTTTGCTTATTGAAGTATGCTTCAGTTTATTTATTTAATAATTAGTTATAAATTAAGAAAATTACTTTACATGTATTCAAGTTTTAAAATCCATCAACTTTTTTTGTTGCTATTAAATTTGTAAAACAACTCGATATAAATAATCCATTTAAATGTGTATGTACTAATATGGAAGAAAATGAAGATTTTCAATAATATATGCATATTATTTGGAATGCCCTGTTTGAATTGGACAATCTTGGAAAGGGGGGGGGAATGATATTCTGACTTATGCTGAAAAGGGTGCATTGAGAGAAAAGTTTGAGAACCCCTGCCTTAGCTTAAACGCAATAGATCAAGAGTTGTAAACTCTTATGAATGAAGTTGTAAAAATGGCAAATTTTATCAAAAGTAGGCTTCTTCAATTGTGTGTTTTCAAAAATATGTGATGAAATAGGTTCTAAACGTAAATAGACTCCTCTTCTACACTGAAGTTCGTTAATTGTCACGGAGTCGGGCATTAAGTTGTATCTATGAACTTAAAGATGAAATATATGTACAAAATGTTTGCTTGTGACGATAAGACGAAATTATGTGAAATGTTACATGATGAACTTTGGTGTTATATATTGGCGTATTTATCTGATCTATTTGAAATTCTAACATGCAGATAAAGGAAATATTTTGACATCCGCGGAGAAGGTTCAGGATTTCGAAGAAATTATACGGTTTTGGTTGAATGAAGTAAGATATGGAAATTTCAGCATGATTCTCAAAATCAGTGCCTCCAGCAAAATATTTCGATATTTTCTTCTTCTAGGTACCGTGTCGTTTCAGGACTCTGGAGATCATGGTTCGCCACAATTCCCTGTCCTTTGTAACTATGAGAAAACTTTGATAAAAAAGTTCATTTCTTTTCATTTGGAATTAACTCTTTGATCAAAGTTTACTAAGAGTTACAAAGGATAGGAAATTGTGGAGAGTCATGATCGTCAACTTCCTGAAGAGACACGGTACATAGAAGATAAATAGAGAACAAAATTACCCAGATTTGAGCGTTGGTCAATACGATTGGGTTATTAGTAGATTGGTAAGATATAATTTATATGAAATATCCCAGAAACAGAAGAAACTGTTGAGCCGAGAAATGATCGATGTTTTAGACTCAAATATTCAGAAACGGAATTAGGTTCTTTTGGGAAAGAAATTTCAATGCAGTACACGAACAAAGTCAGTAACTAATAAAAACAAAACAAAAAAAAATTGGTAATTCTGCTTCGGTTCGCAACAAATTATTTGTGCTAATCTAGCTTCTCTGTTTTGATCAACATTAAGACAAAGAAAAAAACTGAAAATGGTTGACGAAGAGATGCGAGCTGCCTTCTCAGCCATTGACCCAATTTTATGAGAAGCTTTACTTGCCACCAAACTCATCGTTGATATTAGAACTGCTTTACTTTGTCTACGAATTGATTCACATAACGCCGCTAAGATGGAAAGCAATCAGCGATATAAAAGGAAAGGACGCAGTCTCTTTTTCTTTTTTTCTCCGGAGTGTAGAAGCGATATAGTGGCGTTGGGTTTAGGGGTTAAAATAAACAATAGATTTAACCAGGCCATTGAAAGATGATAACGACGAGGAAACACACGGGTAAATTTAACAAAACAAAATAAGGAATTTATTCATTAATTTACACGCTTAAAGTAGTGTCAGTAGCTTGTTCCAGGAAAATAAATCAGAATTTTTTAAAGTCCGTAGTGTAAAGAATTGTCATGAAGAGGAAATGTTCATACAACAGATTAAATGATCTGACACAAAATAATATTAAAAAAAATGTTTAAAACAAAGGTAGGTGAGTTTGTTGCTCACAGAATGGATATATGGTTTCTATATGTTCAAAAGTAGACGAGGAGAGATAGTTTGAAATATTTAGCTTTCTTGGATTGCTAAGAGAAGATTCTTTAAAGTGACCTGTGTTTGGTTAAAAGCCGATAATATAGTTGGCGAGTAATTTGACACAAGCGAAAACACTAGACATGTGAGCAGAAACGAAATTTTTCGCGTGACTTCAGACACTCTTCTCTTTTTAATTTAATTTTTTCTTCATTTTATATAAAAAGTAATTTCGTATAGGCTCGATACTTTCTTTTCTTTCTTCTTCTTGGGTCAACGGCTAATTTCTGTGGAGACAGGGTTTTCATTGGTTCAAAAGCAATTTCACATAGTCTCGAAAATTTATTGCCTTTTCTTATCAGCTCGCCGGCCAATCTCTGTGTAGGCAACATTTTCATTGGTCCAAAGAAAATTTCACAGGCTCGCAAATTACCTTCCACCCTTTTTCCCGAATTTGAAGGTAAAGGGAGTTATTATTATTTCGTACTCACGACAGCGACAAGGGATGCACATCCTCTGAGGAGAAAAGTTTTCAACATCGTAAAAATTGGCCATTGTCTGCTACTCCTCCCACAAAATAATTGTTGTCCCTGTTGTGATATGAACATGCAACACACAACTACAACACAAGATTAAACCATTCGGTGTACTTGTAGTGATAGAAAAAGAAAAAGATCATTATTTTTTAAAAATTAAATAAATAAAATAGAAATGTAAAATTTGGCAAACCATTTTGGTTTGCTATAAAGAAATAGCGTGCAGCAGAATCAGCCCAGAGATAGAACAAGAACAGTGTGGGTTCCTTAAAGACACCGGAACAAGGAACGCGATATTCATGCTCAGAATGTTATCAGAAAGAGCAATACAAATGCAGGAAGACGTGTACCTATGTTTCATAGACTACGCAAAGGCCTTCGACAAAGTACGCCACAAGGATCTCATGGAACTGCTCGGAAACCTCGATATATTCGGGGAAGATATCAGAATAATCAAGAACCTATACTGGCAGCAAACAGCATGTATGCGCATAGGGAACGAGCTCAGTGAATATACAAAAGTAGGAAGGAGCTTAAAGCAAGGGTGCGTCTTCTCACCCGATCTGTTCAACCTATACAGCGAGGTAATCCTGAGAGAATTGGAAACCCTACATGGATTTAGCATTGGCAGCCACAATCTTAACAACATAAGATATGCAGATGCCACTGTGCTGATAGCAAATACGGAAGTGAAATTACAAAATCTCCTATAGAAGGTAGCGACGGAGAGCGAGAAGAAAGGACTAAGCATAAACTACAAGGAGACAGAATGCATGGTCATCAGTAAGAGGATGAGCCCGAAATGTCATTTGAAAGTCGGGAACACGGAAGTTTAAATATCTGGGAAGCGTCTTGACAGGGGACGGTAAGTGCGACACTGAGAACTGTAGGCGTATTGGGATGGCCAAGGACACATTCCAAAAGCTGGGCAGAGTATTACGAGAAAGGAGGATTTCTTTTGTAACAAAGAAAAGAATACTGAGCTGTTACGTGACATCTGTCCTTCTTTACCGCAGCGAATGTTGGACGATTTCGTCAAAGATTAAGAGACCCGAGGCGACGGAGATGTGGCTCTACAGAAGGATGCGAAGGATATTATGGACCGAGCGTGTGAGTAACGATGAGAGGTTGGTAACATGGAGGAGGCTTATACTTAATACCAGGAGGGACAGCTGAAGTTTCTGGGACACATAATGAGGAAGGGGGGCTTGGAGAATCTGATACTCACGGTTCGAATATAGGGAAAGAGAGACAAGGGAAAACAAAGCGTGACATACCTGGCAAGTGGATGACAGAACGTGGTCTGGGGGAGGAAGCAGAGAGAAGGAACTTGTTGAGAACTGCAAGAGATAGAGGGAGGTGGAGAGCCATGATCGCCTACGTCCTGAAAGGACATGGCACATAAAAAGAAAGAATAAAGAAATAAAAACAAAAAGATAAGGAAAAGATAAATAAATAAAAGAGGTCAAAAGGTTATCATTCCTAAATATAGGTAAACAAAAAGGGATTGTCAAACGAATCGTTTCTGGAACCAATCAAAATCAAGGACAATTCGGGAATGAATTCTATTGTCCAAAAATACAAAGTGTTAAGGCAGATAGTAGCCGGGAGGTAAACGGAGTAGACCAGCCGCTGAAAAGAAATTTATCTTATGTGCCTTACCCTCAAGCTTCGGTCACCTAAAAATTCCACAGAGAGTCAAAAGGATTACTACTATCAAGAAATACTTACATACCTACAAACACATTAACTAAGACTCTCCTCTCTCTATATATATGCTAAGGACTTAAAGAATTTCAATCCGAGAACTTTCTGATAGGAACTTAGGAACTCTTTGGATATTATTATATATTTTATTTTGAGAGATATAAATGTTTATCAATACATGCAATATATATCTTTCTATTAATTATCTTTGCATGCATTTTAAAAGGCCATAAATTGTTGTATATTTGGATTAAGGGCGTTATCCGAAAATAACCACCTGTAAACAAGTAAACTCCTACTTTGCTGACTTCCACATCTCTCCACTAATTCCAGAAACCCACAAATTTAGTTTCAACAGAATTTGAAACACGCGGAGAAGAATACAGAGACATTACTTCTTAACCCATTCTGGCTGAGTCACTGGTAACTGATATCTTTTCAACCAACCTCCATTACTATACCAACACTGACCACTGACAGGCATCAACATTATTCTATCACTCGTCACCCACTGACCAAAAGAAAAAAAAACAGTTCACAAATCCACGAAAAACAACTGAAGACTAAAGAAAACAATTCGTTACAAATGCATATAAAAATTATATCAACCACGCTGTAAGATGAACAGTTAGTAATTTAAAAATTTCACCAGTAATAAAAAAATTAAAAACAAACAAAAATACATGTTTACGCAAAACTTTCGATACGAAAAAATTCACTGACCACGTGGAACTTTTTATCAAACACGCAAAAAATACACAAACTTTTTTCTGACAGTTTGAAACTACAAGTAAAAAAATATATAGAAATTTTATTTTGTTGTAAAATAAATGTTAAATTTCGTGCATTTTTATGGCCTTTTAGGCTCAAGTGGCGAAGCGCCATGATCTTGTAATCTACTTTTTTTTGAATACTCGGAAGGGGATTTTATTTTACATGTATTTGTCGATGGGAATCAAGTTTTTTTGCATCTAAAAATTTTGGGTGGAGTCGAATTTTATGACCCCATTGCGAATAAAAAGGACTACCACCAGCAGTTGGTAGGGGGAAGAGAGTTGAAAAGAAAACGACAGAGCGTCAACTTTGGCCGAAGCAGTTTTCACGAGACATCACATAAAAGGACAGTTCAGTGAGAGATTATAAATCTGACGTGGCAGATCCAAGACAGATTCGTACGACAAATTTGACACCCCAGAACCTACAAGAATTTGCCTACGTCAAATCCCCTTCGAGCTCCTTTACAGAGCCGCGTTACAACAGAGGGTTGGTGTCATTTAAAAGATTGTGCCTGGCACCATTTTGTGAATCCTCTTACTCTGAGTTTTCCCTTATTTTTGTATTCTTAATGGATATATTTTGTATACGAATCTGTTGGTCTTATAAACATTTTTGGTGATTTGTATTTTTCCTGTTTCTAAACACTGTGTCTCCTGAATTGCCCACAACAAACATGGCAGATTCGAGATGTGAGTCCACATAAAGAATTGTAAAGAAAGGACAAGAACCAATATATATGTACAGGGTGACCCCAAAAAACGGGAATTTTTGAAGTGCGTATTGCCAGACATGAGCAAGTGGCAACACTGCGAGACAGTGACCTTGAGCAAGTAAACATTTCGCCATTTTAGTAACGAGAATGAAATTCACAGTATCCCAGCTGAGATGTTGCAGCAGTCAATGAGGAATCTCAACAACAGATTTCAAGAATGCATTCGTACAGGAGGACGCCATCTACAGGACGTAATTTTAAAAAAATGAAAATTCCATCATTGTTTCTTAAACGGCATGTTTTAAGGCTTCAATTACTATGAATTAAATATTTTTCTTCCATCACTCTTGGTTTTATTGGAGTGTTAAAAAGTTCCCGTTTTTTGGGTCACCCTATACAAACAAATGTAAAGGGCTACAAGTGACAAAGACAAAGATGTGTGTGTCAAATGAATGCGAAAAACTAATGGTCCAAAGTATGTGTAGTGAGTGAATGTGCGTACGTACGTGTGTGTGTGTATGTAGTGTTCATGAGTTTCCCAAAGGGAACGTGTTCTCAGCGAGAGATTTACATGTTGACGTGTAAGCGGAAAAGTGTGAAGAGAGCGAGAAAAATATCGCAGAATATTTATAGTACCGAGAGCGTCCCCTAGGAGCGGTTTCGAAAATTAGGAGGAGGTAACCCGACATAGGTCACAAATGTCTCTATAGTAGCACCAGAAAATCTTTAGACGTACGGAGTACAACTCAAACCCAGAAGACTATTTCTCAATTCTATCCAGCAAGCGACAATTTTAAACCACTGTACACTCTCTTACAGATTTACTGATAAC
Source organism: Acanthosepion esculentum (assembly GCA_964036315.1). Taxonomy (NCBI): domain Eukaryota; kingdom Metazoa; phylum Mollusca; class Cephalopoda; order Sepiida; family Sepiidae; genus Acanthosepion; species Acanthosepion esculentum. The sequence continues at coordinate 26,842,350 of OZ038481.1, read as the reverse complement.
CAGGTACAATTTGATTTGACTCTCGTCGACTCAATGACGTTCAACACTAATACTAGATATATCTGGATATATCTCTGAGATGAGGTATTATGATTATTTACATTATTCGAACTGTTACCCTTATCTTCATTGCCATTTTCACAACGTTTCGGCCGTTGTACGCGCCGGCCTTCTTCAGGTGATTGGAATTTCAAACCGAACCCTTTAGTTCGCCCTCTGGGGTAGATTGTTCTAGAAGAGGTATGGCACGTGGAACTAGAACAATCTATTCTGGTGGACGAAATAAATGGATACGGTTCGAAATTCCAATCACCTGAAGAAGTCCGGAGCGTGCAACGGCCGAAACGTTGTAAGTATGGCTATGAAGATGAGGACAACAGTCCGAATAATGTACACAATGTAAATAATACGAGATATGTTCGACAAAAGTTCTGATGAAAAATGCTTCGATGCACACGGTATCAATTTCACCAGCATCAACTCACAAACTCACACTACCGACAGTTTTTTAGAACGTGATACATCAGACACACCAGAATCTCAATAGCACCAGGGCCGGTGCAAGGGTCTTGTACGCCACCCACGAATCTATAAGGTAGTCCCCACACCGAAACTATGATACGATCCCCACTTCTCTACATCTCAATTTTCATAAGGTAGTATTCATATAAAATACCATTTTTATTGTAACCTAATTATGTACAATAATGGATCATATGTAATATAGGAGAACATTTAAACTAGAAAAATTAAATACAATGTATTTAAATTTGAGACATGTCAGAATAGGTCATTCCATTTTAAATAAATCAACAATGTTTTTCCTTGTTAAAAAGTTTAATAATTTTAACCCATTCAACATTATAGATAAAAAAAACAATGAATTTTATATAGTGTTTTTCGAAATTTAACATGAGCAAAACAAATTCACGCATCTGGACCAAAAAAGATCCCAGAGTGACTTTTAAATCCACGAAAATTTTTCATCGTTTAAGAGTTGTGCTCAGTTTAATTTGTCATATATATAAATGTAGGTAGAAAAAATCAAATGTTGATAAGATAGCGAGGGTCACAAATCATTGCCCTGAGCCCCGAATCAGTTCAACCCAAAACCCACTGCCTGTCGAACAAACTAGACTTCTTAAATAGCCACATATCAGCTCCGATTTGAATCAGAAATTTATATACTTTAGGGCTGTAACTTATTTTCCCCATTGTTCAAAAACTTCCCATATATCTCTTTAAACCACTCCTGTTTGCAAACTTTATTATGGCGGGTTTTCAAAGAATCATACTTGTGTCTCTTTCTTTAGAAGTTTTGAAAACCAAATTTTTATGCATTTATTATTTTAGTGGTTATTTTACAACATCAATTTGAGACGTACACATATATTTTTTTACAGTGCAGCCCATATTGTACAAAGCCTGGGAGACACTTGAGATAAAGGTTTACAGAGTAAGAGATAGAGTTTATGCGAATATGTGGGGAAGATAATGGTTAACCCTAAACTGGTTAAGAATATTGTAGTGATCGGGAAAACACCCTCTTGAGAGTCGGTTCCACAAAGTAGAAGTTCGCTGAAGAAACTGCTTGAGTGAAACTTCTGATGTTTCTTCTGTAATTGTACCCCTTCAAAAAATCAAAAAATTCCCAAGCGAGAAAGTTAATACCTCATAAAACCCCCATCTCCGTGTTAGAAAATTCTTTTCTGTGATATTTTAGACTAAAAGTAATATTTGTTTCAAATCAGATTAATTAAACTTTAAATCAGCTAATCTTCCTCAAGTAAAGTTTCAGAAAAGTATATTTTATTTTTGAAAGGTTTTTTTAATAAAGAGAATTACGTTATTTTGACAGATTTGTAAATATTAATGTTTTTAGCGATTTAAAACAAACTCATTCCAATCAATTTAAATTTCTTTTGAAACACATCAAAGTATTTTCTAATTGAAAATATTAAATTTAATCTATTAGCTTGAAATTAGAACTAAAATAAAAGCTTCAAGAAAGATTTTCCATTTTCGAAAATGCATTAGCTATCGTTTTTTTTGTGGTACCTAAATTCTTCATGTGTTGATTTCGTTTCTTTTGAAAGTTTTCAAATTTTTCCGTTACAACTGGCCACCTTCTGCTAGAAAGTCATAACTTATCCCGCAGCAATAACAATTTAATTTAAAAGTTAAACTTAAATTTTACCTGAATTTTTCACAAGTTATATATTTTTGACTTTGAAGGCATATGGAGTTAAACCACTTAATTTCCTAAAAAAAAAAAAAACGCCGCTAGGAGAAGCTCTCTAAACCTATGAATAAGCAGAAACATTCTCTGTCACTCTCTTTTTTCCTATTTCACCCAGGATCGCTAAGATGTAAGTCACACGTAGAGAAGAACGCCGCAACCGAGGCGCGTTTGCTTTCCTTGATCATCTGTGGACGTTTGAACGCTCTCACACGTATGCATATATATATATATACATGTGTCTATCACACACGCTTGTTACACTTACTTCTACGCAAACACCTTCACTAGTTTAAATGTTTTCTTCATTCATAATTATTGTTTTGTAACTCGCAGCAATTTCTTGCCTATACCTTTAATTTGTTAATACATATTTATCGTTTGTTTATATATATAGTTTTGTTGTTACTCTTAAATTTTATTACCCGGACTCACATTCCGAGTCCGTCATTATTGTTGTGGGATAAATACACCAAGAAACACGTGTTTTCCAACTTAAACACTCTACCAGCACCCCCGCAACAGGCACGATCCAAGTTTGTGGTACTGTTCTCTGCATTTTGTTTAGGATCAATATGTAATATTTTTTAACGTCAACGAAATATACTGTCAACCATTTTTTTTATTAGTGTGGTGCGCAACCCCAGCGTAGGGAGGTTGGGTGACGAGCTCACAGAGAAGATTTTAGTAAAAATTTACTGCGTATTTATTTATTTGATCTTAACGGCTCTTGCGAAATCCCAGAGTTGAGGCTTTGAAATAGAACTATGGTTATATTATTTCTTAGAGTGAAAATCACACTGCCATGACGCACTTCATTAAAACACTTATCGCCACAATGTAATGTTCTAGAAAGTTCTTAATTATCCTTTACACTTTTATGAATTAGCATCGGCGCTACCGATAAGGTCAAATTAGGCAGAAATAGAAATAGTACACCTCCGGAAAATGTATGTTTCCCTTATTTGCATTTAGCTAAGAAACAATAAAATCCAATATTGAAATATAGAGTATAAGTTTAATTTCTTTAAGTGATGTAATGGAATAACCTGTCGCTCATATGAGTGACTATACTATAGGTAGTAACTACCTATAAATCTCTGTATGTCAACGGACTACAGAGACGAGCTGGAATCTTTTCCAGTTGTGCTGGTCAACCACTCTGTCTCCAGGCACAGAGGATCCCCAGACGAGGCTATGTCGAAGAGCAGAGTCTCGTCTCGGGAAACAGCTACCCGACCCCGTTTTATACGGGGTCTACGGGGAAACTTTGGCTGAGCCTACGGGCTCGGATTACTCCACATTAAACTCGGCCTTGTGCCACATCCTACATCGTGGGGTGGGGTGGGGGACGCTGGTAAATATCGACTAGCTGGGATCTGTTAATCAGATCTTAGCTGTTGTCGAACTCTCTACTTTCGGGCGGAGAGAAACCCGGACGAGGCTATGTCTTTCGGCATAGCCTCGTCCGGGGAGGTAGACAGACCCGAACCCGTTTATGCAGGGTTTACGGGGAATTTTTGGCCGAGCCTACGGGCTCGGATTTCCCCACATTAAATTCGGCCTTGTGCCTCATCCTACTCCGTGGGGAGGTTGGTAAATATTACTAGCTGGCATCTGTTGAATACTACTCATACTTACGCGAGAACGACCGACTTTCCAATAGTAGCACTCACTACTGGATTTACTTGCGACGACCTTGTGCATAACTGTTACCTTTATTCTTATTGTACTGGAATTTACAATAAACCTTTACTTATTTTATCCACCGACTTGTTCAAGTTGTTCCTATTAGCACAGAATATAACATTAAGTGACTTCAAACTTTTTTTTAACACCACGAATATCCGCTTTTCTATTAAATACTCCGCTGTCATATTCCGTAACACTTAGTGGTACCGCACCCAATGAATTTATCTTCGAACAAACTTGAGTGGCGACAATGTTATTTCTGTATATAAACTTTTGTTCTTTGGAAAGTTTGTTCACCGACCCTTGAAGATTTTCAACCTATTTAGACGAGGAATGCAATATAACAATGTGATCAAAGTTCCTTGAACGCATTTTATATTAAGTTAGTTAGCAACCCTAGAAGTTGTGGTAATTAGCATGATGTTTTAATTAAAATAGTAAAAAATAAATAAGAAAATGATTTTTTTCCCAGGCTCTAATATAAAAATTACTTCACACGTGATATAACTGTCACGTGGGTCTACTAAAATATCCATTATCAAAATCGCAGGTGTCATGTTTCAGATAACGTGACTCCGTCTAGCGGTCATACTATTCCTAAGAAGGTGGCTTCTACTAGCGGCCCCATAATCTCTAAATTGGTGATGTCACTTCGTTTGTTATATATATATATATATATATATATATATATATATATATATATATATATATATATATATATATGTAGAGGACACGGGTGTGAAGATGAGAGGAGATATCTCTGGGTTAAGATTTCCTGCTGGCCGGTCCAGCTACATAGGAATGTTGGACTTTAATGGCGTCCAAAGAAGATAAAGAAACAAACAAGACCGATATACATGTATGCAAACAAATATATATTAATAACAAATTACAATGACATGAAGACATGAAAAGTTACAGAGTGTTTGTATGGAGAAGTTATGTGTGTGTTGAGTGTCCGTACGAACGCGTATATTGTTTTTAGCGTGTTCCCAGAATATGGGAAACGCTGTATGTGTGAGAGGTCACATATTGGTGTAAGTGAAAAAGAGAAAGTTTTATTTACCTCGCCTCACGCGCGAGGTTGCGGCCCGAAGGCCTGAGTCGAGAAAGATGGCCGCCCGTGTGCGTAAGCCGGAAAAGAGAAAGAGAGAAGGGTCAGCCAGTATTTATAGTCAGGGGAGAGAGACCCCTGTTGAAGGATTAAGGAAACTGAGAAGGAGCTAACTGCGACATATACATATATATATATATATATATATATATATATACATACACACACACACACACACATATATATATATATATATATATATATATATATAGAGAGAGAGAGAGAGAGAGAGAGAGATAGATAGATAGATAGATAGAGAGAGAGAGATCAAGGTGTAACGATAACAGCAATGGAGGTATTAGCCGTCGGCCACTGATCAGAGTTCAAATTGATTCTCTATCCGTTTATTAGCAAATACATGGAATCTTTTCCCCCACTTCCTTTTCTTTAACATGATTGAATGAATACGTATCTAAAAGGGAAAAGCCTTGATCCCACTCCAAAGAAAAACAACTGTAATAAGAACATTTTAACTACGACAGTTTTTATTTTTCTTCTTATTCTATACAAACCGCTTTTAACCTTACTTTAAGATGCTTCCTCCAACGAAATTTTGAACTCATTCATTATTCGCCATTCTCGAATAAAAATGTTATTTGTAACATGGACGCATATCCATGCACAAACAACCTAAATTGAAAATCCTGATGCTGGAAAATGCAATTCTTTGATAATTTAAAAAACCGTCCTTGATACAATTGTAGGAAATTCAGTCGTCCATCTTTTTTAAATCCGAATGTCTGAATTCAAAACAATAATAAAATAAAAACAAAGAAAACAAAGGCATGCCTGTTAAATAAACCATTTGTATTTACAAACATGTACATGAATTCAAAAAGGAATAAAAATAGTTTAGTTGAGTTAAAGTCTTTGGATAGTTGGTCCACGGAAAAGGCTGTGGTTTAGACAAGATCTATAACTAATTGGTCTACAGAAAAAAGCTGTGGTTGAAAATGGCTTTTATCGTTATCAAAAATTCACTGACTTCCTTGTTGTTGTTGGAAATGAGTCGTCTGGAGTCACCAACTGGCCATCAGCGAAAATTCACTGACCGTTCCAGCTGTTGTTGTTGTAGCTGATTCGTTTGAAGTCACCGACATGTTTCTTTCAGCACGTGTTGTGGGAGAAAGAAAAATCTAAATATCCACGTCTTCATTTCGTCTTGGGGACAACAGTATATCCACTCGCTGAAAGTCAAACTCTGTGGGTTTTTATAAGACATTTTTCCCGAAAGTAGGCTCCAGAAAAATAGGATTTTAGTTTTCTCTGATTACTCAAATATTTCCCATGGTGATATTAATTTCTAAACAATAGACACTGATTTAAACGGATTGTTGTGGAATCTTGTTGGCATTTTTGGAATATTGTCTGTTATTGAGTAGAAAATAAAATTTGGGTGCGTTTTAATATGGTATGTAATTTGTGTTGGAAATAGCATTCATTTCCTATACAATTAACTCTTCACAGAACATAGTAAATGACATCCACCTATAACAAGGACCCTGTAGTGGCATCTTTAAACTTCCATTTACTGTCCCCTCAAAAAACATCTTCAAAGTTTTCACTCTAAAGTAATTTTAATTCCACAAGCTCATACTTATAAACTTGAGGCAGATAGGCCAAACACACAACATTTGGGACCGGTTATCTATACAAGTGAATATTCAAATTTTGGTTTGTTCAATTATTTACAGTTATTGGACAAAAGACAGATAGCAAACTACAGTGACCCTCATAAAAGTTTAGATGTTTTTGTACTAATTTCAGAAGAAGAAAAAAATTGAGCACACAAAACTTTTATATGCAATAGATGTTAAACTTTAAAAGATTCTGGATACTATATTTTTCCTCTGAATCTCTTGAAAAGGAATAAATTAAATGATAGAATGTTTTTTATTCTATGCTATTTACTCATTGTGAAATTTTATCTGTTACAATTGGAATATAAATTGCAATAGGTAAACTATTATTCATAAAGATTTGGAGGATAAGAGGGGGCAATCTTGAACCCCTACTCCTGCTTTCCAACCAAAAAAAGAATACAAGTGCAATTAATTTTCAAAGACATAAGAAAACAAAAGTAATAATCAACTAGGATTTTTAAGAAAAAAAAAAAAATCAATGAAAGTTTTGGGGAAAATTCATATATGCAAACCAAACAATAACATTTTGTATTTTAATAGTTGCAAAATTAATTTTTCTGCATTTTTCAGACTTCACAGATATTTTGAATAAAAAATAAACTACATAGATTTTTATTGTCAAAAAGCTATAAACATCTTTTAAAAAATTGATGGAAATAAAAATTTAAGGGAAAGAGAAAGTAAACGATTCTCTGCCTCATCCCACAGTCTAGTACAAAGACATTTACAACTAATGAGGTGTTCAGTTGGGACTGTTTTGATTAGCCTTGCTTCTGGATGATTGAGCTGGCACTGTGTTTGTTACAAGGTAATAAAGAAAAGGAATGTACAGTGAGGGGTTGGGGGGGTGGAGAGATTTGAGAAGAGGACTCTACCACAAGATTATTTTCAACCATTTAGAAGGATGGAATTTGAACCTGAGACAGTTTTGAAAAGTAGTTTAGTGAGCCATTCGGAATGGTTGTAAGCCAATTTATTATTCATCACAGATACTGTCCATGGGCAATTTTTCAACAGTATTGCCATCAAACCCACTTTAAACCTAGACCTTGTGCCAAACTCAGCAGTGATATGTGCGCACTGAAAAATACTTGTAAGCAGTCAGGGGAGATGAGGTCAGTAGAATAATTATCCTTAGCAGTTACCTGAGAGAAGATGACGTGGGATCATGAGATACCACATGACCTACAAAGAACACTGGGACAAGATACAGAAAACTGATAATTTTGAACATATTTGTCTGAGACAAACACATAATAAGATGAAAATTAGAATTATAGTTATAAAAATTTAAATATAATTCTACAAGGCTGAACCAACTTCTGAAAATTTTCCGCAAACAACTTCCATTCAACAAACAGACATTCACACATTGTTGAGCTGTCAAACCCTGAAAGGCTCAACAAAATTTGACAACATTTTGTGAACTTTGCTGACACACTCTCTACCAATGGCTTTTATAATCTGGGGCTACTACTATAAGTCTCTACTTTTTTATGAACATTTTTCTACCTGGCATGAGGCACTCAGAAGAATATATATCTTCTTTTTCATATAAAAACTATTGTAAATAAATAATTTCTTTCTGTTTGAATTTCACACTTAAAATATGTGCTTAAAGAGTTGTTGATTTTTTTTGTAGATAGGAAAATCTCCATAGAAATAATAGAAACAATATTTATTCAGGAGCCCACTCTTCAATAAAGTTCAGTTCACCTAAACAATCCAAATTTATTGTAAACTTTTTATACTCTCATAACAACTAAGAGTTAGAATTTTTTAAATATTTATCATTTAATAAAGCCACTTATATTGTGTAATGATTATCAACCTCATGCTGAAAGCTGTGGGTTCAATCCTAATTTAGTACACCACATTCATCTCGCCCTTGTATTAAATTTGCCCTCTTGAGGATATGAATATTTAGATAGAATAAAAGTTATTTTATTAGATATAAAACAATACCAAAAGTATCATTAGCATCATCAAGGATAGTCATATGCTTGAATCATTGACAGGACACAATTTCTTTTAATACTCTTATCTAAAGGCTGCCTCACCTCAAAACACACTTACTCATAGCCTTTTATGAACTTGTTGCAAAGAACATTTAAAATAGAACAAATTATTTTTTATCTTTTTGTATTTAATATTTGCTGGAAGCTTGTAAGTCTTAGCCAGGACCATATTTCTTTGAACCTCATGGATCCATACTACATAATCCCAAACAAAAAACTGTACAAAATAACAGAAAACACATCACTTGAGGACTATCAACAATAGCAACAATTAAAATGTATATCACATGTAAACTAGAAGAGAAAATAATGACATAAGATGTTGATGTTCCACACTACTTCAAACAAAAGGTTAGGAAGGAATCTTCCATCAATACTGGAAAGAGTGATAAAAGTTAGTGGATATGAGCAACCTATATTCCTAAAAAATTATTTTAATAGAAAGATTTTATAAATTTCAACCAAAATTATCAGTGGCTAGCCATTCATTAATTTGTTTGTTGTCACTCTGTGTTTACCATTCAATTTTCTGTAAATTTCATGTTCTGATTTTGTGAGTGTCCTTCAGAACAAATTTTAAATAATTTAAATATCATCTTTGAAATTAAATTTCGGTTTTATTTGAAAGATGATAGCCTAAAGATAATCTGTATAAAAAGAAATTTTACATATGTAAATAAGGTTTTTAAGCATTGTTAAAACATTGGCATGTTCACTTGTCATTCATTAAACAGTTATTATAGACAAAAAATGTAAACAACAAATTGAAAAATCTCTTAAAAACTTCAATATATGTCCTAGGGAGTTATTTCAAAGTAAATTAGTCAGTTTTATGGTTTAACTCACTGAATTTTGTAAAAGTAATGCTTACTTGTTTCTTAAAGCATAATGAAAATAACACTTATTTACACACAGTAAAATGTTGTGTGATAGGTCAACAACAATAGTTTCCTACTGTAATC
>OZ038481.1:26760182-26825182 GCA_964036315.1 Acanthosepion esculentum | reverse complement strand
TTTTCTTGTCTTTTGTAAGTAACATAACTATTTACTAAATTTAGCTTAATGAACAACAATGTTATTACAATCAAACACCAAGTAAGAAATGAAATCACCAGACTAGAAAATTGGCCTTATTATGAATAGGCTAACTGAGGTGGCAGTATGACATGGCCTTGTATAAGTAATATATGACAACTAGCCTGCTGCCAACATTAAGATAGTGAAAAGAATTTGACAAACAAAACTTCAAGAACACCTCATGATCTGATTTATCAGCAAGCAAAAAACAAAAATAAAATTGCAACATGAAGCCGATTATTATTACTTCCTATTGTAAGGTTAGTTATAATACATACTCGTACTTGGTATAACATAATTCATTAAAATATTCTTTATATGTAATGTTTAGGCTATTGCCATAATGCCTGTATAGTTAGTATGAAGACTGGCTCCAATATGACTGGTATTTATTGGTCACCACATTGCAGATTAGATACGATACTAGGTCAAGTTTTATGTGGGGAACCCGAGCATTTCTACCTGGACCACTGGTCAAAATTTAGCTAGCTTCCAAAAGAGCAGGCTCAGGTACAGTACTTGTCTGTTTTTCTCAGCTGAGTCTCTATCTGAAGACAGAGCCCTGACTGAATTACCGTCTGTCCAAAGACAGAGATTTTGTCTTTTGTTGAGAGCCTGGGACTGACTGGTATTTAGTGGTTGCCCCACTGCAGACTAGATGTGACACAAGGTCAAGTTTTATGTGAGGAACCTAAGGGTTTCCAACCAGGCGACTAGTCAAAATTTACACAGCCCCTATATAAGTGGCCTCAATATTGGTCTATTTTTCTCAGCTGAGTCTCTATCCAAAGACAGAGTGCTGACTGAGTCACCCTCTGCTCAAAGATGGAAGTCTTGTCACTCTCTCCCCAAAGACAGAGGTCTTGTCTCACACTGGCTGAAGACAGAGGTCTTGTCACCCTCTCCCAAAGAAAGAGGCCATGTCTTATTGAGAGCCTGGGACTGACTCCGATGCGACTGATATTTATCAGTTACCCCACTGCAGACTCAATACAACACAAGTTCAAGTTTTATGTGGAGAACATGAGTGTTTCCACCTGGGCCATTGGTCAAAATTTACCCAGCCCCCATGAAAGCAGGCTTGGAAACAGTACTTGTCTGTTTTTATCAGCCGAGTCTCTATCTGAGGACAGAGACATGACTGAGTCACCCTCTGCCTGAAGACAATGGCCTTGTCAGTCATAAGCCTGACAGTGAACTGCCTGACTTGTTAGTTTTTCTCAGCAGAGTCCCTATCCAAAGACAGAACCTTGAATGAGTCACCCTCCACCTGAAAATGGAGGTTTTGTCACTCTCTCCCCAAAGACAGTGGTCTGTCTTGTCACGAACCTGGGACTCACTGTGATTTGACTGGTATTTACCAAATCCTCGCGACAAGGAGGGATGTGGCACAAGGCTGGTTTTTATGTTAGATGATTCCCTTCTTCCCCTTAGACCCCACATGTATGGGATCGGGTTTGTCTACCTTCCTAGATGAGACTCTGCCTATCAGCAAAGCCTCGTCTGAGTTCCTTCCTGCCTGAAGGCAGAGTGTTTGACAAATCTGTCACAAGTGTGGTAGTGAACGGCCTGACTGCGATTTGACTCCTCTGAAACTTATACCATGGAACTCCTTATAGTATTGGATGAGTTCATAGAGTCAATGGGGTGTACTCTTTACTCCCTGACATCTCCCTTTTGAGATTACTACTTTATTAAATAAAATGTTTTTATTTAGTATTAGTATCTCCCCCTCCTCTTTCTGGACATTTCACCAACATACTTTACTTTGTAACGTTTCCAACTCAGATCCACTTCTAGTTTTTCTGTACATTTTCTTTTCCTTGAACGTGTCCTTGTTGGTCCCACAATTTGTAATTTTTTTCCCTTTATGTACACCGCTGGTGCAGGCCATTTTGAATGGTTTATTTTCTGCAATACACCAAGAGAGAGAGAGAGAGGGTTTAGAGAGAGAGCGTGAAAAAATAAAGGCATAGGGAAATAGTATGAGATTAGGTAAACTGCATATCCAGACACACCTGAAAAAAAAAATTAAAATTTAAAAATTTCAGTGTTCCAACATCTTTAATGTTACCTGTCAGTGCATAATTATAACGAACACTCAGGTTTTTATCTCTGCCTCGACTACATATACAATTCCATCAACAAAAACAATATTTTAGTCTGATGAAGTACTTCTAGAGGTTGAAAAGCATTCCAAAGAATTTTTCCCACTTTGTCATTCATTTGCCTAAAATATATATCTGAAAAACCAGTTTTTTTTAAAACTAGATACTGAATACACAATTGAAAACCATTTATTCACTTGAAACATTTGCTCATGCCTAATACATATGTATGTGTGTGTGTGTGTTCAAGAATTATTGTGTTTGCAAGGACAAACAAACAGAGCATTGAATGACATCCAATTAATCAAACTCCATTTTCCAATATAGACATAGCCTATTTTGTTAAGTCAGAACAATTTAGATTGTTCATTTTAATTCACAGGATGGCAAATAAGTAGAGTTCTTCTATCTTTTGAAATGTCAAAAAGTTTTATCCATTACTCTACCCCTCAGTGACCTTATTTGTTGGTTGATTACTGTCTTCACCCTCTCTATCAGACCAACACTCTTTCCAGGTGGCCACAATATCTTCCCATCAGATTTTGGTTTCAATCACATTGGATAAATGTTGTCTATACAATTACAGTTTCTATCTTTTTAAAGGTCAAATTTCAGTGAGTTGCCTCTGGTTGGAATCACTATGGTACACTGGGAACAGATTCTCTGTGAACTTTGGATCTCCATTTAAGGGAGATGGCCCTTAAAGATAAAACATGAAGACACAATAAACTCAATTTAATATACAAAAAGATTGTTATAAAAATGCACAAAAGACACAGGCTAATAAATATGAAAAATATATGATGGATAGCTATATACACATATATAAAATGCAATTTGTATCCACATGCATCATGTATATATATATATATATATATATATATATATATATATATATATATATATATATATATATATATATTATAAACAATAGGAGTTAGGATTACTCTATAATCAATATTATGGTGTAATCCTAATTCCTAATTCATATTGTTTATAATATATATTTCCCGTTTGAATAAAACATTGAGATCTCTCTGTGAATCAGTTTTAATATTTTATTTTATATTATATTAATAGGATTCACTTGGATTTTATATCAATTGAATTTCCTGTATATATATATATATATATATATATATATATATATATATATATATATATATATATATATATTGTTGTAACCCAGGGAAGGTTACTGAATAGAATAATCAAACAAAGGTTGGTAATGAATAATAATACTTAGGACACAAACAACACATAAGATTCGCCAGCAGACCAACATACAGTATTTACTACTGTTTTTATGTGAAGGGGGACATACTCATTATCATCCGCATGTATGCTTCAACATATATATATATATAAAAGTGAACATTGAAGTCAACACTTAGAGGTGACAGGCTGTTTCATGCTAGACGCAATTGTCAGGATGATTGCATCTAGCATGAAACAACATGTTGCCTCTAAGTGTTGATTTCAATGTTCACTTTTATATTTACACACACTCTATTTCTGATATTGAGCACTTTATCCAATAAATATAGCACACCTTAAGAGTATATTTCTATTTTATATATATATATATATATATATATATATATATATATATATATATATATATCCCAGCTGTGGTTTAAGTAGCAGGGCAAACTAGGCTCCTGAGCCTTTGTTGGAAACCAGGCTAGGAGAAAAAACGTCAAACTTGAAGAAGGCTGCCTGGAGACTTTGTGGCACACTCTGCACCATTTCTCTGTTATCAGTTCTTTTGAAAACTGTGGCTGGTTCTGCACAAGCCTTTTTTTAATAGTTATTGAATAAATATATAAACATATATAAATTGCAATATGTACCCACATGCATCATATATATATATATATATATATATATATAAAAGTGGACATTGAAGTCAACACCTAAAGGCAAAAGTCTGTTTCATGCTAAATGCAATCGACAGGCCTTACAATTGCATTTAGCATGAAACAGACTGTCACCTGTAGGTGCTGAATTCAATGTTCAATTTTATATTTGCATATGCTCTATCCTTGATATTGAGCACTTTAACCCATAAATATAGCGATGTCAAAATTATATTTCATCATATATATATATAATGAAATATCATTTTTATATTATTATATTTTTATTATAAGAGATTATAATAAAACACTTTGAAATCACTACACAAAAGCTTTCATGTTTCAATACTATGTTTGTATTTCTTCAGGTGATGTTAAGTAACTGGTGATTAAATGATTTTTAAGGAAATTTAAAAACAAAGTGTTACCTCTTTTTGAAAGTTAAAGGTGGAGACATAAGGTCAGAATTAAAAATAGACTTGTGGGTATGTCTTGATTAACCAATTAAATGTTAGATCTATGCTAAATAGAAAAGTACGGTCAGAGGGTGGATGCAAGTGGGTTTTTTTTTATTTATGTCACAATAAACCAGGACATAGACATGTCATCATTGATGATTGTGGAAAATATGTCAGCAACAAATATATATATCCCAGCTATAGTTTAAATAGCAGGACAAACGAGACTCCCTAGCCTTGGTTAGCAAACAGTCTAGGAGAAGGTAAACTATGAATTCAGACTTGAAGAAGGCTGTCTGGAGACTTTGTGGCACACTGTTCACCATTTCTCTGTTATCAGTTCTTTTGAAAAATATGGCTGGTTCTGCACAAGCCTTTTTTTCTTAATCTTTTCACCCCCAAAATGCCACTAGGGTATAAGTGTTTACTGAGAGAGAAAGAGAATGACAAGATTTTAGTGAAGGGAAAGGACAATAAAAGAACAGGATTCAGAAAGACAAAAATGGCGATTGATGTTGCATTTAAATTTTTGAAGATTGTAGGTGGCAAGGAAGAGTGTTCTAGGCATGAGAAGTGCAAGAAAAGAAACTATTACAATAATAGTGAAAGTCAGCTGTTCATATATGACCAATCCAGAGACTCAAGAGACAATTCCCTTGTCATTGGGAGATTTTCAGTCTGGTTTGGTTTGTTTTATGGCATATCAACCACAATGGGTTATTCAATGCCAACAAAATTTTATTGCTGGTAATAATTTTTACAAATATTTCTGGTATTAAAACCTATTTTTACACATTTATAGTGTTTTGACCTTTGGAGTTAACTACTTGCCCATAGCTGGGACCCTAACAGGTGCTACCACCCCAGGTCAGTGTGAAACTGGAAGCACCAGGAAGTAAGTGGTGGTTTCATGCTTCTTAAAACCTCCTGATCAGAGGCCTTGCTGTCAGACATAGTTTATTGTCATACCCAGGATGGTGGGAGATTTTCACAAACATAGACACAAAGGCCATACATGTGGATGCTAGTACTCTTTTGATGGAGAGGAAGATAACCAGGAACAGATAATTGAGTGGTAGAGATTGAAGAGTTCAGGTTAGTTTCAGAGAGAACTAGTAAATATGATATATATATATATATATATATATATATATATATATATATATATATATATATATATTATAATATAATATAATATATTATATATATATAATATAATATAAAATAATATAATATAATATATATATGATTTAGTTATAAACCAAATCATGAGTGTGAGTAGTCTGGCATTTCAGTTCTACATACTAAACTGTTAAGTCCTCATACTTTGAAAGCAACAGGAGAGTCCACCACATATACAGACATAGTCAACTATATAGAGCACAAAGATAAGTAAATTACCCATTTGTAGGCAATGGATTATTCTGGTGACAGAGGAGAAAGAGAATTTTATGGTATATTAAACTTGGTCAACAAGCAATTTGCTCAATGTATTGGACACTTCTAATGACAGGAAAAATAGAATTTTTTTGTTGATTTATTTTTTCATTTTATTTTATTTTGAAATTACAAATTGAAGATACTCTATGCCGAGGTATTTTATGGCCATAACATGTTACTACAAGAAATGTGTTAAAGGAAGTTGTAAATTGTAAATAGCTCGGTACATGAAGAAGCAAGACAGAGGATCCATTAATATCTTAACCTGGTTTTAGTTTAGTTTTAATATTGAATAAGTATTAAACATAAACAAGAAAATTCAGAGCAACATAATATATATATATAATGAAAGCGGAGTCCTTAGAAATCCATTGGTAATAATTTATTTCACGGGATCAGACCCCATCTTTTTAGACCAAAAGATTTTACAACAATTTTTGGTCTGAAGAGATGGGGTCTGATTCTGTGAAATAAATTATTACCAATGGGTTTCTAAAGACTTTGCTTTTATTATTATATTTGCTCTGTTCTTACATTGAGCTCTCTTTGGATTTATTTCCTCTTTGGAATTATCCCTACTAGTTATCAAATAATATTATATATATATATGTGTGTGTGTGTTATGGAAGGTTGAAGGGGAGAATATTTGGCCTTGTAAAAATGTTCAACAGATCCACAAAAAAAGAGGCAGGAAAACTGTAAATCTCAAATTTATATATCCCAGAAATTGTTAATTTTTAAAATTTTTTAGCCCAGTTTTTTTCTTATAAAGTCAGTTTTCATACAACAGGAAATAGACAAGACAGGAAGATTTCTTAATGACTCTTCTTACTACTTTGTCTCAGACTGTTACTCTGAATGCTACTCAGACTATCTACTTGATACATTGTCCTTTTATTTATTCCCAGCATGTGGACATAGTAGTGAACAGAAGAATACATGGGAATATCTAAAATAAAAATGCCTATTTGAATGTATGTTACTTAAAGTGTATAATATTTCTAACTTAACAACTATACATGCTTAAAAGCTGAAATTTTGTAGATTAATAATTTGATATATGTTTTAAATGCTGTGTAAATTTTATGTTTCTCCATAAATTACAAGTTAATTAAATTTTATTTGAATTTGTTATCTTCTCCTCTAGCTATGGGTTAATCAGTAAATTATTATTAAATCAAAAAAAATTCTTACATTCTAAAAAAATATTTTCTGGCTCTAAATAACCTGCGAGAGAGTGATAAGTTGTAAAAAACAAATCAATCAATTAATCCTGCATTTATCACTTCTGGAACTCTCTTCTGGCTTTTCTGTCAACTATGTTCTTCAGAAATTTAAATGAAATATCAATCATCATCTTCTGTTTCCTTGAAGCCTGTTCTTTTATTGTCATCTCTTTTTCTTTCACTCTCTGTAACTCTTGCTAAGATAATGGCATTTATCACCTTGCTTAGGATAAAATGATTAAAACAATTCAGACATTTTTCATCAGCATAGATAATATCAGGAGTGTCCTAGTAAAATATCTTTGATACTAGTGCACCCATGCCGTCAAGATGGCAAGAAGGAATGTATTATAAGTAATATGTATTGTATCGTAAGTAAATTTTGTTTAATCCAAGTACAATTTTGCAATTTAAAATAGTTTGTTGTTAACATTAATAATTGAACTGTATTCAATTTATAAACACCTCAGGAAAGATATCCGTATTTTATGCTCATAAATGATACATATTTAAAACTAAAATTTGTTTTACTCCAAAAGTTTCAAAAACACAATATTTTTTGTGTAAACTTTAGAATGTCTGAGTAATTCTTGACAGTCTGTAGATTCAACCTGTAATTTCAGAGTCAGGAAAAGAAGAGGATTGTTACACATGAAAAAAATAGTTAAAATTTACCTCTTACCGTGAACTGTGTCGCTGCTGTTTGGGGCGGTCTCTTTGTAGTTTGTCAGCATGGTAGCTTTTTGTCTGTGGGTGTGAATGGGGTATTAATTTCTGTGCATCTCATATCAAAATTTTGCATACTGTCCCTCAATTGTAACATACAAAAATACTGATATATATATATATATATATATATATATATATATATATATATATCTGTGTGTGTGTGGCATTTTATAAATATATATATATACACACACACAAATGTAGTGAGAACGAAAAGAATATAAATTCAAACGTTCATAATATTAATTTAAAAGAGGGGTCAATACAAAAAGTAGAGCAACCATCTTTGTTCACCACCTGATGAGATGATTATATTAGACATCGAAACAAATATGCATCTTTGTAGTGATCACTTGTATGTTCAAATGTAATAACTTATAATAAATAACTATTGCTCTACTTTCTGTATTGAGCCCCTTTTTATAATATATATATATGTATATATATATATGTGGCATATCTCTATATATAATACACCATATATATATATATATATATATATATATATATATATATATATATATATATATATATAAACAAATATATAACATAAAAAATAAAAATGAAAAATAAATAAAAACAAGCAAAACAATTTGACCCAAATAAATAAGCAAATAAACGACTTCCGGTAAATGACCGCCATAATAGACTACCCACAATAAGCTAAATAAACAAATTTTTACTATGTTAATAAAAAACACCGATCTAAACAAAAAATAAATAAATAAATATATAAGATAAAAAAAATAAAAATAAAAAAAACAAGCAAAATAATTTGACATAAATAAATAAACAAATAAGCGACTTCCGGTAAAAGTAGGCGTCAAAATAGATTACCCACAATGCACCACTGACCCTTATATATAACTAGCCGAGAAAAATAACAGCACTAATTGCCTGACGATTGCACTAGCATGAAACAGACTCTCGCCTCTAAGTGTTGATATATATGTTCACTTTTATATTTACACACGCTCTATCTCTGATATTGAGCACTTTATCCCATAAATATAGCACACTTTAAGACTATATTTCTTCATATATATATATATATATATATATATATATATATATATATATATTCTTTATAAAAATACTTAAAGTAGGTGGCTTGCATAGCTGACTAAGAACAACTGAATATATGATCATTGCTCTCCAGACCCCATTCTTTTATTATCTATGAATTGCCATGTATTTTTGGAAGATAGTAGAGTGGCTTCTTATTACTTTCTCTACAGTTTAGAATTCAGAGTTTTAATTCTCTTTGAATAGTTCCCACTGAAGGCTAGAGATCCCAGTCTACTCTGCTATTTAACTCACTGCTAGCAGGGAGAAGAGATAGATTCATGTCTTTCCTGAGGACGTTTTTGTGAAAATTTGCATTGTAGTGTAATGGGTATTGACTTGGAATGAGAAATCGAGGAGCTGAGTTCAAATTCCAGTCAAGTTCATTACATTCCTTTATGTACAAATACCCTTGGGAAAGATATGAATCAATCTCTTCTCCCTCCAGCTAAATGTAGAATAGCAGACTGGCTTCTCTAGCCTTGGTTGGCAACCAGTCTTCCACAGAAAGAAATGGCAACACACTGAGAGAAAATCTTCTACCTAGTTAGTCATGGATCGAAAAAGACATGATCGTCCAAACATGTATCACGTATGACATTTAACTGACTGATTACAGCAAAATGAATAATATGTGCCATATACCAGTTTGTGAATAATGAGTCTTGTGTAATAATGTAGAATGGCTGTAGAGGTAGTGTTTTAACTGTCATTGATTAGAAATATGTACTCGGCAAACAGAGTACAAATTCTAGCCCAGTCAGTTGCATTCACTTTTACACAAATGCACTTTGGGAAAAGCAATAATCTATCTCTTCTTGCTCCAGCTATCGGTTAAATAGTAGGGTAGACAGGACTCTCTAGCCCTGAATGGCAACCAGTCTAAGAAGAAAAACTCTGACTGGGATGAGGATTTACCATTATTTACATTTGGACTATTGTCCTCATTGTTATTATCACAACATTTTGGCCATTGTGACCTCTGACCTTCTTTGGTCAATCTGGGTAACCTTCAGGGAAATTTGAACTGAACGCTTTATTTAATCTATGACGGTAGATTGTTCTCATTCCTCAGTTCATATTGAGGGATATATAATCCTGTTCTTATTGAGTACTGCTCAGTTATTGTAGAATTTCAAACTGTGCAGAAAGTAACAAGAAACCACTCCACAACATTTCTCAAGAATGTATCTTAATTCACAGATAATAAAGAAAAGGAATCCGTGGAGTGCCATGATTGCCTATGTTCTGGAGAGTCATGTCATTGATAACTATAAAATTATAACTTTGCTGAAACTATTTAACCCATTAGTGCACAGCATCCAATTTTTTTAAATTGGGTGTTACTTAAAATTTAAAATCCACCAGCCTTAAGATTACCATTAGCCAGTTAGGTAAATTAAACAAAAAGAGCTAAAATTTTAAAGAAACTTTATGCAGTAATGAGTTCACTTTGTTGTTATTATTATTATTACTAAATATATGATAAAACCCTTCAGGAAAAGAAAGTTCCCTTAAGTAAAATCTAAAAATTAATCTAGGAAATTAGTTTTGAAAAAGGCACACACCCTTCAAATTTTAGGCAATTCATTGAAATCCATAGAGTGGTCCCAAACTTTTGCCCTTTAGTGTATTTGGCATTTGGTCATATGGTTAGATTTTGAGAGGTGGGTCAAGCTTGTAACTCTTCAGCACCATCTTATATATAATAAATCCATAACTTTATGATGAAAATAAAATATTTATTTTTCACCACAAATAGTAATTTTTTAACATAATTTCCTTTATTATTGCACTTAATCCAATGCTTAGCTATTAATCATACAGATAGAACATTATACAGTGAAAATTTCAAATCTAAATTCAGTTAATAACTATGGATCAGGCTACAAAGTTACTGACCCCTCCTTGTATAGTTGGTCCATAGCAACCCAAGTTAGACAGGATTTGTAGGCATAAAAATGAATAAGAAAAACTTAACACATTGTCAAGGATGGTTATCTTTAACAAATGAATCTATGAAGTCTTTAGCTGTAAAATCTTTGTACAGTATTATTTATACCAGTACTTCTTAAATGGTTTGGGGGTGGGCACCTGGGAATTAATTTTGAGGTTTCTGGGAGAAATTGGAATCACAGACTGGTAAATTCAAACTGTTCTATTATTGATCTTTCTGGAAAAAAATCAGCTTTTTGAGTCAGACAGACTTAGAAGAGGGAAATGACATTCTAAAATATACTGAAAAGGGTGATTCAGCAAAAAGGATTTGATAGGCACTGCTCTATACTGAATAACATGCCTGGATTTTTCCTCTTCTTTTAATTATTCATGGAGCCATTTTGCTTTGGTGAAAAATTTTTGCACATTAAATTGTTGATTACTGTCTTATTATGAAGCCGTTGAAATGATGCTGGTTTATGGATGATAATCTAACAAGATCCATTTATTTTGTGTCCTCTTGTTATTCGCTTAAAAGAATTGCTAACACTGTACAAAGTGTAGAATCAATTTTATCCATATAATATTAAAACTTTCAACTTGGAATAATCTGCTTGTTTTTTTTCATTTGTAGTTTTACATAAAAATAAGTTCAATTTATTCCTTCGTTCCATCATAGAACACCCATATTTCTTCCCCTGTGTATTTCACTTCATGTGTAGATTTGTGGTAGAGTGTTTTTACATCAGGAGGCTACCAGTGTAGTATAGGTAGTAAGATTTTCTTTACTGGAAACTTTGGAATAAAAGAAACTGACTCAAGAGTATAAACTAAATAATATTTTTTATTTATTTTTTCTAGAGTGATGAATGAGTCCTTTGATATTTGGTGTCAGAAAAATGTTTGTTTATAAGGCAGATATTGTTAGTATGATTGGAGAAAGTTCAGAGGTGGTAGTTTTTGAAGTCAGACCATGATAGGGGCAGTAGTAATCTTAGAAATAGCTCATTGCCAGTCTACTGTGTTTTTCTTAATCCTTTGCAGATCAGAAACATCATTAGCTGATGACTGCTTAGTTACTTCTTTATGTGCCATGGGTGGCTGGTTTCTCCATTGTAATATTTCTGTTTGTCACACTCACTGTCTCTCCTATGTCCTTTCTGCTTCTAGCTCAGAGGTGTTAGCTTATATCTGTTTTGACCAGACTCTGAGACTCTGGTGCAAACATTGGTTTCAGCTAATATCAAAAGTCTCTTTGTATCAATTCTTTTTGATTGGCCCAAATTATTTTATTTTCTGGTGTTCTTTCTTTTTCATTTTTTTCATGATGGAAGTTATGCATGGAGCCTCTCTGACTTTTGGTATTTTTCAGCTGCAAATCAGTAGGCTCTGCATTTGCAAACTTCTGGCATTTTTCAGCCAGCTCCAGTCATTTCTTCTTCTTCCTCTTTTTATTTGAGAGTTGCTTCTCGTTAGTTGATAGAAGTATATAAAAAGAAGTTCAGAGAGAGAGAGATAGAGAAAGAAAGAAATAAGGGTTTTAAAGGAAAGCACAAATGCATTATTTTAATTTTAATTCTTTTTTATTTTTGTTTATATTTTTTATTTTTATATTTTATTTTTATTGGAACTTACTACAGATTGATAAACCAAACCAATTTGTGGATTCAGATATTAATTTCTCAATCTAAAAAAGATGGTCTCATAAATCTCTTTGACCAGTATTTCTTTCATTTTAATTTCATTTGCTTTTTATTACAATGACCACTGTTTATCGCCATTAATCTAGCAAAGTTTGGAGATTTATTCAGACAACATAAAAAAACACAATAAGACAGAGTGACAAAAGAATGTTTTTTTGCTATGATACCACATTTTTAACTACCTTCACTTTTTTGCAATGTTTATTGTTTTAAAAAGCAATGATTAGAATTTTAATAAAACTTAAACATGAAAATGGATTTATACATTTTCCTTGTTCTTGGGAATTGACAACAAAATAATAAACACTATTTATTAATTTATAAGATTGTTCAATTACACTATTATATTATTTATTGGAATCATTGGCAAAACATCAGATAAATTCCCAATTGATTCAAACTTTATAAAATGGCAAATAATGATTTCCTTATAGTTGATTTACATATTTTAATGATTTAGTAAATGTTTATAAATTTATGAATAAAAAATTGTTTTCATATTTATTTCTTTATAAACTGGTAAATTATAAATATTACATTACGTTAGTTCTAATTGTATTAATTTTTTTTAGAATGTTGTAAATATAAAATTATTCTCGTCAATAAACAATGTCATAAATAAATAGTGTTTAATATTTTTGTTGCAAATTCTCAAGAACAAAATAATACATGTATAAATTCCCTTTCATCATATGTTTAGGTTTTATTCCAATTATTATCATTGCTTTTTAAAACAATAAACATTATTGAAGTGCAAAGGCAGTTAAAATAATAGTGGTGTTAAGGGAAAAACATTCTTATTGCGAACAGGAATGTCCATATTTGCTATTTATTCTTTATTTCCAATCCATGCTGCTTGCTAACAATTGTAGAATAAAGATCTGATGTGGAAATACAATTAGGCTTCTCAGGCAGATTTTCATTGATCAGACAGCTTCACCTCATAATGTATTTCAATTCTTGTCAGTGTCAATGTGAATGAAAACTGGGAAATGGTCTGATGTATTTTCAACTGATTAAACATGAAATAAACACTTTTTTTCAAATTAAATATAAACTAAATTTTTATTTCATTCTTTGATTGGATGCTCTCCTGATATGGGTGACAGGGGCTGTCACACCCTCTGCCCACCCCCTTCTGCATGCTACTGATTGACCCTGAAAGTTTATTTATTTATCTATTTATTCATATAATTCATTTCTTTTTCCCTACTTCTGGACAGTGGGCAGTTGCTTCATTTGTTATAAAAACTGCTGGCACTCTAGGTCCAGATAAAATCATTTATAGTTCACTTGACTAAGCCAATTGACTGGAAATACTGAGAATTGTAACAAGAAACAACTGAAATTAATTTATATTATTTATACATGGACAATTATCCTCATCTTTGTTGTTGTCATCACAACGTTTCGGCCATTGTATCTGCTGGCCTTCATTAGGCATAAGTTGATCTAGGTAACCTACAGGGAATTACAAACTCTTTATTTAATCTATAGGGGTAGGGGTGTTCTCATTCCATTGCCCATGTCTAGGGATATCTCATCTAGTCCTTATTTTAAATTCAGACAGAAACTGAAATTAAGGTGAAAGAAATACTGGTAAAAAATTAATGGAAGTGGATGGAGGTTGACTGTAGTCATGATCACTGAGTCAATGCGAATTCCACAATCCTTTCCTTAGCTGCATAGTTTGTGCTTTCCCATATGGTTTTTGAATTCAGAGTTGTGCTTTTCCTAAACTGGTTGCCAACCAAGGCTACAGAGATCAGCCTACCCTATTATTTAACCCATAGTTGGTGGTTTTGAATCCAGAGTTTTCTTTCTTCTAAACCAGTTGCCACTCAAGGCTATAGGACCCAGTCTGTCCTGCTATTTAACCATAGCTGGGAGGAAGAAGTGATGGAATCATACCTTTTTTTAAGAGTATTCGCATGTAACTGAATGTAACAAATTTGACTGGAATTTGAACTTGGCTCTCCAATTCCTCAATCCAAGCCGCTATCCATTATGCTACTGTGCCTAGAGATTAATGATATCTTTTTTTCTTTCCAAATAAACTGCATTTTGTTAAAATCCATCAAAAATCTACAGCTGTCTGCTTTTTATCCTCATATTAAAATACTGAATGCATATTTCTTACAATCGTATAATGTTATCAGGAAATCTATGTTTCATGTAATTTGGTGCATTCTGATGACCATATAAATGTTAATGGATTTAATATAGATTTTTCATGTCAGGACTGATGCAATATTAACAACAGCAGCAGATGCACATGACATTTACAAAACGATATTCATAAATGGTGTAACATCATTTCACTGTCAGTAAAAACAGAATGATTTATAAAAGATATACAAAACTGAAGTATTTTCACAGCTAAAGGAAACTGTGCTTTTGGAAAATTAAGGGTCATGGTCCAACAAACTAAAAGCTAAGTCAATATTACTGACATGTTTAATGATATTGTGGTCAACTTGTCACTGAAACAATTGCATATTTCCAATTGATTTAGAATTCTAGTTCAGATAAAAATCAAAAATTCATATGCTGATTTTAAAGGCATGACTTTACCCACTTAAAAGACAAATACATTACAATCTTTCAATCTTCATTCCTAAATTAGCCTTCTACTTTACTATGTTGATTTACTGATTGATTTGTTTTTTACGGTTTATCGACCTTTTGTGGGTTATTTAAAATCAAAATTTATTTTTGGATTGTAAGAACAATTCATGTTTTTTTACAAGTGTATTTTGCATTGACAAATTTTTTTTGGAGATAACAATGATTTTTCCAGATGCAAGTCCTACTGTTTAACCCATATCTGGGGGGAAGAAGAAATGGATTCATACCATTCCCAAGCATATTTGCATGTAAGTGAATGCAACAAACTTGACTGGAATTCAAACTTAGATCTCTGATTTCTCAATTCAAGCTCTTATCCATTACATCATCCTGTACTCTAAATATCAATATGAGTTCAAGCAAAAACTGCTATGTAATATCAATGTTAATATATGACACTGAATGCTAGATAATATTCTCACAGATGAAGAGGAGACTTGAAGAAATAGAGATAAGTTTCTACAGAAGGATACTGAGAATAACATGGACAGAACATGTAAGTAATGAGAAAGTTTAAAAGGAAAATGGAAAGAAGGACACTTGTACTTAGAATGCGAAAGAGTTGAAATTCTTTGGATATATAATGAGGAAATAAGACTGGGTGAATCTGACACACACAGGGCATAGTAAAAGAAAGACATTCATAGGAAAACAGTAAGTAATCTATTTAACGAGTGTGTATAAATGGATAATGGAACAGAAATTGGTAAAGAAACAAACATTGCCTAGTGTTACAAAGGTTAGGAAATTGTGGAGAACCATGATTGCCCACATTCTGGACAAACATGTTGCATAATTGAAGATTGAAAATTTTATATGTCAGTGGAGAAATTGATAAGAGGAGTTTTTTATTAAAAATTGACAAATGCAGTTTTTTAATGGATTTTTTTATCTGACATTATTTAATATTATGATAAATGTTATTTTTCTTATTGGCTACAAAACTGAATCCAGCAGATATAGATTCATAGAAGTCTAAATAAAAGGTGGGTATTCCTTAAATAGGTAATATTAACCTTAATTTATCAAGATGGTCTCCCATGGCCAAATTAGTAACAGCAGATTTCAGCTATAAGAGTAGTTTCCATGATGAAAAAATGGATGCAAGTCTGACTCCATTCAGAGGCTTATTTTTTCTTTAGTAGAATTTTTCAGTCTAGACCAGTTGTTATCTAATTTCACTGTTAAAGAAAAAAAACTCAGATAACAATTCAAACATGTACCAACTAAAAAAAGAATAACATTTATAGAAACAAGAAATATTGACAAATGCAAACATTTTAAATTTCTAAAAATAGTTTGTCTAAATTTCCAATACTGATGCAGAAAGAATTGCCTGAATTTTATTTGATTAATTGTAATTATTTTATATAAGAACTGCTGATTAAAACATGAGCATGTTTATGAATCAGGCTTGACTTTTACTGTGATTAGCTGACAGATATCACATGATTTTATCAAGTCCATCTGTCTAGATGTTATGAAATCTATATTAAAGTGTTTCATGCATCAGCATCACATGAGTTTTACTCTATAATTTCCACAAGTATGTGATTTGTTTAAACTTCAATAGATGTTTTTTTCAGTGATAAATATAATAATTTTTTTTATTTTTTATTTGTCATAGTTTTAAGCAACACTTGTGTTCATGCGTTCATAAGGTAGTCATGTCAAACAGAGGAAAGGTAGGGTTGGGTCCTTTGTTTAAGTTTCTTTGTAGTCTGTACTGTAGTCAGTACACATGGAAGTAGATTGGCTGTAAAATATGGGGCTGCAGGTGTAAACGCTTACAGTTAGGTTGATGACTCATTACCTGAGAAAAGAAAAACCAATACGTCATCTTTCTATAATTGCATTATGAAATTCTGACTTCCTCTTTAGGTCATATTTGAACAATGAGAATTATTAGATAAGCAATTTTTTCATCTTTTTAATGAAATCAAAACGAATAAAAAGACAAATATTTTTTTATGAAAAATAACTTATAATTATAATTAATTTTTATCACTATTTTAAAAAAATATGACAAACTGGGAAGTTTTTTTTTGCTATGCATTTCATCCATTAGGATTTCATCAGACTGGGCTTTGTTGATGATGTCACGTCAAATGTCACAAAAAACCTTTCCACTTAGTCATATTTTTCTAAATACTGTTTATTGATATATAAAATTATGCAAAATTATATATTGTTATATCATCACTATATATATATATATATATATATATATATATATATATATATATATATATATATATATATATATATATATATAAAATTCATTCATTTTTTCACCATTGGAATATCTACTCAAATATGATTATCCATTTAAAATAATGGTTAAATAAATAAATTAAGAATATTTTGGATTTAATCCATTTCCTAAAAAATTGTCTTTGTTTAAGTTAGGATAGAAAACAGACCAGATATGTATATTTCGAGAATTGGAAAGATATGTGTTCAAAAGCACTATTCAGGTTTTGTTTGATCAGAAGGTCCTACATGGCTGAGTGGTCTGAGGAACATCATATATATATATATATATATATATATATATATATATATATATATATATATATATATATATATATATATGCATGTTTCATTAAAAACAACAAACTAGGTACTATGGTTAAGATTTTATTTAATTTTTCTTGCGTTCGAAGCAGAGCTTTCTTTTCTGGACAAAGAGTGCGTAAGAACTATCCAAATAGTTCCAAACACGTTCGGCTATACTTTTAGCCATTATCAAGGATGATTCAATTTTTCAGCTTAATTGAGTGTGTGCATTATGTGTATGTTTTAGTGTGTTATAGAGATGTTTTTAATTTCCAAATACGGTTAGCACATTGTGGCATTGTTCGTAGTTAATATTGTTAATATTAACTAATAATTATAATATATAATTATTAATATTGTTAAAGCACTCAGACTATAAAACATGCAGACAGTTTTTACACACTCTTTGTCCAGAAAAGAAAGCTCTTGTTCGTACACAAGAAAAATTAAATAAAAAGCTTAACTGTAGTACCCTGTGTGTTGTTTTTAATGAAACATGCATAAATGAAGGATTGCTTCCTAAATATACAACTATATATATATATATATATATATATATATATATATATATATATATATATATTTCATAAAAATAATTTTAAATATCATTAGTCTCATGGATATGATTGCAGGGTAACTGTGCACCTGGCCAGTTCCCTCTATATATCCAGTTAGTTATGACGATAAACTACATCTGTCAACAAGGCCTCTGATTGGAATATTGAAGGATTTGAGGAGCCAAGAATCACCTCTTAATTGCTGTTCCCAAGTCCACCTTGATCCAAGGTGGTAGCACATATTAGGGTCCCAGCTATGGACAAATAGTGAACCCCCAAACAAAAACCAAACACTTTGAAATACATTTTTATGGTGAAGATTCTAGCAATACATTTTTATATAAAAACAATTACCAACAATGCATATTTATAGTAAAATTATCAACAATACATTTTTAAAGCAAAATGACCAGCAATGAATTTTATAGTAGAGTTACTGGTACATTTTATAGCAAAATGACCAACAATACATTTTAGCTGCAGATGATGCCATAAAATGTGTTCAAAATATTTAGATTTTGACATTAAATAACTCATAGAGGTTGATATGATGCTAAACAAAATCAACCAACATATTTAATTAAAAGAAATAGTGGCACCAATTCTCCAGCATTTGAGATCTTGGCTTTAATCTGAGTTTGAACATTGACCACTGGTACCAGAGAGGAAATTGATAACTATCTACAAAGTTAGTGTTCCTAAAGCTTAGTTTGGCACAAGGCTATGAGGGTGGGATCCGAGTGAAGTCTGAATTGACTACAAGATATAATGATTTTTTCAACCTTTTTAATGAAATCTAAACCAATAAAAAGATAAATACTTAAAAAAAATATTCATATATATATATATATATATATATATATATATATATATATATATATAAATAAATATTTTGAAAGACTTTTTTCTCAATCTAGTCAATTTCAATTATATTCTTTTTCTCTCCATCACCTTTGACCCTGAATATCTCACACTGTGATAATATCAAAGCTACCAAGAACGCTGATATATTGTAAGAGCCTGGATTAGATGCAAATTTATTGTGGGTGAACTAGCAATCAAGGCACTTTCCAGACATTTTCATCTCAGTGGATTATTTTCTCTTGGAGAAATATATATATATATATATATATATATATATATATATTGGGAAAATTGTATGACAAAATGGAAAACATTTACTTATGACATGTTTCATCCTTCAGGACTTGAAATACATCACAAGTAAACGTTTTCCATTTTGTCATACAATTTCCCCAATGTTGTTCTTGATATCTAAAAAAATACATATATATTGATAAAAATAATTTTAATTATAAGCATCAGTGTCAAGACTGGTTGTGACTATAGAGTTACAGTGTAACTAAGCACCTGACCAGTTACTGCTGCATATCTGGGTTAAAATCCAGAGAGGTATTCATTCATGCATTGCATGCTGGGGGAGGGAAGAATTCTGACTGGGGGACTTGGCAGTGCTTTGTAACCCATGCTATCTTATCAACATTTGCTGTTTTTTACCTACATTTATATATGTTAGAAATTTTTAAAAAAAGCACAACTAACTATAAAATGATGAAAATTTTTCATGTATTTTGATTTCATTGTGGGTTTTTTTGTTCAAATCTGTGAATTTGTTTTGCTTATGCTAAGTCTAAAAAAAAACACTATAAAATTCAATGTTTTATCCATAATGTTGAATATATTATTTAACTTTTTAACAAGAAAAATTTCAAGTTTATGTTAAAAATTGCCACAAAACGTTGTTGATTTATTTAAGATCAAATCATCTATTATGACATGTCTCTAATTTGTATTTAAATACATTGTATTTATTTTCAATTTTTCTAGTTGAATTGTTCGCCTATATTGCATATGATCCATTATTGTACGTAATTAGGTTACAATAAAATTTGTATTTTATATGAATACTACCTTATGAAAATTGAGATGTAGAAGAGTGGTGAACCCCATATCATATATTGGTGGTTGGGGCACAATACCCTTGCACTGATAGTGTGTCCTGGGTAAGTAAATCTGGCAGAGCACATGCCTTTCCAGGTCACACCTCTGCCAACTGTTGACTTCAGTCTAGGAAGCCCTCTGCCCAGTGAAACTGTGTCACCACTACACTTATTGCATATATAGCTATGGAGCACAGTCTGCCTCATTGTGCTAGATGGCCTTTGACTTTACAAGTAGGTTCATTAACCCTTTGACAAACCATGTTTTTTAATTTAGCTAGGTGTCTCTCCTCACCATAAAATTTTGGTGAGGCACCCAGTTTAGTTGCCAATGATGCAGCTATGCAGCAGTTAGTACTGTGTTACATTCTACCAGTAGTACTCTTTCAGTGACCTTACATCATTTTAAATATAATACATCTTTTATTTTGCTTAAAATATGAATAAAAGTAGCATTTGCATGTGCACAGAGTGTAGCAGTTATTTGCATGAAAAGTGGGGTTGGCATGTCATGTTCAAATTTTGTGAAAAGTGGGGTTGGCATGTCATGTTCAAATTTTGTGAAAAGTGGGGTTGGCATGTCATGTTCAAATTTTGTGAAAAGTGGGGTTGGCATGTCATGTTCAAATTTCGTTTGAGGCCATTGAATTTACTTTCACTTTTATACTCATGGAAAGATTTAAATCTCTCTTTTTTCCCACGAACTATGACATGTGCAGGGTGGATTGGGGCTGTAGATCTCTCCAGTACTGGAGAATAACAACTCTGAATTCAAAACTAGTGGGGTCTAGGGTTAACAACCCCACTCCATAAAGTCTATGGAAATGACAGCAGAAACACATGCACAGAAGTCTACAGGGTTAACAATATAATTTGTTTATGCACAATTTTGGAGTATGTAGTTTAAGATTTTAAATATATATATATATATATATATATATATATATATATATATATATATATATATATATATATAAAATGAGAGAGTGGGTCAGTCAGTAAGTCTGTAACCTGACAGTTATCAGCTAAATTTTGATCTAAAATTTTTACTGTATAATGTTTGATCTATGTAATCTAGAGTTGGGCTATGTACAGGCTTACTGACTTATATACGAAGAGAGTGGGGGTATTGTATATTTTTTATATGCTTATAAAAGATATGCACAATAGTCAGCATCTGAACTATAGACAATGAAGTCCAGCAGGGTATGGTGCAATGTTCAAATTCCAGCAGAGGCTGTTGCATTCACTTTTGAACATATATTCTTGGAAAGGTCTGAATTTGTCTCTTTGCCCACTAGCTATGGATTAAATAGTAGGGTAGATGTATTTCACACTGTTTAAAAAAATACAGGGCATCTACTCAAACATGGATACTCATAAAATAAAGTTAAGTAGTAGGAAGTATATGTCAGATCAAGACGTTCATATGAATGTCATGCATGGTGTGAAACTCATTCAGAAATATTTAATCAGTCAGCCATATACAGAGTCTGATGGGTAAATTGTCTGCCATCTTATATATTTAATTTCTTTTTGATTTTGTTGACTGCATGTATAGTAGTGTCGGTTGGGTTGGGCACCATCTGTGAGAAAAAAAGCACCATGATGCAATTCACTCTGCTAGAAATTTGGAAACACCATGCTGTACTGCTTAACATTTACATCACAAGCTCCAATACAAACATTTCAGAGTGTTTGGGTGTCAATCTGAGAATAGTGCAGAGGATTCGGAAACAGATGAGTCTAATAGTTATTACGGAGGTATATCAGCTCAGAAAACTTACTCTTATCATTTTGATAAGAGAAGAACTCTTGAATTTATTGGTGAGGGCCTCGGACTCAACATGGAGGCCTACATCAATTCTTGAGAAAGTAGTGCTGCCCTGGGTCAAGAGGATGGCTGCTGGAAGAACCTATGTCAGGCAACAAGACCCTGCACCATGCCACACAAGCAGGAGAACCCAGTCATAGCTGTCAGACAATTTCTGCAACCATATCACCCCTTTCATCTGGCCACCTAACTCCCCAGACTGCAAGCCCCTTAATTATTATGTGTGGGGCACAGTTGAGCAAGAAAGCAACAAAACTCCTTGTAACACCAAAGATGAACTGAAGGCAAGGATTATGACATCAACTTAAACAAGGAGACCGTCCAAAAGAGTTGCAGAAGATTTGAAGCCATCTGGAGGCTGTGGATGAAGCCAATGGCGATTTTATTGAATTAATTTACTCTTTAGTATTTTAAGATATTTTTTGTGTAATTTTGGTAAATATATTTGTTAAAATGAGATGTCAGTATTATTTTTTTGTGTAATTTAGATGACAATTTATCCATCGCACCCTGTACAGCTGCTTTCATAGGTTGATGGTTAAAGATGGCATTGAATGAATGAAGCCTGTATGCCTTAGCAAGAACCATCCTTCATTAAACCTTGTGGACTGGCACTACAGGTTTACAAAAAACTGCACCAAATAACAGAAACAACATCACTTGAGGACTTTCAATAACAGCAACAACTAAAATGTATAGCACATGAAACTGGAAGAGAAAATAATAAGATAATCAAGATGCTGTCTTTCCACACTATTTCAAACAAAAGGTTAGAAAGTAAACTCTCATCAATACTGGAATGAGTGATAGCATCTACTGGACTATTTTCCTAAAAAATTGTTTTAAGTAAAATTATATAAATTTCCTTCAAAAACAGCACTGAATGAATGCCGAACATTTCCTTATAAGGAAACAGCTAATATTAGAAAAGTAAGAACACCTGCTGCCTTATACTTAAGCAATATTCTTTTTTTTAATTAAATTTTCTTATACAGTAACTCTGTCTGTTTGACATAAATAAAAGGGTGTTGAAATCTTCTCAATCCATTAACAATGGCATGAAAAAATTTTTTTTATTTGCTTGGGAAGTGGGTCAAGCCAAAGAATTTTCAGCCTCTACTTATATTATTTTATATATTATTGCTCACACAAACAGACTTCAAGAGCCACTCAAGGTAGAGCGTTACTGAATGAGGTTGTTGTATTGATGTAAAGGGAGGTGGTAAGAAATGCATATTATGAGAATAAAGGATGTTGACTTTAGACCTGAAGCAATTAAAATCATAGTGATTGGGGAAGCAGCCTCTTGTGAGTCTGTTCCTGAATTCTTATTCTAGAAAAACATGTGTCCTCTGGGAGGATTTGAACCTGCATTCCCTTTTGCAGAAGAAACCATCATTAGATCTGACATCCTTTATACTGACTCGGCCATGAAGGGCATTGCTGGTCAAGCAAGACCAAATAGTGCCTTATCTGTACAAATCCTTCTCAAATTCTCAAAGGTACAGATCTGCTCAGTTTCGTATCCAGATGTAAACAAAGCAATTTCTAAAGAAGTAGTGGATTTTTTAATTTATTAATCTGATTAAGAAAAATCTAATTAAGATTTTATTATTTTAAATGGCATTTTTAGTTGATACCAATATTTGAGTAAACACTCCATTTATTTATTAAACTGTATATTTATTTATTTTCGTCTACCAGCCTGAATATTCAAGAAATCTTTATATATATATATATATATATATATATATATATATATATATATATATATATCTATTATGTGGTTCAAATTATGAACACGTACCACATAATAGATATTAAAAAAGACTGATACTACGTGTGAATTTCCCGATAATAATTGTGACATTACTATATAATTATTGAACAATTTAGTTCATGCTCCTTTTACTACAAAAAAGAGCCTACTTCTATACTACGAGAACGCAAAATTTCAAAATTCAAAATTCAACCTAAGCGTCGAGTCTGCACGCTCCAAAATTATTCTTACTGTTAACAATATCACAATTGTAAAAAAGACTTCTTTCGGTTTACACTTTCGATGTCTAATTATTACCTGGATTTAAAAAACTTAACTAATTTACTACCTGATGATAATCGGACGATACGATTGAAAGCCCTGGCTAGTAGAAAAATAAGACCACTCAACACCAGAATTTATAAACAAGGATCGTACCATTCAGTAACGGATATGATGTTGATTATATTTTATTATTAAATGTTGTTTGCGAGAGTGATTCTTGCCATAATTTGCTTCATTAATTGTTATTCGTAAAAAATATAAATTATTTTAAGGGATTTGAATAATCATATTAAAACAGAAGAATCCTCAACAGAATGCAGAAAGTACTGAACGGCAGTTTCATCCTATTTTGGGACTCCTCAGCAGTGCGTATCCACTACCGAGAATCGGACCTGGAGCATTACGGTACGATGCAAGTGTCATACCCACTGGACCAATGAGCCTCAGTGACGAAGAGGTAACTAATCAGACTTGATATAGCAACACTCACACTAAATTCCATGGTGTAACTCATCCAAGTATACTTAACCCAACAGATTGTGCCCCCAAGAATCACGTCTTCTTTCCCCAAGCAGCTCCATCCAGAGCATTATAAGCCAGTTCAAGCAAGGATATACAAGTGATAGAAATTTTTTTAATTATATATATATATATATATATATATCACTTTAAATGTTATTTTTAGTGTCTACTTGTATTTGAGTAGATGCTCCATTTATTTATGAAACAGGGATGCACGGTGGAGTAATAGATAGCGGCTCTCGGATTGAGGAATCAGAGAGCTGAGTTCAAATTCCAGTTGAATCCATTACATTCACTTATGTGCTAATACCCTTGGGAAAGTTATGAATCCTTTTTCTTATCCCCCAGCTATGGGTAAATAGCAGGATAGACCGGGTTCTATAGCCTTGGATGGCAACTGGTAACCACAGAAAGAAATGGCAACCTACTGCAGGAAAAAATCTGCTTTGTCAGTCATGTATTGAAAGATACATGATTGTCTATGCGTGTATCACACATGACACATAACTGACTGATAACACTATATACTTTTTATTATTTATTTTCTTCTAGTGGCCTGAATGTCCGAGAAATCTAATTAAACAAAAATTTATGCTCTCTGGCAGGTTTCAAACCTGCATCCCTCTGGGCTGAAAGAGCTATTGTTAAATCAGACATGTTCTGACCAGCTGAGCTACAAAGAACCAGTTAGTCCAGTAAGGCTCAAAATCTACTTTTATATACTCAAAATACGAGTATCCACTAAAAATAATGTTTAAAGTGATAAAAATCTGTCGGTTTAATAAAAATAAATTCTAAAATTCTCTTATATTTTTGTGCTTATCACTAATTTACTCTTAATTTTTTCCTTAGTTCCTGAGTTAGTTCTTTCTTGCATTATTTAACTTATTTTGCCTAGTTTACTTTTGGTTGGGTTCATGAGTCTGTGTAATATACCGTGCTAATAGCAAGATATACTTGAGATACCAGGTGGATAAAATAAGTAACGGTTTATTGCAAAAACCAGTACAATAAGAATAAAGGTAACAATAATGTACAAGGTCGTCACAAGTCAATCCAATAGTGAGTGCTACTATTAAAAGGTCAGTAGTACTCGTGTCAGTCTGAGTCGTACCCAACAGATCCCAGCAAGTCTCTGTAGTCCATTGACTTACAGCTACTTATAGGTAGTTACTACCTATAGTGTAGTCACTATGGAGGTGACAGGTTATTCCATTACATCAGTCTGCATGTTGTGAAGTTGTCTTTGTGGTATTTTAGTTCAATGAATACTTTGGATTAGTGATGCAATTTATTCAGTCATCGAGATCTAATGTTTCGTTGTTGTTTTTTTAGCTTCCATATTAATATCGTATTTTGTAGTTCTTGCTGTTTTTCTGCATGTTTTAGGTTGTCCTTCAGTAGCTTGTTGAGTTTTTGGGTGCTTAGTTCATATAAATTTCTAGTTTTGTCCACTGCAAAAAATATGTTAGGTGAATTGTATATTTGAGTTATATCTCTGTTACATTAAGTCATGGAAAACAGGACAGACTTAGGTTTGAGAGAGTCTGTTGAAATTTTATTTTGGCACACTTCGTTATATTCCTGTCTCTTTCTTCTCTCTTTCTTTCTCTCTCTCTCCTTCGCTCTATATGTTGTTCCTCTCCCTTTCAATGAATATGTCACGTGATCGGATATTGTCTCCTGATTGGTCCTGATGACAGTTCCCGCCTTGCCAGAAGAAATTCAAAGTGGAAAGTTAGTGGGAGATTCGCGACGACAGTGAAAGGACGAACTATCTTCTCCTCCGTCGAAATAAGACGTTAAAGTTGTCCAGCAAGTCGACTAAGACAAAGACAGAATTAGTCGCAAGTATTCAAGTTGCGAGGAGAGAAAAAATTCGCCTAAAAAGCTAGGCGTGTTTAGTTATCGTCTCTGTGTGAAGACAGAGAAGTAGCGCAGTATTCTCCCAGGACTGTTTATTTATCCTAAGTACTGGATAAATGGAATTTTGAGGACACTCTCAATAATTGAAAGGATTGGTAGATACCTTGGCGCGGTAGAATAAACCAACAAGGTAGAATTTATCTGCGGCTAAAGGAAAAGGAAACCTTCGAAGATAGAAAAGGACATTTGGTTCATCTAACCACAAAATATTGCTACACGTGGGAAGGAGGCAGCCATTTTGAAGTGTTTTTGTGAGGAGCTACTCGAACTACCAAAAGAAGGGAAATAGACCATTTTTGTCCCTAGCCAAAGGACTGTTATCTACAATATTCGAATGTAAGGGAGTTAACCCTTTCCCTTTCTTTTCCCCTTTACTCGACAGAAAAGAAACGGGTCGAGAAAGAGTTTTAAAACGACTTTGTGACACAATATCGTAAGTGGAATCTTGACTCTTCTTTCTTTCTCTATTCTCTCTCTAACTCTTTCTTTGTTACATACATAAGATTGAATTCTTATGAGCTAAGAGGACTTTTTTTAGCAGCGCAGTTGTGAACTTCCCTTTTTTTTTCTCATCTTTTTTTTTATACTTCTTGTTTCTCTCTAATAAAGTTGAATTGTCTATATAGGCCTTTCTTCTTTCATCTCCTTTGTTTGTTGTTTTCCTTTTCTGTTTTCTTTCTTTCTCTGGTAACGTTGACGAGAAAGACACCTTCGTTGGAAAAAGCGATAAAATCTTCTCAAGTCAAGATGAAACGTGACCAGCCTTTATTAGGTATCAGAAGAAAGAGAATGAAAAAGAGGTTAGGGAGAAAAGGGACATATCAGGGAGCAAGAGTTCACTTTCCTTAGTGTTGATTAGTGAGCATAGTATACATTAAACAATAATGTAACAGTCTCCTTTTAGTTTTTTTCTGGAAAACATCTAATTGTTTATGAAATTTTATGTTTCTTACTAAGTTAGTTAAGCCTTTTTTGAAGTTGTCTAGTTCCTTAGACCTACACACACACACACACACACACACACACACACACACAATGTACAAGGGAATAGATCCAGAAATTACTTTTCTGTCATCATATATTAAAACTGATTTGCGCAATGGGTGGACAGCCTTCTGGAGCTAAGGTATCATATTTCTTCCAGCATGGGACAAGGATGACGAAGGACCACAGATATTTTTCCTTGCAGCCACCCCTTTCCACTAACCTGGTTTATCGCCTGTCTGATGACCTCTTTTGTCTTGGGCTGCTATTTAAATTGATTCCTTGTTCTTTGAGACATGTGTCTGTTCCTTCTCACATTCATGGAGTTACAAACAAAAATTCTTTCTCTTTTATGGCTCTCCACATCTTCCTGACCCTTGTAGCTCTTAATAAGTTTTGTCTTTTTGTTATTTATCTCAAATCCTGTTCTATCATCCATTTGCTGAAGGTCATTAGGTCTTTTACATGCTGCTTTCCTTTGTTCCTCTTTTCCTCAATCTGTCATGTGAGTATCAGGTTTTCCAAGCCTTTCCTCCTCCTTATGTGCCCCGGAAATTTCAACTGCCTCTTTCTGATGTTAAATATAAGTTTCCTTTTTGTTTCCATTCTCTCCAAAACCTTGTCATTGCTCACATGTTTGGACCATTTGTATCCTTGGCATCTTTCTGTAGAACCACATTTCTGTTGCTTCAAGTCTCTTCTTCATCTTTGACAAGATTGTCGAGCATTCACTGACATGCAGGAGGACAGATATCATATAACAGTTCAGTATTCTTTTCTTTGTTTCCAACAAAATTTTTCTGTCTCTTAATACTCTGCTTAGCTTTTGGAATGCATCTTTGGCCATTCCACTACATCTTCGGATATCAGTGTCACACTATGTTAGAACACTTCTCAGATATTTAAGTTTGTTGACCTGCTTGATTTTAGTGTCCCCAACCTGTAATTTGCATTTTGGGCTCTTCTTTTTGCTGATGTCCATGCATTCTGTCTTCTTATAGTTTATGCTTAGTCTTTTTATCTTGCTTCCCTTCGTTACCTTCTGTAGAAGGTTTTGTAGTTCCCTTTCCATGTCTACTATCTTTGACAACAATCCACCACCAACACCATGACCATGACCACTGGGAAGAAGTGTATGACCTTTCACCATTTTAACTTGAAATTGAGGTCTGACCTAACAGACTGACTTTTGGAGAAAAGGGTTACATTCTGGGTTTTTTCTTCTCATTGCTAAGAAAAATTTAAATCAACCTCATTCTTTATTCCCCAAATTATGGTCTTACTTGCTTAACCCTTTGGAGACAGAGCCTCATTTGGAGTTTCAGTGACAAGAAGATGGAGACCTTTTCACAAGCCTTTACTTGAAACACAAAAAAATCAATATAAAATCACAGAACACAGCAAACTATCATAGAAACAGCTATTGAAAGGCCCAGATATGCAAGAAATGCAAGAAGTAATCTGATTGGCTGGTATGAAGACCAGCCAGCTAATCTCAAGGCTTATTTTATTTGGCCAATGGATTGCCCAGTCGTCTTCTTTGTCATTAAACTTTTTTCAGCCATGATTGGCCCTGTTGTCTCCAAAGGGATAACAAAGAGCAGGGATCCTTAGCTGAGGTTCTTTAAACCCTGGCTTGAAAGATGCTTAAGTTTAAATTAATTTGTTATTCTTTGCCAAGAAAAAGAGAAAGTCATTTAATAGAATTAAAATATGACACTAAAATTTTATCTTCAAACATTTCCATGGAATGTGGGGCACAAAAAGTTCCTCTGCCCTCGAGTGATGTGAGTTTATTCTTTACTTCTTTCTTTTTAATTGTTCCTTTTATTCTCCATCCTTGTAAGTATTAATACCAGCAACTATTACATATTGATTGATTGATTGATGAAAATATGGATTACATTGGACAAAATAATTGAATAAAGAACAAATAGGGAATAATTCATAAATTCAACATGTTTTGCTATTCATTTAGCTTCATCAGAAAATTTGGGAGTGGGATGATTCGGTGTTATATTTAAGTTTTTAAATTCTATCTTATTTTGTTTTGACTGGTTATGTAGATGTCCCATGTATATTGGTGTTAGTGTTTCTGCCCTTTCATTTTTAAATTCTATGTTAGAATTTCAGAATTAATTGATAGTGATAGTCCGTCAGCTCATTTGTGCAGGATCCTCAATTTCTTCTTGAAAATAGCCAGAGTTGGTGCATTCGCAACATCACTAAGTAAAGAGTTCCACCTATCTATCACCCTCAAAGTAAAGAATTTGGATCTTGCAACCATTTTCGAGTGCTGTTCTAGAAATTTGTGCAAGTGATCACGCATCCTACTGTTTGAGAAGGTGAAAAAAATTGTTCACTTCTATTTTATAATAGCCATTCTGTATACCTCACACAGATCAGTGAACTGGCATCTTGACTGAAGGGACGGGATCTAGATTTTGGATGTAGCTAGGCTCAAGCACCTGCCTTGGGTTGATTGCAATAAGTCAATATCACTTTAATATTTTTTGGACTCCAGATAATAGTCCCATATTTGAGTACTGGTTGAATAAATGCAATGTAAAGGCTTTTTACCTTTTTGGGAGAGTGATTCGTAAAAAAACATTTAATCGTATCTTATTTGTTTCTTGTTCTTTATCATTCCATAAATCTGTGATCTTGGAGATAAATCCCGTTAGAATACCCAAATTTCTTTGTTGTTTTACTTGATTATGGCAAACTCTATCTCATGTGTATGTGTATTTTCAATATCTTCAACACATTTTCCCCACATTGAATTTTTAGATGCCATAACAAACTCTAAGCTGAAAGTGAATTTAAATCATCTTGACATAATGAGCAGTCATCTTTTTCATTGATGCAACAATATAGTTTAGTGTCATCAGCAAATAATTTAGTGGTGGATTTAATCAAATCAGGAATGTTGTTTTCATAGATCAAGATCAGAGTTGGCATCAAAATGGAGCCTTGCAGGACACCACTGGCTTTCTGCCAAGAAGATAAACCATCTTGCAGAACTACTCTTTGTCTCCATGAAAAGAGGAATGATTTGATCCAACTTAGAAGTGCATTATTAAAACAAATTAGTCATAAATAAACAGTACTGTTTTATAGTGATCAGTTACTTATATATTGCCAACTAAGACTATTTTTACATTTACATAAGTAGTGAGGTAATTGTTTGGAGTAAAACTGTTAATCAAAATAAGTGCAGCATAATTTATTTGAAGAAGGTATAATGGCTTCTTATTTTGTTATTCGAATAATAGTATAGATAAATCTAGCACTGGGGATTTGGTTTCAATTATCCAGGCTTTCAGTCCAGGATTTTATCACTGAACTTTCTTTGCGTTGCATGTGACCAGGGAATTAGTACATATGTACTATTATCATGACTGATGAATAGAGTGCATAGTAGAATTAGGCCCAAAATAAGACAAGTACAGTGCAGCTTCATTAAAGACATTGGAACAAGGAATGGAATACTCAGAATGCTATGAGAAAGAGCAATACAAATGTAAAAGAATGTATACTATGTTTTATAGATTATGCCAAAGTATTTGATTATAAAAAATCAAAGTATTTGATTATTTTATAGATTTTGCCAAAGTATTTGATTATAAAAACAAAAGTATTTGATTATTTTATAGATTTTGTTAAAGTATTTGATTATTAAAAAAATCAAAGTATTTGATTATTTTATAGCTTATGCCAAAGTATTTGATTATAAAAAACCAAAGTATTTGATTATTTTGTAGATTTTGTCAAAGTATTTGATTATAAAAAATCAAAGTATTTGATTATTTTATAGCTTATTCCAAAGTATTTGATTATAAAAAAATCAAAGTATTTGATTATTTTATAGATTATGCCAAAGTATTTGATAAAGTATGTCACAAAGAACCGTTTGAGTCACTACATAAGCTAGATTTTTATTTGGAATGGATATTACAATAATCTGAAACACATGCTGCATACGGATACAATGAATCCAGTAAATATACAAAAAATAGAAAAATGAATCCAGTAAATATACAAAAATAGAAAAATGCCTTAGACGAGAACGTGTCTTCTCACCGGAATTATTCAACCTTTAGAGTGAGGTGATCCTGAGAGAACTAAAAGTCCTACCAGGATTCATTATTAGCGACCACAATCTTAACAAAATATGACATGGAGATGACATAGTGTTGATAGCAGACACAGGAAGAAAACTGCAGGAATGCCTACATAAGGTAGGAAAAGAAAGTAAGAAGAAAGGACTAAGCATCAATTGTAAGAATACGGAATGTATGGTTGTCAGCAAGAGGGACAACTCAAGATGGGAACTACAAATTGGAGAGACCAAAATCAAGCAAGTACAAAAATTTAAATATTTCAGAAGTGTTTTAAAAAGGGCTTGAAAATACAACACAGAAATAAGAAGGGGCATTGGGATAGCGAAAGATCCCTTCTAAAAGCTAAGCAAAGTATTAAGAAATAGGAAACTTTTGTTAGAAGGAAAGAAGAGAGTACTGAACTGTTATGTAATATCAGTCCTCCTATGTGGCACTGAATGCTGGACAATCTCCTCACAAATGAAGAAGAGACTTGAAGCAACAGAAATGTAGTTCTGGAGAAGGTTGCTGAGAATACCATGGACTGAACATGTGCATACCAAGAAAGTTTTAAGAAAATGGAAACAAAAAAGACACTTATATTTAGAATCAAAAAGCGACACTTGAAATTTCTAGAACACATAATGAGGAAAGGGGCTTAGAAAATTTAACACACAGGACACATAGAAGGCAAGAGGAACAGAAGAAAGCAACACATCCCCAACCTCATGAGCTTGTGTAAATGGTTGGCAGAACAAGGATTGTGAGAAATAGCAAAGAAACAAGCTACAGGATGGTCCCAAAGTCTTGGCAATCTTATATAATATAATTTTCAATGCTCTGTAGGGTATTATCAAGAAGAGAGAGTTTCAAATGAACAATACCAAAATACCCATCAGCTGAAGGACAATATTTGGAGAGTCTTTGCAGCAATCAACAAAACACAGCTCCATAAAATATCACTCAGGATATGGCACTGCGTCATTACATTTTTGTTGGGGTGACATTCTATATTGAGAGC
Source organism: Acanthosepion esculentum (assembly GCA_964036315.1). Lineage (NCBI taxonomy): Eukaryota > Metazoa > Mollusca > Cephalopoda > Sepiida > Sepiidae > Acanthosepion > Acanthosepion esculentum. The sequence goes on along the minus strand of OZ038481.1, from coordinate 26,792,454 downwards.
TACAAAGGACAGGAGGTTGTGGAGAGCCATGATCGCCCACGTCTTGAAAGGACACAAGAAAAGAAGTGCCATCATCAGCTCAGCCATGAAATTTTTAGGACACATAATGAGAAAAGTAGGCTTAGAATATTTGACACACAGGAGGACATACAGAAGGTAAAAGGAATAGTAGAAAGAACACATAGCCGACCTAACGAGCTTGTGCAAATGGTTGGCAGAACAAGGATTGTGAGAGATAGCAAAAAGACAAACTTTAAAGAGCTACAAAGGACAGGAGATTATGGAGAGCCATGATTGCCCACATTCTGAAAGGACATGGCACAGAGAAGAATATAAGTACCGTCATCCAGCTCAACCATACTGGTTAAAAAATGAAAATATATTAATTAAAAACATTTATTTTTATCAAATTTTATTCTATGGATAGTCTTCTTGATACTTTTTAACAATAAACAAACGAAAGTAAAAATATCAATAACAAAAAATCATTTTAGTACATTAGATATTTTAATTTTATAATAATAAAAAGTCATATTTTTTTATATTTAAAAATGCCAACAAAGCCCTGGCGAATTCTTTTTATTTTTTGTTTAAGTTAAAAAAAAAAGAAAAGAATACACAGTAAATGCTATAGCAGATAGATTCGTAATAATAACCAGATTTTTAAAAATATCCAATTTTATCATTTTTTTCGGAAAAGGAAAAATAAATATTTCCTTTTTTGCCTAATGTCCTCAGCATTTTTGTGGTCAACCTGACAAACTGAAGCAACTTGGGGATTCTTTCCATTGCAACATTTTCAATTGTAGGAAATAAAAATCTCAGGGGAAAAAGTCTATATGATTACGCATCGTTTAGACATGAAAACAAGAAGTTCATGCCTTCTTGTGGGTAGGAAAAAGTAGTAGAAGAAATACATTTTAAAAAAATAATAAAACTAAATATTTTAACTAAATTTTTTTTAGCAATAAGTAATAATTAATTATTTAATTGATTTGTAGTCATGAAAATAAACTAAAAAAAAAAGAAAAGTTGAATTCAATTTTTAAATTATTACTTCTTTCGTTACTGAGTTTTATTTTAAAGAATAAACAAATTAAATTATTACTCATTTTAGGAAAACATATTTGCTATTTTAAATAAAATGAAAATATATTACAGTGTAAACCGGATATAAGAGAGTTGTCGGGACCGGAGATGTATTTTTTCTCGGACCTATTTCCTACTCATCGGCCAAAATTATGACTTTTCTTTCATGACATTTTTCCGGTTACTACATTTTCAATTGCCCAAGAAGGTAAAGTATGGCTGGATGATATAGGATAAATTCCTATATTTTGCGGCCAATAAGTGAGGCACAAACAAGTAAGAGACGCCTTCAAATAAATCTCACTGAATTCCGTAGATACGAAATACTTTTACAATTCTGTACAAACACAGTATTGCGATTTTCCCAATTATATTTGGTAACGAAAATATTGTGACGCCGGCAAGAAGAAAGGAACACAAACACAGATGGAATTGTTTGAAAAAACTTGTATTTGTAGGAAAAGAGAGGAAAGTTTCTTGCAAACAGTTAGGTTTGCGGAACTTATCTGAAAGATGTGTCCTTTTAACGGTTTTACATTTTCTGTGTCGTTTTGGCTGGGTTGAAGAAATAGAGCCTTGACTTCTGTGCTTCAGTTGCTGTCCAAATCCTCACACGTGTCATGGTGAGATGACGGAGAGTGCAGACGGGGACGTGTTGTCTCTGAGGGTCCCACAAGCAAAAGAGGATGAGGGTTCGTAAAACCCGCTCTCGTGAGTTTGGTGAAAATCTAAAAATGTAGCCTGTGATTGGTTGGTTTTCATCCAATCACAGGGCACCCAGTTAGCGACTCCGTAATAATTTCAATAACAGCTCCAAAATTAAATAAGTGGTTTCTGGAACCTGATTGGATATGACAAGTCACGTGATGTTCTCTCTACGACGTCCACAAGGTTGGACCCCAAATGACCTGGAAGTAGGTCAGAGGTTGGGTTAGGGAGCCACCCCCCCCCCAAGTGCGCAAAATTCTGGCTGTCAAATAACGATAAAAGCGGTTTGTCAGCAACACTCAGAACCAGATCTGAAACAGCACAGTTCTGCGAAACGGAACAGCCATTGAACCAGCCTCGACACACATTACTATGACAGTGCGTCAGTCAGCGATAACTTTCCTGCATTCAAAGCCGTGGCGAAGTATGTCTTCAAGCACACATAATTGCGTACATATTACTTTGAACTTTGCAGACTCACTTGCAACAAAATAACTTCGAACTTAGCATACTGACTCGCAACAATTCACTTTGAACATTCGAACTATTGGTTTCTTCATGGTCACAACAAAGACAATTGAATTCTAATATGTAAATACATGTATCTACTGTATAAATGTTATTGCCATATTTAACTTGGTGTTCTTCCTTTTCTGCGAAGATCATTTCTTCGCGTTGTTTATAGATTTGTATTTTATTTTTTGGATATGACACTTGGATTTTATTTTTCTATCTAAAATCCGGGTAGACTACCCCCACACCTTGACGGACAGAAAAATACTTTCAAAGTTGAACAATATTACCTAGGTGGATATTAAAAAAAACGGGTAAGTTTTCAAACACATGTAAACAAATCCATTAGCATTCGATATTTTTAATTTATAAAAAACAAAAGGACAAATACCCCAAAAGTTTCGAAAATGGGATATTAAAAGAAACAACATTTCACTTCAAAAGGGGCCCGTATCGCTGTTGTATTTGATGAAGAGATTCTCTAGTAGCTGGATGCGGCTATGAATTTGTTGTCTCTTGAATCACTGATAATAAGTTGGGCTTGAATCTAGAGTTGTTCACGGGGCCAGGAATTTAGGCACAGGGCATGCAATGCTATATTGTGCTTTTGAACTATCTGTTAATGTGTGAATTGTGCTGTAAACTATTTAAAAATATCAACCAATCACACACGCTTGTTGCACTTACTTCTACACAAACACCTTCACTAGTTTAAATGTTTTCTTCTTTCATATTCATTGTTTTGTAGAAAGTAACAATATTCTATATTGTCTATGATGTTTTGTTAATACATATAATAAATAATTGTTTGTTTTTATATATATATATATATATATATATATATATATATATATATATATATATATATTTGTTGTTACTTTGATATTTTATTAACCGGACTCAAATTCTAGTCCGTAATTATTGTTGTGGAAATATATACAAGGAGCCACGTGTTTTCCAATCCAAACACAACCAGCATCATGCCCGCAACAAGCCGGATTGTGGACCTGGGCAGTGCTTTTTTACCCTCGCTACCTTATCAACATTTACTTTTTTCTATCTATATTTCTATACGTTAGAAATTAAACTAAGCACAACTGACTATTAAAGGATGAAAATTCATTGTGGTTTTTGATGTAATTCTGGTTTGTTTTTTTTTCATCCAAATCCGTGAATTTGTTTTGTTTATGCTAAATCTAAAAAAAAAAACATTATATAAAATTCGCTATTTTTTATCCATAATGTTGAATGTGTTATTCAACTTTTTAACAAGACAAATCTCAAGTTGATGTTCGAGCGCCCCAAATCAGTATGAGGTCACAAGAGGCCCACTAACATTTTTAAATTAAAGACGTGAAATCTGACAGGTGAAACAAAATGGACAACAGAACGAGGATATTTAAGATTAATACAAAATTTATTTACAATGCAGACCTGAGTGGCTGTGGATTAGATGGTATGATAATTGAAGGGTGGTCGTACTGGACGTGTCGATGACGGGAAGCTGAGGTGTGGTTGTCCTGGTCATGTCGACGACGGGACATTGATGTGCGGACGTTCCGGTCGTGTCGACGGTCGGACTGGACGTGTCGATAACGGGAAGTTGAGATTCGGTCGATCTGGTCTGTGCCGAGCAAGATGTTATCGACGATGGTAGCTGGTCAGTGCCAACAGAACGAGGATATTTAAGAATAAGATTAATATAAAATTTATTTACAACGCAGACCTGAGTGGCCGTGGGTTAGATGACTTGGCAATTGAAGGGTGATAGGACTGGACGTGTCGATGACGAGAAGCTGAGGTGTGGTTGTCCCTACGTGGCGACAGTCGGGCTGGACTTGTCGACGATGGGAAGTTGAGGTGCGGTCGATTTGGTCTGTACCAGTCAGGAACGTATCGGCGATGGGAACCTGGTCAGTGCCGGGCAGGAACGGGAAGCTGGCATTGCGATGTGTTGCTGACGTTGTTGGTCAGACCCAGTGTCCGGTACAGGCGTATCTGCTAGTCGAGTACGATGTCGAAACTTCCCGTAGTATACAGGATAGGTTATTTAAGTCTGGACGACATGCAGACAGTAAGCGGGGAGTAGAAATGCAGAAGAACAGAAGTAAAAAGCCCAAATAGCGTCCAGTTGCCATACAAAAAAAAAGAGGACTGTCACTTAATACAGAGCCTGTCCAAGCACCCAGGCCACAATGGCCAGGGTCCTGCGTTTCTTCTCCTACCTCACTCCGAATGCCTTGAGCTTGGCAATAAGTCGCTATGTTATATGAACAACATCCACTGGTCTCGCAAAAAACAAAAAATCTCAAGCTGAGATTTGCTACGAAAAATGAAGGTGTAAAAATGGCCAGGAAGTGTACGACTAGGTTCGTAACAGAAAAAGAACTAAAAAGTCATTAGATCAATTCTAAAACTAAATGAAATGAAATTAGATATTCTATAGGGAACACAATGAAAAGGTCAAGGTCGAAGCGTCCTATTCGTTCCTGTTTGGGAGCGACCAACGGTGGCTGCGACATTTACATACTTTGTATCTATTTTCAGTTTTTCTAGTTGAAATGTTCACATATATGGTCCATTATTGTGCATAATTAGGTTACAATAAAATTCATATTTTATATGAATACTACCTTACGAAAATTGAAATGTAATAGAGCGGGGAGCCGCGTATCATATATTGGCGGGTTGGGGGTGGGGGATATCATAGACTCTGTGGGGTCCCACGAGACCCTTGTATCGGTACTGGTTACATGAAACACGCGTTTGAAGGGAATCTACGAGAACGAATCTTTTTAACATGATGATTTGATTTCCTACTTTAAACATCAGTTTTTTAATGTGAAAATAAGATGTGATAGAGATAAAAATGGATTAAATCTCGTGTATTTCGGCAAAAGATGGATAAAGGTAGTGAGATTGGTATGCACCAACAGAATCAAGTTAGAATTTTTGTACTCCGAGATACATGGCTCAAGGGAATGAAGTTCCCTTCGGAACCAAATCCAGGTTAAAATAGAAGACTAAATAGAATGCAGCATCCGACATCATTTTTTTTTTTTAGGTATTCGCAGCCACCCACCCCATTTTAATTTGTCCACACCCGCTTTCTTAGATGCATTATTTTGTACTGAAAACCACATAATTACCACCCCCATACTATTTGTTTTACCCAATCTTTTCTCTGCCTGTTCTTAATAAAAAGCGTGAAACAGACAGATGCCAAAAAATATAGCACCTCGTCCTTCAGAAAATAATATGATTTCTGTCGGAGGAAAGCACTTTATTTTATTTTGGGGGTTTCTCTTTCTCGTCATCATTCTGTTGTACATAAATCATTCAAGCCGTGTACAGTGTCATGAATAGATAACTACTTTAGGTTCATATGTGAATGTGGCATTATGGAGACTAAGAAAGAATGTGAATGTAGAGTGATTTTTTTGTTGGTGAGAGGGATGTCAGGAACAATGCTGTAGGTCGTCGTGTCCATAAAGCAATGCATAAATAAAAAAATAATTATACTATCACGGTGTCATGTCCATAAAAATAAAATAAAAATTAATTATAGTGTCAAAAATAATTATATTTAATATAATTATAACAATTATAATTATCATTAATTCACTCGTTCTAAACCAATGAGAATCGATTCCACTTTTCTCCTCTGTATACACAAACGCGTGACATACTTACTATTGGACAAGCAGTTCACACGGATAAGTCATCAAAATGTACATCAACGAAAATTTAATCTCTTTTTCCTTTTTTCAGGCCATAATAGTAACATTTATCTTTTAGAACACTTAACAAAAATTCGAGGTAATAAAAAACCTCATACACTTCTTGTATTTTTTCAACTAAATTATTTGGACACTCATTACACACATCTATAAAAAAACACATACAAGAAAAACTATATATACTTTACTTATTCTCTGTCTTATCCTTCTGTCGGATTCCGCTCCATATTTGATCTACGTTTGACCCCAAACACACAATTGTACTCAGTATTACTCTCTCTCATTTCTCCAACGCTACATAACAACCAGATAATAAATAATATTCGTTTTATTATTTCCGCGTCTTGATGTTTTTCAATTTTATGAGTATTTTTGTATATACAGTGTAACCCGGATATAAGAGAAACCCGGATATAAGAGAGATGTTATCTGGTCCCAAATTAGAGCCTGAGTTAATGTATATATAATAGACCAAACCCGGATATAAGAGACTTATTCCCCAGTCCCGACAACTCTCTTATATCCGGGTTACACTGTATAAATGTTAGGGGCTTTATAATTATATACTGAGAGTTATAACTCCCCTACAAAGTTATGAAAGGATCTTGCTAAGAGTATAGCAGTTAATATCAGACCAACATCTTCCCCAATCTCGTCATCGGCTTTTGTACCACATTTTGTCAATTTTTACAAAATAAATATTGGTTGTTTAATCTCCTACAATAGAATTCATATTTCATTTCTTTCAGATGATATCCAGAATATTTAACCTAATTTAATAATGGCGGGTGTGTACAAATAAATTAAGCACTACACCTTTTCATGGGTCATCTTTCAGACACATATTTCAAGAATTATTATTATTAAGATTACTATCATCGTTTCCCTTGTTTGTGTGCATGTGTTTAACCGTGTGAAACAATGCGGAACAAACTGGGTGGAAATGTGCAATTATTTTAAATATTAAAATTCACCCAATACAAAGCTTCAGATCTACTTGTGCCGATCTATATCGCACACACATACATACATACACTAATACAAATCGCAGCAATGCGACAATTTTGTAATCGCTCTATTTTCATGTAGTCAGTTTTGTGCACTTTTGGGAGAAACGGATCCCAGTAGATTTCTTAAGTCTCCCCAATGCTCGCTCGCTGATTGGTCAATGCCAACCAATCAGATCGTCTGCACGTGAAGAATAATTCTTCTCGCGCAGCGATCTTCATCCTATCACGTGATTACATTATCTATAAATAGCAAACACAGGCCTGTTGCTTCCTCTTTATTCTCTTCTTGCTGCAAGATGTAGTCCCAGAGAATTCTCGTCTCGACCATGGGCGGTCAGACGTTAAATAATATTTCACGCATTCACGTACGTACGAACTTTTCCAACCTTCTCACTCACATGCTGAACATTCCTTATACACTCACATAATCTTTCCTTACACAGCAAATCTACTGAGAACAATTATTACAAGAAACTCTCATAAACTTTCTTCCAGTGAACTTTGAAATACAAAAATAATAATTAAAGAGAGACAACTCTTGTTTTATTCAACTTTTTCTTACTTAAAAATGCATGCTTTCTTTCACATTGTTGTTTGATATTGTACATCTTGTTAAATACATATTTTATGTGTAATGATGTCTTTTGCTTATCCTTTTCCACGTCAGTTTTGTTTCCTAATCTAAAGTTAAATTAATGTGGTGAAGTCCGCCACACACTGAAGGTTGAGGGTTACTGTTAAAGTGTTAATGATGAATGGTGAGTGCGATAGGAACGAAACAGGAGGTGGCGGGAAATGGAGATTAGAAGAATAAATAATGAACGACTCTTGAGTTGAAGAGGTTATGGTTGTAGTGTTCAGGGAAGTATTCATGCAGGAGTCTAAAATATCAGTTCTTTGGGACGGGGAAAGCTGCCTGAAGGAAACCTCTTCCTTACAATCAGAATCCGGAATAAATTAGAGTGATTTAACTCTGTAGAAATAGCATAATGCGTCCTAGGTCTGAACTGGTGGAACTAAAGAACGGACATCATCTAAACATTTAACGTGGACATTGTGATAGGCTTGTAACATTGCATCTTTGGGAAAGGGGATGCAGAGTGGAAAATAAGTCTTCCCCCCCACCCAAAACCGCGTAAACGAATTTGAACTTTATTATGGTTGAAAAGCTAGGATTGAGCAACTCCAGCTCAGATATCTCAGCAATATTCATTGATTGATCGATTGATTGGATTTTTACGACTTATCAACCCTTTGTAAGTTATTTAAAGCCAGGAAATATTTTTAGATTGTAATTTTTTTTTTGAGATAAAAAAGTTATATACAGATATACTGATACAAGTTCGACTAATTAATCCATAACCGGAGAGAGGAGATATGGATCCATGCCTTTCTCAGGGGTATTTGCGCATAGGTGAATGTAACAAACTCAGTTGAAATTGGAACTCGGTTCTCCGATTTCCAATTCCGAGCCGTTATCCATTACACTACCCGCACATCCAAGCTTACAGCACCAGGTATTCCCAAGTCGTTACTCATTTTCGCTACTGTCCAGGCTCGACATTGCTTAACTTCAGTGATCGTACGAGAACCAATGTTTCAACGTGATATGGCCGTAGTCCTATGACAGCAATACTCCATTTTTGGACTAATATGACTTGTAAAGTTAAAGCATGGCAAAAGGAATCAGGTACTTCCTGGAGTGATAAGGTGAACAGATACTATACTTTTATCCTAGTTGAAAGGACCGGTAAAGAAGAAATTTTCGACACATCTTCAGGTCCAAACGTTTTCTTAAGCCGAGACCGATTGAATATTTCTTTTTATTAAAGAGTTTCAGTGGACTTTTGGTTGGGATCATAGCGTGGTATCTGTTCGTCTCATTTTTTATGGGAAAAGGCGCCTGATTTCGGGGATTCTAACCCTGTGGCAGCAACTTCTTCATTGCACTAAGAAATGTGGGGTTAGAATAATATCGACACCAATGTGACAATGGTCGCGGGACTGCAAAATTTTTGTCCCTGGTCTACATGTACGCAAATGAGCTTCCCACATAAAAAGACTTTGTGTTACACCCTGCCTTAGTGGTCAGGTAAATAAAATCATATGCAAGATAATTTCACATATGTTTTCGCATATATACATTTTATTATCAATTTGTGATCAGTATTTCTTTAACTTTTTTTATTAGACTTTATTTGATAGATATGAATAGACAGACGCAAGCTAATTCAGAAATAGGTTTGTATAAGCAGACGAAGATATTTAGAAACAAAGATAGAAATAGACTGCTACAGAGACAGATAGATATGAAACGGCGTAATATAATTATATCTAGACAAAATTAGATAGAGAGAAAGGGGGATGAACTTGTGAACGTGAACGTCAAGGCGATCCTTAACCTCGTCCTCCACACCGTGTTTAGATCTTCAGTGACTAGGCGAACAGTTAACACGTGAAAGTTCATTGCTGGAATTGGATTAATAAATTTTTTTTCTGAAGAAATTTAAAATTTTTAACTTTGGATTAAATTACTTTTATTATTTAAGTTACTAAAGTAAGTATAATGTTTATTTATTTTATTTGAACTTATATATTTTATCTTTAAACAAACTTTTTCGTTGCGAAATTCATAAGTGTCATTTTATCACATAAAGTTAATTTAAATTTAATATTTTCTCTATGCTATTGTTCTTTAACTATGACCTTATTAATTATATATATATATATATATATATGTATATATATATATATATATATATATATATATATATATATATATATATATAGATAGATAGATAGATAGATAGATATATATACCGTCATCCACAGACAGACTGTTTCGCTATATCACAGCTCCTCAGTGTGGCTAGACATTCGATCGCTTCAAGCCGGGACCGAAACCCGACCGATTTGATGTCAGTCGGAGATTATATATTAAAAGGTTCGGGAGAAGAGAAGAGAAAGCGTCGTATCTCTTACCCTAAATATTATGAAAGGCTCAAACAGAATCAAATAAAAGACTTTTATTCCATTGTGAAATTGGAAAGAAATTTGCGTTTATTAAATAGAACCAAACACAACAAAAAAACAATTTTCAATACAAGTTTGCACAAAACCTTACAATTAGGCATGGTAATAAACTCTAAAATTACTACAGTGTAACCCGGATATAAGAGAGTTGTCGGGACCGGAGCCGAAGTCTCTTATATCCGGGTTTATCTTATATCCGGGTTTGGCCTATTATATATACATTAATACAGGCTCTAATTTGGGACCAGAGAAAATCTCTCTTATATCCGGGTTTGGTCTATTATATATACATTAACACAGGCTCTAATTTGGGACCAGAGAAAATCTCTCTTATATCCGAGTTTCTCTTTTATCCGGGTTTCTTATATCCGGGTTACACTGTATATGTTATGCTCGTAAAAGGTAAAAACAATTACAGTTTGTGTTTTTTTTCCAAAAAAAAATTACTTTCATACATTCAATAGTCGAAATTCTTTAAGAAGGATGGCAACTTCACAAGCGTCGCTGGGTAATTTTTACAAGAGTTCGTTTTTAATTTGAAATTTAATATTGAAATAAATCTTGTTTCTTATAAAAGTTCAAAATCAGTGTTAATGCCTCTAATTTCATGAATCTTCTTTCAGTTTCTTTATCCTTCAGCTTCTTGTTAATTGTCTGCAGTGACGTGGTAGGCTTTTAGTATTTCTTTGTTCTTTTTCCTTTTCGTATCGTCATCATAGTAGTCGTCAAATGCGAAAACCTTTTGGCCTTTTTCACTCCTAATGACTTTCACCATTGAATGCCAATATTTTTATTAAATGTCTTTTTATAATTATTTTTTAAACACACTTTTCAAAAGAAAGATCAATAAACAAACCTAATCTTTTTTTTAATCGGTATCATCCCAAGCATCTACCCTACACGCAAGGAGAAAGCAACAGGTGGGCCTCTAGCGATAAACGCTAGTGGCACGCCACCCAGTCGCACGCCACCCAGTGGCACACCACCCAGTGGCAGATTGGTGGCTTGTGTGTAGGGTATTGCATCATTATTTTTTTAATTCACCCTTTAATTATTTTTATATAATTTTACATTTAATTTTTAGTATAAAATTATATATATATATATATATATATAATTTAATTTTTATTATAAAATTATATATATATATATATATATATATATATATATATATATATATATATATATATATATATATATGTCATTCACAGACAGTACTGTTTCGCTGTATCACAGCTCCTCAGTGCGACTAGACATCCGAATGCCTCAAGCCAGGATTGAAACACAACTAATTTGGTGTCAGCCAGAGCTATCTTCACTCGGTAGAGTTGCACAACTAAATCTAGCGTATTGTTTTTACAAATGTAAACAAATGCCCACCATATATATATATATATATATATATATATATATATATATATATATATATATATATATATATATATATATATAATAAAAAAACTTAAACACTAATATTCCATGGTCATAATTTATTCCATTGGAATCGTAAATACGATCCAATTCATCAGATCTACAAATTTAAAAAGAAAACAGAAAAAAACATCTCCGGGAATAAAAAATAAAATTTAATGAGAATGTATGTATGAGAGTGTGGGGCGAATGCTAGAGTGAATGAAAGCCAAAAGGTTTAGGTATGTATGTATATACACACACATATATATATCTGTATATTAGTGCAAGTGATATTCGAAGGCGTCTGGCACCAGTATTGTTCAACGGCGTACTATAGTTGTATCTGCGATTACAAAGTCTCTACTACAACGAGCATTACGAAAGTGACAACGAGTATTTGTTGACATTACAAAAGTGTCAACGAGTGTTCGTTGACATCGCAAAATTTAGATATTGATATTGAACACTTTTACCCATAAATATAACATATTTTTAACATATATATATTTTAATCACATATATATTTATCATCATTATAAGGAACAGTAGAAAGGTAAATTGGATCAGAAGGTCACAACATTAAGAGGGATCATCATGTCGGAGTTAACTCCTCCTTAATTGTCCAAATTGTTTACTAGGGGACGCTCTCCCTACACTATAAATACTGGGCGACTTCTTGCCTCGTTCTCTTTTTCATTTCTTCATTTTCAGCGAACAGATCTACAATGTAAGCTCTCGCAGAAGATTGCGTCTTCCCACTTGTGGGAGACGCCATGAGCATTATACACACGTACACGTAGGTACGAACATTCACTAAAATACAAACTCTCTACGTTCACGCACAAACACAAATGTCAATGTCTATGTCGATTGCAAAATTGTGTTGTTTAATACATATATTTGTTGATATATATATATATATATATATATATATATATATATATATATATATATATATATATCGGTCTTGTTGGTTTTCTTTACACTTTTTTATGGTGGATTCAATCCCTGAGTCCGCCATGTTCTTGTAGTGGACCTTCTTCTCGCAGGAATAAACTCACGTGTTCCTAATTTAACAACACGTAAACTTCCGGTCCGCTACAATCATTTCGACTGAGAGCCAAATACATTCTTATTGTTTAATGTAGAGTTCAATAAGGTTATAACACATTTTGGAGAATTCCAGTAAGATATCTTTAATCGTTTTTAAGATACAACGGTTCAAAGCTTAATCTAACAATTGGACAATTTTGCTGTTACACCTGGTATAAAACACCAAAATACACATTTAAAAACAATTTCATCTTCTATTTCATTATCAAAATTAAAATATAAAAAGATTACTTTTTTTTTAGACGTTTTAGTTGACTCCTAAATCTTCTTCACAACCTCTGAATATTTAAAAAAATAAATTCAAATTCATGTAATCTTAAATATAACTATAAATGTACACACAAGTAAAACATTGGGCAGTCAGCCAAAACTTATCTCCTCTCTCCATACAAGCGATTTAATAACATCAAACAGTTGGATTTTTTATTTGTCATAGGCAAATAAATTGCACTAACACTTAAAGAAAGTCCACAATATACAAAGGAAGCAAAACTTTGAAAATTGCAGGGGCTTTTAAAAGTTACATTTTATGTATAAATCAACCAATTTATACAAAAGGATGCCAAATAAACACACAGGTAATATCAAAACGAATAATGCGGCTTCCATTATTTTCAGTTACAACCTCAGCCAACCTTAAAACATTATTAACTCTGTCAATTCGCGCATGAAACGAATCTGACACTCTTTGCCGTTTGGTCTGTTCTGAAGTCATTTACTACAATTTCCTGAAAAGTCGGTGTCTAGTATTAAAAGTCGGTCTCTATTACAGCTGACAATATACTCTTTATTATGCATTTTGTTTCACATCAGTTGGCGTAATGTTTGGTGAGAAACATTAGTTTAAATCTGATGCAATTTTTGCTCCACCATCCCGTAAATTAATAACGTTATTTTTGGTCGGTACACATGGTTGAGTTGACATCCCTGGCTTTTTTTTCTAAAGCAGTGAAATTAATACCAACCGGCCTAGATCGAGAGGTCCTTTTAAAGAACAACGTGCCACCTGGCAGGAAAGGAAAAAAACGTGATACAGGTTCGTTTCCAGTCGACATCTACATTTTTTATTAGTAGTACTTCTCATTCCAGGCTGGCTGATATTAATTTCACTGTAAGAAAATAAAAAAAAATACAAGTGTGTAAATTCAAGCACATATATCCTCTATAAATAACATTTATAGTAATAATGTCTGATAAAAAATCATTTTAACAGAGAAAGTAATAATTAAAAATAAACCTAAATAAATTGCAACTAATTGCATCGAAACTATAAGAGACGAAGCTGCGATGAAAAGCATTATATGATGGCACACCTCTTTTAGCGATTTACTATAAAAATGAAAAAAAAAAAAACAACATCTAATTGTAACCCACTGATGTTGACACATCTATATCGTTGACACATCTAACAACACGCCTATCATTTCTTAATTCACACACCACATTCTCTAGGCTCCAAGCTTTGCCTATTCTCTTTATTTCCTTTCAGCCCGTGAGCAATTATTTCACTTTTTTTAATTTTTATCCTGAACAATATACTGTTCAATATGGTATCTTGCTTCATATCCTCAGCTAGTTTGTCTTTGGACAAAATATCAGTTTTGACCCAGTGTAAGAAAGTATCTTTGAATTTTTCCTCTTCTTTCTTACTTTCAGAAGTAATGAACCTCAATCCCAACAAAACGTCTACATGCGGAATGGTATTGCCTTTCACATACTCAATATCGAAGTCAAACACCATTAAGAACCATCTTAGAATTCTAGAAGACATTACCTTAGGAAATTCCTTCCTAGAATTAAATATGAATTCTAAAGGTCTATGGTCGGACCTTAATAGGAATTTCTTTCCAATCAAAAACTGATTAGGACTATTTGCCGTCCTTCTTTCTCGATATTTGAGTAGTTCAATTCGGCTTTTGACAATTTTCTCGAAAGTTGCATAATAGGATGACCATCTTGAGCTAATATTCCTGAAATTGATTGTTCACTTGTGTCAGTTGTTATTACCATTTTCTTTTTAGGGTCGAATATTTTTAATTATTTTAAATTTTTAAATGCCTCTTGTTCTTTTGTCCAAATAAATTCTACATTCTTTTTCCTCAAAGAAGCAAAAGGTTTAGTCAATTCGGAGTATCGTCTGCAGAAATTTACAAGTCTTAAGAAAGATTCCAATTCTTTTTTGTTCTTAGGTTCTTCAATTTTCAATATTTTGTCAACGATTGGTCTGGTTATATGCTTTCATTAGATATGGAATATACACAAAATGATATTTATTTAGTGTTGTGCACACATTTTTTTTTGTTAATTGTTAATCCAGCATTTTTTAACTTATTCAAAACCATACTAGTTTCCCATTTTAATTCTTCGTCGATAATAGCACCAGCACAAATGCTATTCTGGTAGCATATTGTATTTTTCATCTCGCTACCAATAACTTGCTCTATAGACCTTTGAAAAATCGCACTTGCTGTTTTAATTCCATACGTCGTTCTTTTCCATCTTAACAAGCCTATTGGCGTGTTTATTGTTATGATTTCTTTAAAATTTCTGCGTATCAACCTCATGTCATTTCCCGGATCTAGTTGCATGTCCAATAAAACATTATTGATTCGAATTTTTAATAAGACTTTTTCATTTTTTTTTTCAGTGAAAAGGCGTTCATACTTATATCCTCTTCATTTTGTTGAACCGTCTTTACGTTTCTCTTTTTGGATTTACACATACGTTTAAAATGATTCAGTTTGAATCACTTTGCACATTTTTTTATATGCTGGACATTTTTATTTTTCTCTTTGATGTCGATATCCACAAAAAGTACACATTAGTTTTTTTTCTTTATCGTGTTATGTGTCCGTTTCCTCTACCGGACCCGTAACTTTTGTTCTATTAAATTTCCGAATTCTTGTTGCTGAACAAATTCGACACACTGTTCTAGAAACAACTTTCCCAGTTGTAATTGCATAAGAATATGCTGATACTTCTCATTTTAAAGGACATTTACCAATTTCATTTGGATCAAATCATCTTCGATTGACTGGTTTTCAGATTCCAGTTTCTCAAATTCACAGTATTTAGGGCCCCGTTTTAAATGAATGGACATATTCGATAACTGGTTCATTCATTTTTTGAGAAATCTTCATAAACTTAGCTCTTTCGGAATTCACTAGTTTTTCCTTGGGTGCTATGTTTCTCACTATTAGTTGACTTATATCGTCAAACGTCATTTCCTCCAACTGTCTTGTGTGTTCAATTGCCGATAATTTTATAATAGCCTCACAACCAGCAATTGCCAAGAATAGATCAGTTATTTAGTTTTCTTCTCCGATTGATCCTTTAGATTTTTTGTTCTAGGTTTGGCTGCTAGTATCCTTGTGTGTACAGTGTACTCATAATTATCCAATGATAATTGCTCACTGGGTTCTTTAGATATCGGCGACGCTATTGTAGTGTAGTGTTACTAACTCACGGAAAGTAGTATGTACTTAACTGCCCACGGGTAATAGCTGTAGCTATTTATAGTCTTTGTGACTTCATATGTAAATGAGTCACCTCAAATACATAAAAGAAAGGGTGGGAAGGGCAAGGATAAGGAAAAGAAAATGTCTCATCGTAAAGTGGTGGATTGAAAAACATAACTGGTTAGTTCATTTTTGTTTCTTTCCTTTCT
This sequence comes from Acanthosepion esculentum, assembly GCA_964036315.1. Classification (NCBI taxonomy): domain Eukaryota; kingdom Metazoa; phylum Mollusca; class Cephalopoda; order Sepiida; family Sepiidae; genus Acanthosepion; species Acanthosepion esculentum. Next base: position 26,776,168 of record OZ038481.1, on the reverse strand, counting down.
TTCTTCTATTGGGCTGTACAAACGGACATTTTCAAAGTTTATATAAATATATACAAAATATATCAAAGAAAAGAAAGAGAAGAAAAAGGATAAGAAAGAACTACTCAACATAAGGTGGTGGAATAAAAAATATAACAACAAAAAAGGATAACCTGTTATCCCACTTTACTCTCCAGGTCTCAGTCAGGGATAAAAACATAAGTATGTGAACAAGGACTAAAAAATGGGAGAAAAATGCTACCAGAGAAGCAGCAGTATGAATCACAGATAGATTCCATTTTGAATGAACACTTAATGTTTCTGCTTACAGAGGGACACCTTCTTAGATTTAATACAAATGGTCTCAAGAACTCACAATTGGTAATCTGAATGCCCCTCTTTTTATTCATTGTGCACGTGATTTTATGTTTTTGTCTTTGAGTCTGAAGACTGAGGAGTAATAACAAATTAGCCTGTTTATCATGTTTTTGTTATTTTGCTTCATTTTTCAATCCACTATTTTATGCTGAATAATTTTCTTTTTGTTTTCCTCGCTTTTCTTCCTGTATTGTTTTATGTACTTTTGTATATATATTGTTGTAATGGAATGTCCCACATTCCCTATCGCCTAATGTGGCCTGACTATATAAGTAGATAAATATAGTAAGCACAGGATATGCCTGGCGTGCTTGCTTCGGCAATTAGTTAGAGATTCATCTCCAGCTGTGCTGGTTGAACTCTCTGCCTACGGGCAGAGAGGAACCCAGACGCGGCTATGACGAAGCTGCCCTTCGACATAGCCGCGTCTGGGTTCCTCTCTCATCTGGGGTGGTAGACAGCTACCCGACCTCGTATATACAGGGTCTACGGGGAATTTTTGCCCGAGAGGTAAGGTAAATAACCTTGTTTCGGCAATTAGTTGGAGATTCGTCTCCAGCTGTGCTGGTCAAACTCTCTGCCTCCGGGCAGAGTGGTTCCCCCAGACGAGTCTATGTCGAAGGGCAGAATCTCATCTCGGGAAACAACTACCCGACCCCGTTTTATACGGAGTCTACGGGGACTTTTTAGCCGAGCCTACAGGCTTGGATACGCCACGTTAAATTCGGCCTTGTGTCACATCTGACTGCGTGGGGCGGTTGGTAAATATCCTTGCTTCGGGAATTACTAGCTTGCTAACCGATTCCCCGTCTTTCAGTAGTGTATTCTCTTTTACAATAAACCTCTCTTTCTTTCATCTACGCGCGTGTTACTGTTCCTTTCACTCGAGTACCACCTTTGTCTGTTTGTAACCTTCTTTAAGGATGCAAGATATATATACTTGTAGCGGACCGTGGGGGTGAGGTGAAGATGTGAAGAGATATCAGAAGGTTAAACTTTCCTGCTGGCCGGTCCAGCTACATGAGAATTGTCGGGTTTTAATTAAGTCCATAGAAGACAAACAAGACCGATATACATGGGTAAACAAATATATATTAATAACGAGTTACACAAAGACATGAAAAGTTACATAGTGTTTGTATGGAGAAATTATGTGTGTGTATTGTAAGTGTTCGTACGTACGTGTATTGTTCTTAGCGCGTTCCCGGAATTTGGGAAACGCTGTATCTGTGAGAGGTCACATATTGGTGTAAGTGGAAAAAGAACGATTTTACCTCGTCTCCGTGCGAGGTAGTGGCCCAAAGCCTGAGTCGGAAAAGAGAGAGAGAAAGAGAAGGGTCAGCTAGTATTTATAGCCAGGGGAGAGAGAGACCTCTGTTGAAGGATTAAGGAACTGAGGAGGAGCTAACTCCGATATACTTTTCAAATGTCCATTTTAAAACCCTAATAAAATTTTGTACCCAACATAGATTCTTTAAATATTTGAAACCTTAACCATCAAATCAAAAAATTTGAAACTAAACAAAAGCTTTTTTAATATTGGAATTCCGGCTTTTAAAATGTATTCTACAACTGGTGACACGTTTAGCCAATGAAGAATTTTGCTGTCACATATCTATGACGTCACCATAAAATATATCAACCACACCCAGTTTTAAAATAATGAATTTGAATATAGGAAAAATGTCTACATAACCCCGGATCTCGAAAATGACCAGTTGTATTGTTGAAAGTGCTTGATTACTAACACTCAGACAAACTCTATACTTGTTAAGCATGAATGTCAACTTCTTTTTGTGTAAACAAGGAAAATAACGCGACAATAAATATATCCACTTTACATGACATTTTCTATTATTTACACCAGACACATTCACGTCCTGTTAAAATGCACAGCTGAGCTGAAAACATCCTGGTTGATTGAAGATTTTTCTTGCACAATTCTTTCACCATTATGAGAAACACTTAGCATACAAGAGACAATATAACACATATTCTTGGGCGTTTATCTCTTCATTTGACTGAAAGTTTATTTTTCAAAAGTTACACCTTCAATGGATTTGAATTCTATTTTTATATATCTGTTAAGCTGACCAAAAAAGATCATTTTAGTTTTTGCATTAGACAGGATTAGGAGAATTTAGTTTTAACTAACTTTAAAAAAAAAAAGATTGTTTTTTATTGTCTCAATATCAATATGCATTTTAAAATATTTTGTCAAATTTTATGTATTTTTTTTACTGATTCTGATATTGAAAATTAGAGAAAATATGCAGCATTTATCTTTTATGAAAGGAAAAAAAAGAGGCTCAAATGCAAAAATAAAGTTGTGATTGATCGATCAAAAGTGATTTGCAGAGATTTCTAGCTGAATGATGTTCCAAGGTCACTAGAAGTTGAAATCAAGACATTATTTCAGAATAATCAATGCCAGGGATAGACAATGTCTACAAAATATCTAATGAAATGTTGAAAATCATTTGCACCAATTTGATTATGTTAGTCACTTTAATGTGTGGCTTCCACACAAATCTTACTGGGCCAGATTCAAAGTGTAATTTACTACTTAAAAATAATGAGACTGTTATTTTTTAAAAATAAATTTCAAAGAGCAATGAAAAGTAGATACTTTACAACAATATTGTAACTAAGAGATCATAGAGTAAGTGAAATGAACTGCTTCTAACTGTACCAAAGGATTGAAAGGAAGTAATGTTGCTAAATTAAAGACAATAACTGACAAAAAACCTTAGAATTTAAGAGGAAGAATGTTATATTCCATCAGAATAATATTAAACCATGTGCTTCTTTTGTGGACAAGTCAGAATTCTTAAAATTACTATTTACTTACTCCGGCCAAAAGAAAATTGTCTAATGAAGAAATAATAATAATAATATAATTGCTGGAATGCTACAAAAGACACCTAGAGCATTTGTGAGAACTTTGATCTTCAAAAATTTAAATGCTATGTCAATCTCTATCTACTGTCTTGCTGATTACTCTTCTATTGTTGTTCTTCCTTAGTAATGTATCTGTTTTCTCATTTTTTCACACCCAGTAACCCCTTGTGTCTTAGTGACTTTACTGCCTTGCTTGGGGTAAATCCAATAAAAAAAAGATGGAATTATGAAGTTGCCAAAAAGATTATAGAAAATAATGAAAAAAATCAGTAAATGAGTTCATTAAAGTTAAATTGGAAAAGAAAAAATATATTTTTAAATTGATAGAAAATGGTTGTCAGCAAAAGATACAGCTCAAGTTCTGAGCTGCATATTAGGGTTATCAAAATCAAGCATGTGCAGAAATATAGTTACCTGGGTAGTGTAGTAACAGATGATGGAAAGTGTAACACATAAATGGAAATAGTGAAAAAGGCCTTCCAGAAACTAAGCAAAATATTAAAAGATAGGAAAATTTTGTTAGAAACAATGAAAGTGTCAAACTGCTATGTAATATTCAATTTCTTATATGGCAGTGAATTAACAATCTTCTGACAGATAAAGAGAATTTAGGGTGCAACAGAAATGTGGTTCTACCAATGAATGCTGAGAATACTATGGACAGAACATATGAATAATGAGGAAGTTTTCAGAAGAATAGGAACTACAAGGAAACTGCTGTGAGCAGTCAAAAAGATACATCTGTTTGATTGATATTTTTTTACATTTTATCAACCCTTTGTGGTTTACTTAAAGCTGAAACATATTTTAGATTGTAGGAAGCTGCTTACAGTACCTGGTGTTTTCAAAGCATGCTCCCATTTAAGTACCAACCAGGCTTTCTGCTGCTTAACTTCAGTTATTGAATGAGAACTGATGTTTTCAAGATACAGATGAAGTTTCTGGGATACATAATGAGGAAAGAAGGTTTGGAGAATTTTAAACTCATAGAAATAGGAGAAAATGTGTGTTACTTCAAAAGTTTGTTTGAATGAATGGCAATAGAAAGACAACCTGGGATTTTAAAAGGGTAAACGTTAGTTACAGTAACAAAAGATAAGAAATTGTGGAGAGTTATGATTACCCATGTCCTGGAAGGACATAATTCTATTCTTGTCATTCAATGATAATTAATAAAGTCTAATACCAAACTGTTATTTAAACAAACCAAATTTATATATATTTTTTACTTTCAATACATATGACAGTGGCAACTCCGGGGGTCATGCTTGTCTGGCTCAGCCTGAGCGAGTCAACATTCAAGTATATTTATTTCAAAGCAACAAAAATTCTTTGTAGTACATTGTTTTCATTCTTGACTTCAGCTGCATCCAAAATTAATTGTTTTAACTCTATGCCTCAAAATATTCACCAAAATACATTTTGTTGATACTGTTCATAATAAAGAAGAAAAGAAAGAAGAAAGAAAGAAAGAAAGTAAGTAAGTAAAAAAAGAATGAAATAAAATTAACATAGCTAGTCGGGCTGCATTCCTTACAAACTAGAGAGACATACTTAATAAACAATGTATTTCTTGCTTTAATTTTATAAATAATCTTTTAGAAATCTCAAATGACTTGTATGCCTTATTTTTCAAAGAACACATTTTTATTTCAACTTATTGTCTTCAAATGTCTATTTTAAATAATTTATTCCATACAGCATAAGTTTTGTTAGCAGAATGTATCAATTGAGAAAATACAAATTAAATTAAGCTGACTTAAAAATCATTGAAAATCAAACACAGTGGTAGCTTGAACTCATTGACTGAAGGGTTGGAGTAAGGAGTGTGACTGGGGTAGTGTTGAGGAAATATGGTATCAGTCAGCAGTACTGACCCAATAGTGTCCAATAAATTAAGAGTTCATAAAAATTCATAGATAGAGAGATACATACATAATGCATAGAGATATATACAAACACTCACTCAAGATAAATACAGAGGTTTTACATGTCTGGAAATTTTTTTAAAAATAAATGTTTATTTTTATAGAATTATTACAATTAACATTAAAATACCAAAATGTTTTTTTTTAATTTCATGCCCAGAGATTTTTAAAAATTATATATTTTAGTTAGAGTAAAGGAATCATCTTAGCATCTAAGTTATAGCAATAATAAATTTTGTTAAAGATTGTAATAAGCCCAACAAACATTGATGACCTAGAGTCACCACTGACATATGACCATAATTAATTAAATCAGTCAGTCTTTGTTTATTTCATTTCTAGATAGATGTTAAGTAGCACCCCATTTTGATAAATTTGGCGACCAACATTTGTATACTTCATCATTTCAATTCTGCTATGCATGTTAAACAGAAATGCTAAATAATAAAAGAATAAATAAGAAAAAATATTAAACTCCTCTGCAAAAAATCAAGACACACAGTTGCACACACAAATAAAAGATACTACATAAACATTATTTTAAAAAATAACGTTGTTACACCATTTCAAAATTTTACTAAACTCCCCAATTGTCTCGACCTACCATGATGATGATTTAAGAAAGTTGTAAGCTTGAACCATATTTTCTGTATTTTTATTCAGAAATGAGCTTTGGACAATTTCTCACTGAATTTCCTCTTTGTCTGAGAAGGATTATTTGTAATTTGGAAAAGTCTATCATTAAAATTAATCAACACAAAATGTCTGTCGTTTTTAACAGTATTTGCCTTAAAAAATAGTCTGTATCTACTTCTTGGTTGCATATTTGTTCTTTTTTTTTGCACAAGGTTACAAATATGAAACACCAAGTGACTATCAAATTCAAATTCGCTAGTAAGACAAACACCATAATGAGGTGCCTTAACTAATCTGGTATACAACCTCAAGGTTTTAAATTTAATACTTAAGTGTTTTATCCATGATTCAAGCAAAAATGATGACTTGTACAGCTTGCTCGAATTCTAAATCTAATTAAATAAAATATAGGGAGCATTTGACTTTTGTTAATACCCATGATGATCATGACTAAGGTCAGCACCCTATATGATAACCTCAATATACAAATTCTGGTACACAAAATGATCTTTATAGTATGCACCAAGATGACCAAAAACATCTACATGAAATTCAGTTGGCCAACGAAGACATAATTGATGACAAGCCTTAAATATAACCAGTAGAGAACAACTGAAATCTAGATCCCCTCAATCAAGATCTTATAAAAGAGAAAGAGAAAAAGTAACAGAACAGGCATATAAAAGAAGTAACTGATCTAACAAGGGCATCAAACCTCTACTATATCTCCAGAGATATAGGCATATGCAAATTTAAATATTAGCGTAGAGATGTAGGAAATTTGTTTATCTTGGTTTTTTTATATTAAAAATCCAAACATCGGAATTCCAAACTATAATAAAATAAAAAATAAAGAAAACACGGGTATACCTGTTAAATAAATCATTTGTATTTACAAACATATGAAAAGAGTAAAAAATGATTAAAAATAGTCTTTAGTTGCGTTAAAATCTCTGGGTAGTTAGTCCACAGAAAAAGTTGCAGTTTAGAAAAGACTTAAATAGTTGATTCACAGAAAAAATCTGTGATTGAGAAAAAACTTTTATCATTAATGAATATTCGCTGACCATCTTTGTTGTTGTTGGAGATGATTCATTTGAAATCACTGACTCTCTATTGTTGGAGAGGATTTGTTTGAAGTCACTGACACATGTTTTTTTTAGCACATATTGTGGGGACCGAAAAAAGGTATGTAGACACATTTTCTCTTCAGCTTGGTGAGAGTCACATATTTGCTCTGTTGAAAGTTGAAATCTGTGGGTTTTATAAGAATTTTTTCTCAATAGTAGGCTCAAGAAAAATAGGGTTCTCGTTTTCTCTGATTGGTCAAATATTTCACATAATGATGTTAATTTCTAGCCAATAGACACTTTGAAATGGTGTGTGTTGTATTGTGGAATCTTTTAGGCATGTTTGTAATATTGTCTGTTATTGGGTAGAAAATAAAGTTTGGGCGTGTTTTAATATTGTATATATGTATGTAATTTTGTTGGAAATAGGTTTTATTTCCTCTAGAGACTTTAAATAACAGAACAGTGGTCTCAGTATATCAGTCTCTGTGTATGAATATTTACTACACTGCAAGACTTTACAACACTTAGGATTCTTAATTTTAAAAAAAGAAAGAAAATATTAAATGAGGTAATGCTTATATCTTAATGTGGGATACATACAGTTTCTCTTATTGCAAAAAAATTTGGCTTTAAGTGAATTTATTTATCTATCTTACACATTTTTAAGTCTACCATTCATCTATGCTTTGACTATTGCTGCCACATCTGGTCTTGTGCTTCTGTTATTCATTTAGAGATCCTTGATAAGATACAAAGAAGATTCTGCAATATTATTGGTTCTGATCTGGCATCTCAGCTCCAGTCACTTTTCCACCACCATAACTGTTGTGGCCTGTTTAGGGGCCAGAAAGAAAGACATGGAAGACAAAAGTAGGTTTAACAAGTATATTGAAGATATATACAAAGCAAGAGTGTTAGTAATAAGTAGATAGAGGTGCATGTCCGAACGGTAGGTTAGCACTGTGACTGCTGCCCTGCTCACTGACTGCCCCACAGTTAGTATTTATGAGAGGAGGAAGAGTTCATTCTACTGTAGGAGGGTTTACTACAACAATATCATACCTTCCATGTGCTTTTTCTATAAATAATTTCATGGCAATTGTTCTGACAAACTTTCCCCTATGGTACCTAAACATTAGTAATTTAAATGCAGTGGTGGCAAAGTCTCATCATTTTACGGTTGAAATGGCTAGATGTTACTGTAAGTTCTATGCTAACAGTTTCTTCTATCTTACTTCTTGCTTGTGGAACTTTCTTCTAGCTTTTTGCTTCACAATAAACTATGATCTATTTTTTATTTTAATCATTTCACCTCAAGCAATGCAATAAAACCACTAAGATGCAAGAGGTTACTTAGCATGAAAAAACAAAAAATAAAACACTATTAATGAGAGAGAACAATCTGAACTCCTTGTTCTCATTATCCTTGCCTTGGCCTGTGTCACTTCTTCAATTTTAATGTTTGCGGGTTTCATCTAACATTGACATTCGGACAATAAATGGCGACTTCAACGTCATCTGACATGGCCAGGCAGGATATCAGCTGATGAAGCAAACGAGGCAGCAGTCAATATGGCCGCTCCAATAACTTGTTATTTATTATTGCAAAAATAAAATAATTGTGGCACAAAGCCAAAAAGGGGGGAGAGGTTGAGGCTGGTCAAAACTAACTATCCTATAGTTAATCAGATTCACAACCAATCCATACATTACAGTTTACTTAGTGACTTTATTGCCTTGTTTTGGGTGAAATTATTTTTTTTAAAAAGAAGGAAAATAACAGTAAACTATTTTGGTATAAGTTGAGTGGAGGATTAACCTAAAAAAGAAATCAAGGAGAAATAAAACTTCTTTCAGAGAAATAAAACTTCTTTCAGAGAAATAAAGAGAATGTGTGTTTTTATAACCTAGATATAACTTATATACATATAACCATTTTAACATTTCTATTTTCCTCTCGTATCCAGCTTGGCCTACTTTTTCCCTTTTGATTGCCAGTAGTCAGCTACATAGTCTCTTGTAGCTAATACACAACAAATTCCTTACAGAAACTTTTCCTGTTTTGGGCTTTGTGATTTGGGCATTATCAGTAAAAAGATAACCCAGGATAACCTTTGCTATGCGCAGTCCTTCCCATCAAAATAATCTCTTATTTCAAATTTCATTGTTATCATACAATAATAAGAAAAAGGCTTACCATTTTCCCTCTTACTTTTACATCAGCTCCAGTCATTATATATCCCAGAAGAATCTTTTTCTTTTTTGTATTGTGTCCCTTCAGGATGCAGGTGATTATAGTTCTCCACAACTTCCTACCTGTTGTAGCTCTAAGCAATGTTTGTCACCATACTATCCATTCCTATTCATGTTCTGCCACCCATTTACACAAGCTCATTAGGTGTGTTATTTATTGTTTTTCTTTACCCTTCTTGCATTTAATATATCTTGTGAGTTTCAAATTTTTCAAGCCCTCTTTCCTCATTATGTGTTGCAGGTGAACATTTAGTTAATATATATATATATATATATATATATATATATATATATATATATATATATATATATTTTAATTTTTACCCAATACAATTCCAAAAGCCACTCAAGGTAGAGGATTATTGTGTGGTGTTGTATGGGATAAGGAAGAACAGGCGGTGAGACTTAAAGATGTCAAGATTGTAGTAATTAGGAAAAGATCATGTATTCTGTTCAACAAAGCAGAAATTCTTGGGAAGAAGCTGTCTGAATGGAACTTACTTCTTACTATAGGAATACAAAGGGAATGGGTATTGTAGTGATATGTAAATGAGGTACTGTATAAAAGGCAGTATCGCTATAACTATGGGAAAGTTATCTTCTCTTGATGAGACTACATCTATCAAAGAGAATACCTATCATAACAATATGGTGTTGCCAATCACAATGAGGGATCCTGAGCATGTGGAAACCTGGCTTAGGTGTTTTGCAGCATTGGCGAGAGTAAAAAAAGTTAAAGGACACCAAAGCTAATGGAGGAGAAAATGAAGTTATGGACTTGTTTTTGGCCTCAGCAGGGTGTGGGGCCATAAAAAAACTCTATCCCAATGTGTTGGAAAATTTAGCATAGGAAAAATTGCTGCCATCATAAAAGCAAATATACAACCAAAAACAGATTGGTCATAGCAGAAAGAACTAAATTTCTTGAAAGTAGACGAAACTGTTATGCAATATGTACAGTGGTTGAAAGAAGCGTTAAGATACTGTGAGTTTGAAAGAATGGGTTTGGAACAAATGTCTATTGAAGAGGGACTAATTTTGCTAAGACTGATTGAAGGAATATTTGAGATCTCAAAGAAGAGTAAAATTCTTGTCAGAGTAAGAAAAAGTATTAAGCAAAGTTATTTGATATATTGACAATATTTGTTCTTTGGGAATCAATGTAATTGAACCTAAAAGACAGGAAATTCACTGAAATTGATTAAAAAATTAATAAAAGGAATACAAAACACTTGTCATGTTTTGATAACATTAATGTTACAAGAAAGCACCATTCCCAGAAAAAATAATTCTTGAAATGGAAATTACAAGAAGAAACATGGAATGGCTAAACATCCAGTTCATTTCTATTCTTTAATAGCATGAAAATTTAAATATTTGGTAAAATTATATGTATGACATAGAGGTTTTAATGGTTAATATGGTACAACTTTAAAAAATAATTGACAGAGTGATGGCTGTACTATGGGGGTTGTATTATACTCAAGGATGTAATTTATTCACTGTTTTTAACTTCAGAAACACGGGTCATATTATACTCAAGCCGTATTCTACACAAGATAATACAGTAATTGAGATATGTCTTGTACATAGCATAAAACAGGTTAGCAAGATTGTGTTATCCCAAACATCCAATGGAAAAGTCCTACCTTGAAATTTATTTTTTTTAAATTCTGTCTTTTTGCTCAACACAAACACACATATATCAGGAGAGAGACTATAATATCTGTCTGTATATTTTGTGTTTATATTAGAAAGACTGAGAATCAAACCGGAAGGAGAGAAACAAACAAATATCCAAGATATAGTAACTTACTAAGCACAAAACATAATGACAAAATTCCAAAATAATGTAGAAAAACAAAAATAAAGAAACAAGAAATCCTCTCAGAGAACAAGTGCTTGCACTAAAGATAACTTAGGATGAGTAAAATGTGATAAGCTGCCTGCTGGTGCCTGTCAAGTTTTTGGCAAAGAAAAGGGTTTCCCACTCATAGCCACCTATGTGAGTACTGTATTAAACAATTTTGGTTATGGCATCTTTCTGCTAATACTATTATACTAATGCTTTCCTTTATGGTACCTAGGCTTTATGAATTTAAGTGCAGTACTAGATTGGCAGTAAGGTCTCATCGTCTTACAATTGAAATGCTGTAAGTTCTTGTTAACAGTTTCTTCTATTGCATTTCTTACTTGTAGAGTTCTCTTCCGGCTTCTTGCTTCCCAGTCAACTTTGATCTTCAAAAATTTAAATGTAATATCAATCATTATCTTCTGTCTTCTTAATTCTTGTTCTTTTATTTTTCTCTCTCTTTAATAGTGTTTTTTTTATATATTGCCTAACACTCAGTAACCCTTTGTGTCTTGCCCATTCTGAATATGACAATAAACTACATCGGCATCCTGAGTAAGACAATAAAATATATCTGACAGTAAGGCCTCTGGTCAGGAGTTTTTGAGGAGTGTGGAACCACCACTTAATTGCTGGTGTTCCCAGGTTCACCCTGACCTGGGGTGGTAGCACCTGTTAGGGTCCCAGCTATGGGCAAATAGTTAACCCCAAATTGGGGTCAAAACACTATGAAAGTGTAAAAATAGGTTTTAGTACCAGCAATACATTTTTGTAAAAAATTATTACCAACAATGAATTTTTGAAGGAAAAAATTATTACCAGCAACACATTTTTGAAAAAACAAAATATTATCAGCAATACATTTCTGAAAAAAAAAATTACCAGCAATATATTTTTGAACAAAAATATTACCAGCAATAAAAATCTTGTCAGCATTAAATAACCCATTGAGGTTGATATGCTGTAAAACAAAACAAACCAAACCAAACCAAACCTTTGTGTCTTAGTGGTTTTATTGCCTTGCTTGGGGTGTAATGATTAAAAAAAATACAAGTCTTTGATATTTAACAAGAATCAGCTTGTTTGACACTTGCTAAATCCTAGGGATATTCATTTCCCTACACTAAATAAAATAATGATTTCCTTTTTTGTAAATGTTTCACTTTTAAACAAATATAGTTACAACATTTTTAATCAGACTTGTAACCATTTATTTTATCTGTTATTTATACTGACTGAGGTAATTAAATAATCACATCACATCTTCTCTCTTACTTGTTATAATAAAATCAAAAAGCTGAATTAGTCAAATAAAGCTTCATGAACTGCTACTTAGTACTGTTGCTATTGTAGTGCCTTAATAAACATAGCAACTATATCACACTGACTAATGTCTTTGTAGCTTTTGTTCTTTCTAAAAGACAATTTTGATTGGTTGTTTTTGGTGATATTTCTCTTTATTCTCTTCAGCTGTTGCAAAAGTACCCAGTATTATCTTTAACACAAATGTTAGAGATATCTTAGAAGTATATTTGAACTTTATTCAGCTCTTTATTGCTTGTGTAAGCATAATCTATAAGAATTGTATTTTCTGTATTTAGTAGTATGAAAAAAAAATAGTAAGTAAAACTAATTTCCTCATCATTGCTGTTGTTATCACATTTTGGCCATCATGATCTGTAGCTTTCTTCAGGTTTCTGTCAATCTGACTAACTTTCAGGGAATTTTGAACTGAATCTTTTATTCAATCTACAGGAGTAGATTGCTCTCATTCCACTGTCCTTGTCTTGAAATATCTTCCCTTGTTCTTTATTTAGTACTGCTCAGTGATTGCTAGTCCTGTTTACAGAGAGTCTCAGTCTGTACTACCCAGCTCAGGGATTGAACTCACAATTACTATACCACTAAATTCACAAACAAAAATTTGAATCCACTAAGCTATTGTCCCATGGGACAATCCTGAAGCTAGAATTTTGAGCCTTAAATCTAATCTCTTTATTACAAATTAATTCAACATGTTTAAAGTGTTACTACACTACAGAGACCAATTGGTTCATTTGAATGATGCATTGGAACAGAAAAGGCTGTTTTCTGTACAAGGCAGTAGACTGGTGATTTTTTTATGTGACAATTTCTATTCTCATGCTGCAAATACAATCCAAGAAATGATTGTGGAATTAGGCTTCAGACCCATTACTTTCAGACATTTGTTTGTTTTGAAAACCAAAAAATATGAAAAATTATTAATTTGCTGTAAATGTTTAATAAAAGCAGGATATTTCTTTTGAGTTGTTTGGTATTTTGAATTGAAAGATTTTTCCAAAAATTAATTAATTATTTGTCTTTCATTTAGTTTATTGCTTGCTTAGAATACAAATATAATTAGAAAGTAAACCATGAAGATAGGAAACTACAGATAAGGACTCTGTTTAATTACGACAGCTTTGTAGGCAGGAGTGGCTGTTATGAATAAGTATAACCTTTGATGTGCATATATTTATTATATAACATCTAGCCGTTGGTCTTAAGGTGAAAATCAGAGTGAATCTTCCTTAGTATTGAGAACATGTCTTGATTGTAGGATCAGACACATTGATGGTTGTTTGATACCTCCTTCCTAAGATCAATGGTGAAAAAAGGCTTTGAGTGAGTAAAACCTGAGGGTCTTGGCAAAGATCACCCTTCTTTGGACATTGTGGACTGATGCCACAGAATCACAAAGAACTGTACCAAATAACAGAAACCACATCACTTGTGGACTACCAACAGCAGCAACAACTAAAATGGATAGTATATGTTGCTCAAAGAGAAAATAATGACATAATCAATATGTTAACATTCCACACCACTTGAAATAGAAAGTTCAGAAGGAAACCCTCATCAATACTGGAAAGAGCGGTAAAAGCTACTGGACTTGAGAAACCTGTTTTCCTAAAAATAGATTTTATTAATTTCAACTGAAAATAGTTATGGCTGCTTGGTCACTGAATGCCAAATGTTTCCTTGTAGGAAAATGGTAGTTAATATTATCATTACCATTAACATTGCCGATATTTATTTTTGCTTTATCCTAACTTTTCAGCCACTGAATTCCCCGGGTTTTCGTCAGATGTCTGTTGTATTTGGCAATCTTTCAAGAAAGTCAAACAGAACTCTTTCTTTTATCCACAGGGTTATGTTGTTCTAATTCTTTTAGCTGTCGAGTCTGGTGTTTCTTCTAAATGAATTTCCCAATTTATCAATTCTTTATGATGCCAATTTGTCTTTTCACTAAGCCAGTGTATATTTCATTATTGCTTTACATAATCCAGTTGTTGAACTGACAACATTCAAGGAACCAAATGAGCTTCAACCACTATTTTTATCTACTTGCTCTTATCATCTAAGAAAATACTTATTGAAAAGAAAACATTAATATAAAAACTGGCCAAGCTCATCTAACAGGATAAACAGAAAACAGATAAAATTACCGATATGTAAATTTGAATAAGAAACAGGATGTTTCTCTTGAGTTGTTTTTGATATTTTTTATTTAAGGAGTTTCACTGTAGTAGATCTGTTAATTAGTTGTCTTTCATTTAGTAATTTTGCTTTCATAGATAGAATAAGAATAAAGTTAGAAAGAAAACCATGAAGGCAGGAAACTACTGATAAGAACTCTGTTTAGTCATGACAGTTTTAGTAGCCTAACTGGTTCATGCATGACACATGAAAGATAAACAACCAAGGTATGAGATGTAAGTTTAAATCTCAAACACCAGTATTTGTTTATTCTGAATTGTCAGTTTAGTTTACCCAATCAGGCCCAGAATATACACTGGTATGCCAAAAGTCATGTGTTTGTAGGTGAAGGTAATGGTATATAGCGCCACTGTACCTTGACATCATGGCAATGCCTAAACCAATATCAGTTGTTCTCTGACAACTGGTGAGTTAGTGGGAACACTATCTAGGCTGCTCATGGTAAGTTGATATGAATTATCAGAATTCAAGCAGGGTATGACAATGTTTGCCAGACAGATGGGACATTCAATTTCTGAAATTGCGGGGACAGTTTACCATCCCTTAATCTTTAGCATCACATATGTACTAAGAATACTGATGGAAGGCATTACTAGTCTCTGTGGACAATGCAGCTGCCAACTATGGGTCCTTAATTATAAAGGCCAGAGGTACCTGGCTAGAATTGTCTGCAATTTCACACAAGTGTCACTGGTTCAAATCCCATCTACATTCAATGAAGGAGGTACCAGGCACATATCCAATAGGTCAATTGACCATTCTTTAGGTTCTTTAGAATATAGAAGCAGAAGACCTACTATGAAACTGAACAAAGTGCTTCCTATTGGCTTCTGACATTGCTAATTGGATCCTGGAGGACAGGTAACATGTAATCTGGTCCAATGACTCATGGTTCCAGTTCTTTTGGCTTGATGGCATGATTTGGGTGTGGTTTAGACACCATGATTCCATGGAACTCAGTTGTCAACAAGCCACTGTGCAGGCTGATGGTAAAGTTATGGGAATATTAGCTGTTTCCTTATAAGGAACCATTTGGTTTTCATTGACTGAGCAGCCAGCATTAACATCAGTTGAAATTTATAAAATCTTTCTATTAAAACAACTTTTCAGGAAAATATGTTTCTCAAGTGCAGTTATTATTATTAATCTTTCTTGTACTGATGGGGTTTTTTATTCCAAGCCTTTTGTTTAAAGTAGTGTGGAAAGTCAACACCTTCATTATGTCACTATTTTGTCTTCAGCTCACATGTGATATCCATTTCAGTGTTGCTACAGCTGCTGAAAGTCCTCAATTCATGTTGTTTCTTTTATTTGGTACAATTCTTTGTGATACTGTAGTGCCAGTTGACAAGATTCATTGGGTCCACAGGTCTGCCTAAACATGTAATTAACTGGTAACTTTTACATTGCAGAACTTTGTAATCATTTGTGGACTGCATGTACTCCAATAGCAAAGAGTTCCCA
>OZ038481.1:26720182-26755182 GCA_964036315.1 Acanthosepion esculentum | reverse complement strand
TAACTGCTTGGGAAATACCAGGTGCTGTAAGCTTGGATGTGTAAGTGGCGTAATTGGAAATCGGAGAGCTGAGTTCTAGTTCTAGTCAGGTTCATTATGTTCACTTATATGTGGATACTCTTGGGAAAGGTATGAATCCATCTCTTCTCCATCCAGATGTGAGTTAATTAATAGGTATTGTATCAGTAAATCATTATTATCTCCCAAAAAATTCTTACAATCTAAAAATATTTTTTGGTTTTAAATAATCTGAAAAAGTTTCATAAGCTGTAAAAAAAAAACAATTCAATCGATGCTATCTTCAGAGACTTTGCCTAATTTCATCTCTGGCTAATCAGTGACAACATCATACCTCTTTGCTTTTCAATCTTGAGCCTGACTAATTTTGCCTACAGCCAGTCAATGAGGCAGACCCCAACATTCTCAGTACATCCTGTTACATTTAGAAGAGAAGATGAAAATGGTGCCATCTCTCCTCACTATAATTCAATGCATATTTATACTTGAAAAAAAAAAAAGAGAAGAAAATGTAAGAATTATGGGCTCATAGTGTGGCATAGCTAGGCGGGGAGACACTTTTAATCCACAGTGAGCATTCAGAAAAGAAAAAAACAATAGCATAATTTCAATAATTTTTGCAAAAAAAGCAGTGATAAGGAAGAAGATAATGTTCAAATGAAGCCAATTTGTTTTTGATATGGCTGGCTCAAAGCCAGCCAGCAATAAAAAAAATTGTCTCTAAAATGTGCTTTCAGCTGGTGGGGATAAACCCCATTTACAAGAGCAAACGGTATGAAAAAAATGTACTTTATATATGATATATAAATTTTAAGGGGTTAATGTGCATTATAATATTGTATTCCTTCTGGGGAGGGGTGGCAAATTTGAGGGCTGCCCCGGGCAGCAAAAACACTAGCTATGCCACTGGGCTCGTAATATTGTTTTAAAATTCAGAAAAATAAGCCTCTAAAAAACAGAAAAATATATTTTGTCCAGGAAGGAATACTTAGATAAAACAAAGATAACCATTTACTCCTGTCTTGATAATAAGTTTGATTAGTTCAATAAAGTCAAATTAACATATGCTCTATAAAATAACCTATAGTCTATTTAAAATCGGGGCAAAGAATAGCATGTTAATTTTAATGCCTCCAAAATGAAACTTGCCTTTATTAATCACCTTGGATTGTCACTTTCCCACCACTCATATGTAGCTTCCATGTGCCTTTTCTATAAATATTTTCATGGTAATTGTTCAGATGAACTCTTCACTATGGTACCTAGATTTTATGGATTTAAGTGCAGTATTAGATTGATAACGAGGTCTCATCAATTCACAGTTGAATTGGTGAGATGTAACTGTAAGTTATTTGCTAAAAGTTTCTTTTCTTGCACTTCTCATTTGTGGAACTCTCTTCTGGCTCCATGCTTTTCAGCCAACTTTGATGCTCAAAAATTCAAATTCAATGTCAATTGTTATCTATTATCTTCCTGATTACTCTTCTATTGTTCTTGCTCATTAATTGTTTCTGTTTTCTTATTATTTCACACTCAGTAACCCCTTGGGTCTTAGTGGCCTTACTGCCTTGCATGGGGTAAAATGATTAAAAAAAAACAAAAAATCAATAGTGAGGGTCAGAGTTCAAGCCCAGATAAATATGCTGGATCCCAAATGTTGATTTTTCAAAGCAAGCATTATAAAGAAATCTGTATAAATGTTATGCTGATTTCTTTCAGATCCAATGGAAGTCAAATCACCCTCATTCCCTTCATATTCCAAATGTAAAAAGAAAGTCCCACTTGTGAAGCTTATTCCCCAAGTCCTCCTTTATTCTAGAACAGTTTGTTCATTCATTGTTTTTTTTATGGCTGACCAACCCTTTGTGGATTATTTAAAACCGGAACATGTTTTTGGATTGCAAGAATAATTCATTATTTTTGCAAGTAAATATTGCATTAACAATTTTTTGAGGTTAACAAATAATTTTCATGGTACAAGTCCTGCTATTTAAACTATAGTTTGGGTGTGGGGGGAGACAGACTTATACATTTCCCAAGGGTATTTGTGTGTAAGTGAATGTAACAAACTCAACTGGAATTTGAATTTTGTGCTCTGATTTCTCATTCGGAGACATTATTCATTACATCACCCACACATCCTCTTTCCAGAATTGACTCCCATGTGGGTAATTCCATGACAACTACATTTTTAAGCTCCTGAAGTCAAAGGTCAATCTTTATTTATCCCCCTTATCCCTATAATATTCACTTCCTACTACCTCCTTTTACATGTGCCACATTATTCAACTACCGGCTACCTTAAGTGGTAAAGGGCCTTATATTGTGTGAGCTTTTAGTAAAAAAAAAAAAAAAATTAATGATTCTCAATTTCTCCTCCTTAGCACTGAACATTTCTCAGGTGTTTTAAGACATTTAATATTTACAATTGGACCTCAACAAGAAGTTTAGACAAAATTCCCTAAGAAGTTGTGGAATAAGATTTTCCCACTTGTTCTAGAAACATGCAGTAATATTAAATTTGATTATAAAGTGAAAACTACTACAGACTATGTGCTTATGAATAGACAAATATTGTTGACCTATATCCAGGCTGAAAATTTGTGTTACTAGTTTGCACCTTCTTCTTCTTCTTCATGTGCTGTGCACCCCCCACTTCAAGACATAGGCGATCATGGCTCTCCACAATTTCTTGTCCCTTGCAGTTCTAAATAAATTCTGTCTTTTCTTTATTTCTAAACCCTGTTCTGACATCCATTTTCTCAAGCTTGTCCTTTATGTGTTGTTTTCCTCTTGTTCTCAATCTGTCCTGTGAGTAACAGATTTTCCAAGCCTTCCTTATCATTTTGTGCCCAAGAAATTTCATCTGTCTCTTCTTGATGTTAAGTATAAGTTTTTTGTTGTTTCTATTTTCTCTAACCACATGAAGAAGGCCGGAGTGTACAACAGCCGAAACGTTGTGATAAATATGGCAACAAAGATGAGGACAATAGTCTGAATAATGTAAATAGTATATATATATATATATATATATTAATGCATGTTTCATTAAATAATATAGACAAGTTTTGTCTATTTATTTTAAGTAAGTTCCTTTCATATTACATAAGCCATTATCAAAGATGACAATTTCAATAAATCAAACAACACACAGACGAAACCACAATAATAGTTCGCCCTTGCTGCTTGAAAATTTCAAAGTAATGACAATAGATTGGATTTAAACATGTATCAATATGGTGATTTCCTTTTGTCTTTTAACAATAATGCGATTAAGCTTATCAGACAATATGAAAGGGACTTACTTAAAATAAATAGAAAAAACTTGTCTATATTATTTAATGAAACATGCATTAATGAAAAATTGCTGCCTAAATATACACAATATATATATATATATATATATATATATATTGTTTAAAATTTGCTATATTGGAGACATATGTAAAGAAGGAGAAGTGGAATACTGTCGAAGGGCAGAGTCTTGTCTCAGGAAACAGCTACCCGACCCCATTTTATACAAGGTCTATGGGGAATTTTTGGCCCAGCTTATAGGCTTGGATACTCCACATTAAATTCGGCCTTGTGCCACATCTGACTGCATGGGGCGGTTGGTAGGTATCCTGCAGTTGGAGATTCATTGTGGAATTCACTTGACTCACTTCTAGCAGTTGACTACTTCTTTTACGCGCTGCTGGCGAATCTTATACAGTTGCGGCCAAAATGTACAGAACGGCATTGTTTTCATTAGAAAAGTAGGTATAAGTTTTTATCAAAGTTGTTTTATATTCTATAATTTTTATATTCTATAATTTTCTCTCTTGGTCGTTTTTCTTGGCCTACCTGTAGACTTTCTTGCTTCACACGAACCACAATCATCGTAGACCTTAAGAATACCGTGAACAACACTTTTTGACTTGTTAACAATCTTTGCAATAGACCCAATATTTAAATTATCTTTCTTTCGAAGCTTAATAATCTGCTGACGAATTGGTAACGGAGTAAGTGGCATTATATTAACAAAGTACACTGCAGATATTCTTACTAATGTTTAGTAAACGAACCGTCACGTAAACAAATTTTAAAAATTAGAGTTCGCCGGTTAAATATACTAAAACATGGAATAAAAGCAACCGTTCTGATCATTTTGGCCGCCATGGGTTTTGCAGTAAATCACTAAATCATCCATAACTTTTGTATTATCCTCTCAAATTACACCAAAATCTCAGACAATAACAATTAATATCGTATTTATTGTCTGTGAAAATTATAGAATATAAAATAACTTTGATAAAAACTTATACCTACTTTTCTGACGAAAACAATGCCGTTCTGAACATTTGGGCCGCAACTGTATGCGTTGTTTGTGTTCTATGTATTATCGTTCATTACCAACCTTTGCGTGATTATTCTATTCAGTAACCTTCCCTAGGTTACAACAGAGATTAAGATGAAAATAGAAAGGTCCAGTCTGTGAGTTAAGAATGTTCTATGTGCTGAAGCATCAATTTGCAAGGGTTTATATTGTAAAGAACAATTTCACCATTTACATAATGTGCAAAATCTGTTTAGTTCTTGTTCCATGTTTTTCAGCAAAAACCAAGCTCACCTTATTCATTTCACCTTTTCTTTCTCTCCATGATGGCCGGCCTGCCTCTCTCTCTCTCTCTCTCTCTCTCTCTCTCTCTCTCTCTCTCTCTCTCTCTCTCTCTCTCTCTCTCCTCAATTTGTCAGTAGCTGACAGCCTAATTTGGGTTGATGCTGACTGGTGAGTCTTCTATCAATGAAGCTAATTCAAGCTAACAGTTGTGTTTGAGCTACCAGCTCAGTCCTTTACATCCACAGGGTTGAATCACTCTTATTCCCTATATATTCCTTTGATAAGAGTATCGACTCAGTTTTTAATGTTATTTAGCTATTATTATTTTACATATTACATCAAGGTTTATGTATCCAACATTGTTTTACTATTAATTTAGTAAGAATAATGGATAAACTGAAATATCTGAGTTGTATATTAATTGCAGGAGACTCACATATTGTGGAACTTACAATGCGTCTCTGTCTGATTAAATTATTTTCCTATTTTATTGAAGCCGCATTTTCAATGTCAAAATTATGATCACAAGGTTTTTACTGATGATGCTAGTGAAACATGTCAATGTAAAAATTTTTCAATCTAACTTTACTCACATAATGGCAATATAAAAATATATCAGAGATACATTTATTCTTTTTGAATGAATGGTAAATCATGAATGAAATGTAACAAAAAGGTTAGGAGCAATAGCAAAGAGCAGATATAAGAGATAAAATATTGCCTTCAGTTAATTATTTTCATTTGATGATCCCAGTCTTTTGAACAGGAGTAGAGGTTTATATCTTGTTCCCTGGTTAGAATTGGGTTTGCAATTCCTTTTAAAGTCTACTTTAACTCTATACCTCTCTGCCTAAACTTTGAAATTTTATTTACTAATTATTTTGTTTCCTCAATAGGAGTAGATAGGTTCATCTATTGTACTGTTCACACTCCTCCTAGTCTTTTAAACAGGTGTATAGGTTTATCATTTATTTCCTGTTTAGGAATGGGTTTCCAGTTTGTTCTTTACTACTTCTACTTCTACCCTATAGTTCTGACGTCTCCACCTAAAATCTGAAATTTTATTTACTAATTAATTTTGTTTCTCCTCAATAGAAGATAAGTTCACCTATTGTCAACTTAAGGAATTACATAATTTGCTTTTGCAACAAAAAGGGAACTCTATAAAAATGTGATACATAAGGTTTAAAATGAATTTTAAAAAATAAAAAATCTTTCTTGAAGCTTTTATTTTAGTTTTAATTTCAAGCTTATAGATTAAATTTAATATTTTCAATAAACAAAATACTTTGCAGTACAAACAAACCTCTCATCTACGGACCCCCTCCCATCAATGGACTTTGGATGCAACGGACAAAATCTGCAGGGAAAATAAAAATAAGCTGCAGGAAAAAAACTTCCAAATCATCAGTGATGTATTTCAAAATTTGCAGGCTTAGCGAAATGAGTCGTATTAGTTCTAAAAGTGACCACTTGGTGGCTGGCCTTTCAATTGTAAACCAAGACTGGTGTACAGTATATAAAGTACGATACATTAGCACATGTATGAGAAAGTAACTGAGAAATCTATTATTTTGTTATTTTATTAATGTATTAATTGTTCTACCTTCGTCATTGCATCGCAGCAGAAGGAAAGTGTAAAAAGGAAGCATACAAACCTAAGTATCACTGACAAATTAGAGCTTCTTCCATCTACAGACAATTGGCTTTAATGGACCCCCCCCCCCATTAGTCCATTGATCAGAGGTTTGTCTGTATTTCTAAAAGTAATTTAAAATGGCGGGCAGGATTTCTTTGTGCTAAAATAGCTGATTTAGGGCTTCTTTTTTTTTTTACTCATCTTTCATTGCAAAACAATCTTCCAAAAATAAAATATACTTTTCTGAAACTTTATTTGAGGAATATTAGCTGATTTAAAGTATAATTAATCTGATTTTAAACAAATATCATTTACTTTAAGTTTAAAATATTGCAGAAATGCATTTTTTTTAAACCAACAGGAGCTGTTTATTTAAGATGTTGACGTGCTGACAGTGTGATGACAGATCTAATGTTTTTCTATGGAGACTTTATCTGTAAAACATAATTTTAAAAAATGACATGAATGCTTTTTATATCATTTTTAACCATTCAGTAATCTGAAGAATTTAGGAAAGTATTCTCTGCAATCTGATGTTTTATTGAATTTTAGAAATTTTGTCTTTAAATTTGCTATAGTTATCATTCTTATTTTCTGATAATGTCATGTATGATCGCCCGTACTTACAAAAATCGGCATACAGAAAAAAAAAATCAAAATTCTTTTAAAAATATTGGTGTTTGATGTTTTTTATTAAGCTTTTCCATTTATGATTAGTAAATATAGTTATGACTTAATAATATCACCTAAAAGGCTGAAATTAATACAGAATTTTAAAAGATTTAAAACTTTTAAATAAATTTTTCTAATTAAAATTAAAAAAAATAAAAACAAGTCTTGTAAAAATTCATTATTCATTGAAAAAAATGTTTCTTAAGACAATAGTATCCTTAATAAATCCCATTTTAAAAGCCATTAAAAACTTTTCTAATTAAATAATGTCATAGTTTTATTCCATTTTTTTATTTTACGATTTAGAGCAGATTTTTCAGTAAATGGTCTTTCTGTTTGGTAAAAATAAATTGATGATTTAAATTCTCCAAGGAGTCCTGCTAATTAAATATAAATATGAAGAGGCTGAAATTTTAATTTCTCTAAATCATAAAATTAAGTAAAGGTAACAGATGTGTGTGTGTGTGTGTGTGTCTGTGTGTGTGTGTGTGTGTGTGTGTGTGTGTGTGTTACCAAGATTTTCTAAAAAGAAAAACTTCAAAAATAATTTCTTTTATTTGTGATTAAGTACTGAAATTTCATTAAAATCCGACAATTATTTGATTTTTGCAAGAATTTCCAAAACAATGCATTTTTTACCGAAAAAAGAAAAAAAGAAAAAAGGCGCTAAATTTTCTCTTTGGCCCACCCGCTGATGTAAGAAAAACAAGTTTTTTAACCAAAATTTCGAACGTGCTAGAAAGGATTAAAAAATTTAATAAAATAATCAAAAAATACTTTGGTCTTTCCTCTTAATTAATAACATAAACGAAACATTTTGAAGAATGAAAACTTAAAAAAAGTTTTGAGCCTTTTTTCATCATAGTATGCTGTTTTTTTTTGGAGAAGAATTAAAAAAAAAATAACAGATACTTTTTTCCGTTTGTAAATAATCTTTTTTCCCTGTGAAGTGTGATGTCATTTGAAGTTCTTTTTCTTTTTTCCTTCGGACAACGCCGTTATCCCTGCTTGTGTATGCATGCAATATTGCGTTTTTATGTCGATGATAGGATGCCTGATAATGAAAGAAGAAGGCAAAGAAATTAACGCTTATTTACGAGGAAACAAATTTATCTGGAGTCAATGACTGGCATTTAGCCTATTTAAAAATAATAATGAAAATATACCGTAATTCCCCATATACGCCTTCATCCATAATACGCACACCTCTAAAATTGTACTGAAAGTGTGGGAAAATACTTCTACTCACGCATAATACGCACCCCTTGTTTAGTAATTTAAAACATATTGTACCTCTCCAATTTCATTACGGCCAGCATTTACTACTCATTAAAAAAAAATGATAATTCTTGTTTTATTTTACGGCAATTTTTTAAAGATTTTTTTTGTAGCTGTGCATAATACGCACCCCTGATTTTGCATATTAATTTTTAGAAAAAAAATGCGTATTATACATGGGGAATTACGGTATCTGTCAACAATTCAATTTCAATTACGGAATGTTGTAAGTCCGAAGATAAGTCCTTTGAACTTTTTTTAGATTGATTAGATGAATAAAAAGTGCTCAATATTAAAAAAACAGAGCAACAAAATTTAACTATGGTGCTCTGTTTTTTTTAATAATGAGCACTTTATTTACATTTTTTTACTATTTTTTTTTACAATAATAAAAAATCAGCTCACCTTTTTTTTAAATATGCTAAAAAAAACTCCAGTATGAACGATCTTTTTGTTTAAAATTTAATTTGCTTTATTTATGATGGGTGCACACGTATCCAAAGAGCATTATGAACTTAAACATCATTACATTATGATGTGATTATGATTATACCTGCTTGTGTAGTATGGATGCAATATTGCGTTTTTATGTCGGTATAGACGCCTGATAAAGAAGAAGTCTAAGAAATTAACGCTTATATACGAGAAAACAAATTTATTATTAGATTTAGTCTTTGAAAATGTTTATTTTAAGTTTTTTTAAATCATTCTTCTCTCCTCAGCCTAACACGATCGCATTCCAAAAAACAAGGGTTTCTCTTTTGAATGAAACTGAAACACAACATTTTTAACAACAACTGAGGTTTATGTTTTTTAAACTCAAAAGTTTCTCACACTCATCGGCTGTAATGTTGTACATGTCTGTTTGTTGTTGATTGTGAGTAGACAAACTGAGAGTTTGTTTCAAAGCCGAATATAGTGAACTGGGAAAACAAGTAAATATTAAAAAAAAAAAAAAAAAAAAAAAAAAACCACAAAAACCCGAAGATTGTTTAGCTAATAGCATATCTCGAGGATCATTACATTTTAATAACTTTGGAAAGTTTATTTATAGCAAAGCGTATATAACAGTAGGAGATATGCTGGGAGTAGGAGGACAGAGAACAACTAGAGGAGGAGTTCCAAATGCCAAAAAAAGAAAAAATGTAATAGAGAAATTAGAAGGAGTGGAAATGCGACATGGTAGGAGTTAATGTATACAAAGTAGTAGGAGGAATATATGTATACATAACGACAAACACCAGGTTAACATGTGATCAGGCCAAGCCCAGCTTGTTGTTGAGGGTAGGATTCGTTTACACCACAAGCACGAGAAAAACTCAAGGGTCCTACGGTTTATATACATGCGCGCGCGCACACACACACACGAATCATCTGTGGAGAGAGATGTCGTCGGGTAGCGTGTTAAAGTGCTTACAACAATAACAAACGGAATTTTAATCATCCAGACATTTGACATTGGCTAACATCTCTCTCTAGTTGAAATCTCACATTCTTTCTTATTTTAAAGAAAAGCTAAATGTCTGAATAAAGCATTTAGTTTTTATGACTAGTAAATACCTCGTAGGGGCCGCAAATAACTTTCGAATACTACTAATTGTAGTAGTGACAACTTTTTTTACATAGTTTTTTTTTTTTTCTCTTTTTGTTTTATTTGAAAATCTCCATTATTTATTTATTTATTTTTTTTTTTTAATACATTTTTTTTTTTTTTTAATGGATTTTTAATACAATAACAAACAAACCAAATGAGCGGGGAACGTGAAGTTAAAACTGGAAAAATTACTATTTCCAAGACATCTTTTCTGAAGGTAAATAATTTTAAATTCAATTTACTAATTTTTCAATATTCAGCGTTGAATTAAAAATGTTTGTCTTAAGTTTTAAAATGGAATGAATCGGTGTGTACTACTGTAGTAAACTTCTCTAGGATAACTTTTTCTTTATGCAATGAACTGGAGTTTTCATGATGAGAAAATAATTTTTATTTTTTACCTAATTTAAAAAAAACAATTACAATTTCATTAAAAAAATCTTTTGACGACACTCAAATGAAATATGAAGCCACACAAAACAAAACAGTGTGCGGATTTTTTAATTTTAAAAGTTTTGTTCACGTTTTTAAATAGACTTTTTTTTTTTTTTTCTTCTTTTTTTTAAGCATTTCATCTCCTTTCTCTCCGTACCTCATCACAAAATATATGAACTTTGGCACTATTACACTTTCGCACCCCCAGCTTTGTAAGCGCCTATATATCATTAATGTTGAAATTGTTTATTTATTACTTTTTTATGCGCAATATGATTTTTATATAATGTTATTGTTGTTATATTCTACTTTTATGTGCTTGTAAGTCATTTTTCATCGTGTTTCGATTATTGATCAACTAGAGAGACTAACGCCAATTCTGATTTAGTTAGTTATAAACGGGGGGGGGCGAAAGTGTAATAGCGCCTTGATAGATAATTATTGTATTGATGAACTGATCCATTTTAATTAATAAATAAATCTCTAGCTAATCACATTTTTTGTCTCCGTAATAACTAAATCGCAAATATCCTGTTTTTATTTTTATTTTTTTTTTTTAATTATTCACTCCAAATTGTCAAAAAAAAAAAAAGTCTGAGCATTTTCTTTGTAACATAGGTATTGTTAACATACACTACATTACAACATAGTAACTCTAGTGTTTTATTGCATGACCCAGGACACTTAGGACCAGCTATTTCTCTTGTTGTCGACGGATATTTAAAATTTTTGATTCCTCTTTCTATTGCTATTAAAAAAAATATTTGAAAAATAAATGCTTCATTTCTGGCATCTATGAACTAAAAAAGAAAAATACTTGTTAAACCTTTTGGTGATACATGTGTAGTGTTAATTTAATTTTATTCAAATAAATTAAGTTTTCAGTGGGAAATAAACAGTTTTCCAAACGTGGGTTTGTAAATAAAAAATTAAAAAAAAAAAAAAAATACATAAGGTTCCGGGTTTAAAACATTTTTCTTTTTTTAAATTTCAGAACTAAAATTTCAATTTTTAACGAAATTTTCAAATGTAGTTTCAGTTTCTTTTAATTTTTTCTTTTTTTTTCCTCTTAAAAAAATAAATTCCGGATTTAGAAAAAATTCTCAGATTTCGTTCACTAAGGTCAACAAACTAGAAATATGAATACATTTGAAATTACGCTTTTCTTTGACATTTAAGGGAAAAACGGAAATAAAAGTTAAAACTAAGTTTTAAAATTTTTATTTTCTTTCTCCTCTCGTTGTTACCTCATTGCAGGTTTTAAAATGGGTCTAATTAAGGAAGAAAAAAAAAAGCAACGATAATGCATTCCCATTTGTTTGTATTAACAATCAAAATGATTCTTGCGTTGATAGTTGATTGAGAAATTATTATCGAAATGAAAAGCAGACCTTTTTTTTAACAGGTGATCGATTTTTTTTTCTCGCCTCTTGTGCCTTAAAAGCAACCCTTCCAATATATAAATTTTCGGTTACACCTTCCTAATATACACATCTACATTAGTTTCGGATAGGGCGCCTCATTAGAGCTTATGTAGTTGACTAATTGCTACTGAGTTCGATCCTCACTGGGAGTCTTCATTTTTGTGGCCTTTTACCAACCAATTTAAGCTTAGTAAATAACACTGGTTTCGGGTCCATCAACGACTACTTTAGTTTTTATTTTACTATAATTAAATTTTGTACCCATCTGGTGTATTTGCGTTTTAAAAAAAAAACACAAATCGGGAAATTCGTCAATTAGCTGCATGGAGCACATGCAATGCAACATAAATTAAAAATAAATAGTCGTTTTGTGTGTGTGTGTGTGTGTGTGTGTGTGTGTGTGTGTGTTTTACTGCATTGATAGTCTAAAATTTATCATATCGTATGTTATTAAAAAGAACAATGTTGTTTAAAAAAAAAATGTAATCACTGAACCTGTTACCTAATCAAAAGTTCTCTTGCAAGATTTGAAGACCCTAAGACTTTTCTTTTCTTTCATCACCGAAGTGACAGCCTTTATTTTATTTTTTGTTTTTAAATATTCGGCAACTTAATAGCTCTTTTGTTTTTGACGTAATCATTATCACGGAAAACTTTATTTTATTTTTTTTTTTGTTTGAAATAATAATTTTCTTGTGCCGATCATAGACTTTGACTTATTTTCGAAACTCATTTTGATGTAATTGTTACTGACTTAAAGTTTAAACACTTTGAAAAACAATTCAACAAGAAACCTATGGTGTATTATTATTAATTATTAGTGTACTTAGAAATAAAAACCGTACTTATCTTTCACAATTGGTTGGTTCTAATCTTTAAAAATAAAAAGTTTAATTTAAATCAAATCTTTTTTCATTTTTTTCAAATTTTTCAATTTAAATTTAATGCTAACTGAAAGGACTGTTCGATTTTTTTTTTCCCAAGATGTAAAATAAAATTCATTAACTCGTTAACATCTCATGATCCGACTTTTGAACAAACGATTTTTTTTGTGATATGATTACCGTCTCTTCAGTTAGCATTATTAAATTAAGAAAACTGGTTTAATTTAAAAATCAAACTTTTTTTAAAATTATTTTTTTAATCTTTTTATTGAGGTGGACCAAAGATCTTTATCTTTACAAACAGTAAATCTGGATTATTTTTAGAAATTAACTGGTCACCAATTAATTTCTGAATAATAACTGTTACTAAAGTTTTTAAGTTACTACAACATTGTCTATGGATCTATCCTATTGGTATTTTTATTTATTAAGAAGAGTTGTAATATAAGTGTTGTCATTTTCGCAAAGATTCTTCAGTTACCGAAAAACTGAAATTTTTCACTGTGAATATACTGATCGTATTAAAAATAACAGCATTAAAATTGACTTTTTTTAGCATCTCGTTTGTAGCATTTACCGACTCCTCACCACTTTATTAAAGAAAAAAATTAGTATCACTTTTATGATGCGCAGGATTATCTGTTTAAATAAAAAATATTTTTTCACGTTAAAATGGAAATTCGGATTTCTTATTAAAAAAAAAAAAGTTAGACACGTAAAAAATGAAAAATTTTAAAGTGAAAGTGGGAGGGAAATCGTTTTTAAACGGCATTTGCAAGGGTTGAATTCAATTTCTCCAGCTCCCTTTTTTTTCTTTAAACTTTTCATTAATTGGAGAGAGAAAAAATTGATTTGTAGTCGAAAAAAAAGTTAAATTTAAAAAATGTAATAAAAACATGAAATTTAACTTCTTTCCCAAAGTAAAAATGATAAAAAGTTAAACTAAGTGTCCCCCTCCCCCGAAAACAGTTTAACTCTGGGAATATTTGGAATGGAAATGTTTGCTGCCTGGGTAACATGTTGAGTTCCAACGCCTTGGCATTTTTATTTATTTTTTAAGGATAATAAATTTATTTGGCCACGGAAATGCTATTTCAATATATTGAAAACTAAACGTGTCTGCACACTGGACTGATTTCCAGCCGGACGTTGGGATTCAATTTTTTTTTTTTTTTAGTATCCGGGCAGTCTTTGCAATAATCAATTTTTTTTTTTTTTTTTTTTTTTTTTTTTTTTGTAAAATATCGAAATCAATATTCATAGTATATTGTTGGATTTTAAACTTTAGCATCCTTCCATTGCCAAATGTTGGAATTTACCATTTAGTTAAGTCTAAAAAAAAAAAAAAAAATTTTTAATTCTGAACAATTTTCAAAAGCAAAAATATCTAAAAAAACAACTTAGATTCTAATAAGTGAACACAACTTTTATGAGAATTTTTTTATTAATTAAGCAACAAATTTGCTTGAAATAAAAGATTTATTGTAGTTAAAAAAATAAAAATGTTAGCATTGCCGTCGTATTGTTTGGTCGCAGTCTTTTTTTTTTTTTTTTAACCATATTTTTAGCGCCTGTCATTCTTTTCTTTCAGGAAAGCCACAAATACTTTTTAGGTGGTATTTCGAATGTTGATCAACATTCAAGGTTCACCACTTCACCAAAAGCAAGGAAGAGTCGCACAACATAAATATCAAACTCCATTCCATTCTCCTCTTGCGTTGGTGTCATAACTTTGTTAGTTATGGAAATCCGACAGAATGATTGAATCGATATCAAACAAAATATAGATTTCCTGATTGTTCTCTTTATTGAATGTTTTTATTTTACTTTATAAACTAAAGTGAAAAATTCAATACAATACTTTACTGAAAAGTGAAAAGAAAAGTGTCTCGAAATATTTCAATCACTTTGACCTACAAGAATCACTGAGCATTTCGTTTATTTTCTGCGATCAATATAAGATGAGTTTTTCAAATACACGGTAGTGTAGATTCGATAAATAATTAAATATTGAA
Source organism: Acanthosepion esculentum (assembly GCA_964036315.1). Lineage (NCBI taxonomy): Eukaryota > Metazoa > Mollusca > Cephalopoda > Sepiida > Sepiidae > Acanthosepion > Acanthosepion esculentum. The sequence continues at coordinate 26,740,623 of OZ038481.1, read as the reverse complement.
TGTTTTTACTTGGAGCACTTTATTAACAGAAATTGTTTTAACAAAGTCTTATTTTTTTGTAATGTATTGTTATTGTATAATTAAGCCCAGTTTTTAATAATTTGTAAAGAAACAACTACTACTTTCTTTTCCTAAATTAATTGCTTTTCTTAAAATGGTCTACTAATTCATTTTAAATTGAGGAAATGAGATTTGCTTGTTGAGAATTAAAAAAGAAAAAGGAAATTCCAAGATAGGTACTGTTGTTCCGAATTCAACTCTTAAATGAATTTATTAGCAAATTCAACTGAAAAGAAAGCTTATTTACTTTTTTACTCGACCGAAATGACTTCTAACTGAATTCAAAGAAGGCAGAACTAGTTTCAAAAACAAATCTGCTAAGAAACTAATTCGTGGATCGAATTTCTTTGTGTGTGTTAAATTTATTTACCTTTCTCGAATTCACTTTCTTTTTTTTTCCTCTTCTTAAATGAAGAGAAATGAGTATGGAAAAGTAATTTGTTGAAATGAAGTGCTAGCTTCTTACACCCGGGTATGGATGAGAGAATTTGGGTCACGTCAAGGCACCCAGAAGACCGCGGTTAAGTAAAATGTACTTATAAATTACCTCTGTAAGATTACAAAAAGGTTAAAGTTTTAGTATTGTTTACATTACAAGTAAACATTTTTTGTAGGTTCTTATAAACTCAACAGTACCTAAATGTTGATTTCATGAAAATCTAACCACAGGAATAAAAAAAATTCTTTTAGGAATCAAATAGTAACAAAAAAAAAAATTGATATCTGCTGTTTTGTCTGATTTTTCTAAGGCCAGCATTTTAGTGAACATTGGTACACTTTTTTTTGTTTTTTGTTTTGACCGAAATCAATTTGGTTGGTTGTTTGAAGTCCTCCACATAATTTTGTTAATTATAGGCATGCCGATGGACGATTATGAATTATTTAAATTTTATTTTTAAACAAAAAACAAATTAATAAAGTTGCATTAATTTTCATGATCTTTCCTTTAGACAACAGTTTTTAGGCAGTTTTTTTTATTTTTCTCTCTTAAAAATGTGGAAATACTTTTAGTTTTATTTTTCTTTTGGAATTTAGTTTTTAGAAATGATACATTTTAAAAGTCCATTGAGTAAAATTTTAAAAAAAGTAATTTTGTCTTAACATTTTGGAAAATATACTGCATTCATTTTTTCGAGAAAGACACTTATCCTTTTTTTTTTTTTTTTTTTTTTTTTTTTTTTTAAGTTACATTTACTCAAATGAACTCAGTTCTTGCATAAGTCATCACAAAAATTAAAATGGCTTTGTCTAGACTAGAGACTTAGAGTCTCTAGTTCTTTTCTGTTAAGAAATGTCACAATTTCTTGAAGCGTATAATTATCGTCATCAGAACTGTTTCGACTTGAAGGCACACTGTTGTAAAAATGTCTGTAATTTCTCATTTCGTTTCTAATATATGCCATTTTGTGTTTCTTCAGCACCCACAGAGCCAACCTGACAAATCCCAGCCTCTTATCCCAAAAGTGGGAAAATCCGAGTTTCATAAAAAAAATGAAAACAAATTTAACATTTAAAAAAATTTTATCCAAGGAACTTTTAATTCAAATTTTAATGTCAAATTGAGACAATAACAATTAATTTATTATCTTATGTACAAGAAAGTTATTTCGTGAATAAAAACTTAATTCGGCATCATAATATTTATGTGTGGCGTGTTTACGTTTTTAGAGCACAAACTTAAGACACCCTTTCTTCTCAAAGCAAAGCCAGGTATGGGGTACTAGGAATGAAAGACTCCCTCTGACGAAATTGAAATATATTTTCTCAATCGAATATGTGACCGTAGCATCGCTAGGAAATTGATTTATGAATTCCTGTTGCGAACCCATAAACTCGTGAAGTACCCGACAGAAATAGAGATATTTAGTGGATAATGTCCCAATTTGACATTAAAATTTGAAAAGTCGCTTGAATTTTTCAATGTTAAATTTGTTTTTATTTTTTTTTATGTGAGGCTGGGATTTTGTCCACTTCTCGGAAAACTAAAAAGCGGTTTTTTTTTTGTTTTTTTTTGTCATGGATATTTTTTACTGCAACTATGCTGAGCTGACCATACACTGTTATTGACATTGCAAAATTAATTTTACGAAGCCCCTTATCCTTAATTTTTAAAGTGTTCAGAAGTAACCCGTTTTACGGTTTTAGCAACATTAATAATAATTTCTATAAGAAATATAGTTTTAACTTGTGTGCTATATTTATGGGATAAAAGTGCTCAATATCAGAGATAGAGCGTAAATATAAATAAATAGTGAACATTGAAGTCAACACTCAGAAGCCACGAGCTGTTTCATGCTGGACGCAATAGTCAGGCCAATTGCGTCCAGCATGAAACAGTCTGTCGCCTGAGATTTGTTCACTATTTATAAATTTATAATTTTAACTTTTGTTTTCGAATAAATTTCGAACACTTTGTAGTTTGTAATATTGTAATTTAAAAAAAAAAACAAATTAAAAACCGTCTTCCTTTAATCTTCGTAAGAGTCACTTGTCCTTTTTTTTTTTTTTTTTGTCGATGCGTCAGTTTTTTTAAATAAATGCATTTGTATGCTTTTTTTTTTTTTTTTTCTTTTTATTGATCGGATTCACGATTTCTTGCTTTGAATGACTTTAATTTTATAATTATTTTTAGGCAAAAAAAAAGTTATTGTTCACGGCCTAAAATAACTTCAGTGACTACAAGCGCCAGAACTGGAGCTTGTCATGTATTGCACTTAGTGTCAAAAATCGCACACGCGCGTCACATTCTCACTGTCGGACAGGCCGTCAACACGTGCGTCAACAAAAATTTCTTGTATGTTCCAATTAAATTATCTGGACATTCATTAGTCACACCTAAAAAAACAACCTTACAAGAAACCTTATACACTTTACTTATTCTTTATTTTATGTTGGATTATTCCATATTTTATCTACATTTGACCTCACTCACAATTTTACTCAGCATTACTGTCGCTTGTGTCTCCAACACTACATAACAAGATAATAAATAATACTCTTGTTGTTTTCCATGTCTTTCTGTTTCTCATTTTATGATTATTTTTTTATATATAAATAAATGTTAGGGGGTTATAATTATTTACTCGGTTAAAACTCCCCTACAAGCTTGTAACCATTCAATTTAATTTAAGATTATAATTTTTATTTTATTGTTAATGTCTGGATAAGAAAGTAATTTGTCTGCTTTGAAGAAAAAAAAAACAGCAATTAGAAACTTTTTTTCCTAATTCCATTTACTGTAAAGTGCAAGCACAACCAATACTTTTAATTTGTCCGTTAAAAATATGAACCTTAAATGCAAATTATAATTGATAAAGATTAGAGATATTTCATTTGTCTAACTTTTTTTTATATGGGGGAAAAATTATCTAGGCTGAAATTGTTTTATTTCATTAAGCAAAAACTAACTATAATAAGCCAAACACTTTTTTTTTCACTTGTCCAGGTTTGTTTATATAAAAAAACTTGAATGTCCAAATTCCCAACAATAAAAAAAATAAAGGAAACCTGGTTATGCCTCCTTAAATAATTTGTATACAAACATGTGTACATGAATTCAGTGTCAAAAAGGAGTAAAAATAGTCTAGTTGAGTTAGTCTTTGGGTAGTTAGTACACAAAATAAAAAAAACTTAGTATTTCGTCCACAGTAAGTTGTGGTTGAGAAAAGACTATAGCTAGCAAAGACTTTGTTGTTGCCAATTCATTTGAAGTTGCAGATACATAAGCGTCACCAAAGATTCACTGATTGTCAAGATTGTTTTAGTAGCTGATTTGTTTGAAGTCACCGACACATACCTTTCAGCATGTGCTGGAGCAAGATAGTTACATCTCTTCTCTCTGAAAGTCAAAATCTGGATTTTTGTGTAAAAAAAAAAAAAAAAAAAAACTTCTGAAAGTAGGTTTGAAATAGGGTTTTAGTCTTCTCTGATTGGTCAAATTTTCCTATAGAGATGTCTATTTTGAACCAATATACACTTTGATTTAAATGGAGTGTGTTGTATTGTCGAATCTTTTTAGCATGTTTGTAATATTGTCTATTATTGAGTAGAAAATAAAATGTGGCTGTGTTTTAATATGGTATGTATGTGGGTATGTAGTTGTATTGGAAATAGGGTTTATATTTCCTAGGTACCTCCACAGATTTGCAATACTTAAGGTTTTATAAATTTTTAAAGATTGAAGTTTTTACACTATTTACATTATTCAATTTCAAGCTATTGTCCTCATCTTTGTCGCCATAAATATTAGACAGATATTGAAGTTTTTATTTTAGTTTTAATTTCAAGTTAATATATAAATATATTAAATTTAATATACTTTGCTCTATTTCAACGTTAATTTAAATTGACTGGGAGATTTTTTTCCCTTTAGTTTAAACAATCTGATAGCCTGTAGTTATTGCAATATAATTCTCTTTATTAAAAAATCTTTAAAAAAAAATATACCTTTCTGAAACTTTGAGGAATATTAGTTGACTTAGAAAGTAATCTGATTTGAAACAAATATTTACTTTTAAGTTTAAAATATCACTTTTTTTTTTCTTATAACACACCCACACATCCTTTTAGTTTAATTAAGTATATAATAATAATCATAGTGTATGTGTAACCAATAAGAAACTTTTTCTTGGGACTTCTTTCAATTAAGTAGCTAAGATGATTAAGCAATGAATTTCAAAATAGCAGCATGATGTCTATAATTTTTCATACTTCCTCAGACATCTTCTCCAGTTTTAGATAACTTTGAAGACACAAAACAACACAACTCATCATTATGGCATGGAGTGTTTTTTTTTTCTTGTTTATCCTTCGTGCCTGCAAAAAAAAAGTGTCAAAAGGACGGTTACACTTTTGACTCTCTTGGTTATGTTTAAAAAATGTGAACTTAGTACAATGCGATATTTATACCATTTCATAAATAACTATGAAAACAAGTTTTTAATGCATCCAATAAATAAATGGTGTTGAACATCTTTGTTAATTCTCAAAGAAAATGTATAAATCCACTTTCATCATATGTTTGGGTTTCATTAAAATTCTAATCATTGCTTTTTAAAAACAAACCTTACTGAGGAGGGGAAACAAGTGCATAAGCAGTGCAAGGGAATAACTCCTTTTTGACATTTTTTTCTCTCTCTCTCCTCATTGTAACTAGTAATCCAAGTCATAACTTGTTACCGGACATAGAATGCTTCAGTTAGTATGTGTGAGTGCATAATGAATAAAAGGAGATGACCAATGGAACTCCCATTATCCAAAGCTGTAACCCGACGCGAGGGATTTTCTAGTTTTCAATGTTTTCATAAAATTAGATATTTAATAAATATTAAAAAAAAATTTCTACCATGACTTTAATAATAAAAAATATATTTATTTTTATAATTTCGATCATCTGTGAATACTTTCTGAAAGTTTCATTAACATCCGACAATTATTTTTATTTTTGCAAGATTTTCAAAAATAATGGGTGTCATACAAAAAAAAAAAAAGTGCTAAAAATTGTATGTTATTATTTTACTAATGCCGGTGATACAAAGATAAACAATGTTTTTTTAATCAAAATTTAGAATGTTCTAAAAAGGAAATTTTTTAAAAAAATAATGAAAAAAAACTTTGGTCTTTCCTCTTCATAACATAAGCATTTAGACGATAAAATTTTGTTTTAGTCAAGTTTGGCGTCTTTTTCATCATGCTTTGCCATTTTTTTAGCGATTTCGTGGAGGTACCATGTTGCATATTAGGTTTATCACGTTTCCTATGTCTCTAAATAAACAAGTCTGAACAGGCAAGTGTCACAAGAAGATTAACATAAATTCTCTGCCATGTGTTTTTAGTCTTTTCATAAATCACTTATGCTTGGCACTATAATCATTGAGTGGGAAATAGTTAAAAGCAATATGGTTGTTGCTTGAATAGGTGACTTTTTTTTTTTTTCCAAGTATAGTTTAAGATGTGTACCTCCACTAACTTGTTATATGTACGTTTATTTAAATGAATTTAGCTTTGAAAGCTAAAGGATTTCAAATTTACTCTTTCCAGTAAGTAAAAAAATAAAATACTTTGATGTTTCTCAAACTGAAATTATATTGATTGGAATCAATTTATTTTTATTTTTAATTTTTTTTTGCCTTAAGGGGGGGGCACCCTTAAAACACGTGACCTTTTAATGATAGATTTATTGGTTTGTACATCCATACTTCAGAAATTCTGTATGTAATCACACATACAAAAACAAATCAAAATTCTTTTTAAAATATCCGGGGTCACCGGATTGAAATAAGCTTCACAATTTAGGATTAGTAAGTATAGTTTTACTTAATAACAATATTTCTTAAGAATTATCTCATTGAAAATGAATTTTAAGACTTAAAAACTATAAATTATTCAATTTAAAATTGTATAAAAATGAAAACAAATCTTTAAAAACTTTTTTTTTTTTTTTTTAATTGAAAAATTTTTTTAGACAATATTGTCTTTAAAAGCTTCTCTAATTAAATAATGTCTTAGTTTTATTGCGTTTTTTTTAAATTTTTTTTATTCAGAACCGATTTTCGGTAACACCGAGTTCAATTTTGCAAAAAGCAATTTGAATTAAAAGCAAAATTCTTTGAAGAATTTAACTATAATATAGTCACTAAAAATTGTTGAAAAATTGTTAAATTTTAATGCTAAAAACTGTTTTCATAAAATTAAGGTAAAAAAAAAAAAATTTCATTTGTGAATGTCCTGAAAGTTTCATTAAACTCTGACAATTATTTGTTTTTTTGCAAGAATTTCCAAATTAGTGTCTGCCATCACAAAAAAGAGGCAAAAATTTGCTGACACAAGAAAAACAAGTTTGTTTTTTTGTTTTTTTTTAATCAATTTTGAATGTTCTAAAATGAAATTTAATTAAATATTGAAAAAAATTTTTTTAAATTCTTTGTAATATGATTTTGATGATAAAGCCAGGTTTTTATAATGGTACACTGATATTTATTTTTAAGCATTTTCATGGAGATACATAGTTTAAGACTAAGAGGCGTGAGAAAATATAACCAAACGAAAGAATAATACAAAGCGATTACTGTAAATGTGTGTGTGTGTGTGTGTGTGTATACTCTCTCTCTATTTATTTATTTATATATATATATATATATATATATATATATATATAATACACACACACACACACCTTGAAAATTGCTAAAGAACTGGTAGACAGAATTTGGAACAATAAACACCAGGGACAATTTTTACACTCCCTTACCCCATGAATCAGAAAAATCCCACAATACTAGAAAAACTCAAAAAAAAAAAAGTCATTCGATGAAACCTGTTTTGTTGAATATGACAATGAAAAATTTGATTCAATGAAATTTGATGACTTTGACAGGCAAGGAAAATTATTTTTTTTTTTTTTTTTTTTTTTTTTTTTTTTTTAAGCATTGTTTCATTTGAGGTAAGGAAGTGTGAAAATTGTCCATAGTGTCTATTGTCCCAAGCACTTTCGGCCACTTCTTTAGCCATTTTCAAGGGGTTTTTTGTTAATTCCTTTTGCACAACTGTCTTTTAAAATGTATGATACATATTCTGAGCTCCAAAGGGAATGTGGAATTCAGGTTGGCATCTTCCCATTTAAAAAAAACAAACAAAACTTTAGCACATTGTTTCATATATATATTAGTGGTTAGAGCATTTGCTTTCTGACCTTGACACCTGGGTTCAAATCTCACCATAGTCAATTTATCAGGAAGACAACTTCTTGACGTTACCAATCTAGGGAGGTGATTCAGCATATGGCACCTTTGTAAAGTGTTTGAAAACAGCTACATAGGTTGACTAAATCCTTGAGTTAAATTGGCTAAGGTAGAATTTGTTCATTGATGGTTGTGCTAACACGATTTACAAGTCATTATGACTGGGGGTTTGAGCATACTAGCCTTGTTCAAACTGCTGATCAGGGCAGAATGCCACTAAGGTCTGCTCAACATAGTTACAGTATAAATTACAGGTGGGCTCTGTGGTTGTTGAACAAATACAAATGTACCTGAGTAGGTGTCTGCTACTGTTATTTTAATTAAGAGAAAGCAATTTCCTAAGACAACGGTGTATAAAAAGTACTTTAATCACTAGAGATCATCCACAATAAATGTATATCCAATTTCTTAGAGCATTTTACTTTTCTTGGCAGAACTTCTATTACCCCAATGTGGGATACTTAATAACAAGTGATAAAAACAAGCAAAAAGAAACTAAATAAAAGCAGCTAGACTATATAACACATTTTGTGGGGGAGGAGCATATTCAACAAAAAATAGAAAATTGCTTTTTTTCACTGCAAATTATTCATTGAAATTATCACATCCAAATATTTTTAAAAAAAATTAGAGCTGATTACACAATATTTCAAACTCACTTTAGGTTTATAATATGTAACCATACTATGAGATGAGGTAACATAAACCAAAGATTTGTCAGTAGAATTATTACATTGTTAATAACATTAATTACATTATTGTTACATAATTACATTGAAATCATTAAGGTTTTTTGTCAAAAGCATTTTCTTTTTGATCATATTTAATTTAATATATTCCTTTTTACAGGTTTTATTTTTGAAATGGAATAAGATCATTCTAAATTTCAGAATTAATGCCCAACAAAATGAAGAAAACAACAATGGAAACGAGAGGTAACAAAGCGTAAATGAAATAGCTTCAGTTTGTTCAACTTGGGAAACTTAGCATTGCAGCCAAAGTATTCTAAAATGCTGCCAATAACAAAGGAGAAAATGAAAAATACCTAACAACAAATCAAATATAGCATCAAAATTTATATTATTTTTATTTGTGTAACTAAATACATAATTGTCAACAATTTTTCTGTAAAGCTTGATATTTCCTGTAATAAATTCTTAAATATTATTATTATTATACTTAAGTGTAAGGTAGTTCTACATTTACAATTCCTTATGACTAACCATGAAAAGAAATGTTGATCAAAACTGCCTAAAGCCTTTAAGCACGTATTGCCACAAAATTATCAAATAATGAATACGCCCCTCTGCCGCTGAACACATTTTAAAAAAAGAAATTGAAAATTTTAGCAACTACTTCCCTCATTCATGTGCATGTGTAGTTACATCAACATAAACATCACTTTAGTCCAGCATTTCTCAACCTTTTTACCCTTTCGTAACCCTTAAAATAAATTGCGTCTCAAGGAACCCCTGTGCAAAAAAAAACTTGTTTTATTTCCATTGTAGTTCACATGGTAAATATCATAGTATATATTTTTGAATAACTGTTTTAAGGGAAAATTAATACTTCTTTGGCAAATTTTTCGGTAATGCTAAATAAAATTCATACGGTTCGTTTATAATACTTCATCAGGGAGTTTTCATTCACAAAAAAAATATTTTAAGCTCAAATGTAAAAATAAACATAACTAATATCATATAATGTAAACAAAATGAAAACAGATAATTGCTGCATCAGCCATTTATTTTAAAAAAATTTTTTTTTTTTTTTTTTACTGGCAATGTTGAAAAGACATAAGGTAAATCAAGGCAATTCTCGAGGAACTGTTGGGGACTTTTTGCGGAACCCTGGTTGAGAAACGCTGCTTTAGTCCAATGAAGTCCTAAAGGACAAAACATCACACAAAAATGTCTTCCCACTTTGTCATTGATTTTCCTAACATTGTTTTATTGTTCTGAGAGATGTGTGTGTGTGTGTGTGAGTGTGACTAATAGAACTTCATAAATAAATTGTTGGCAAAATGTTTGGCTTAAAAATTTAATGAAGATTTGAATTAAGAAATAACACGTGTTGAATCTTTCATATTTAACACTGCATTTTATTTCGCCCCAATACTACACCCCTCTCTAGGATATTTATTTATATAGCTGCATACATTACAGTTCTTTCTTATGTTTGCAAAGCCACTATGCCGCCATCAGGTTATGCATTTCGGCAGCCAGAAGCAACCTCAGGCCATTCCTGCACCTGGCTCTCTTGTTCTGGTGTGATATTGAGTGCAAATTCTATTCCAGCATAATACTACAGAATGTATAAGTTTTCTCAGTAAAATAAGATAATCATAGAATTACTTTATAAGAAAAAGTTTTAATTTTAGAAATCTTTCCAGCAAAATTGTGATAGCTATGTTGGATAGCTACAAGAGTGTACTACATGTTCATTGGTAGTAAAAACAAAACCAAAAAAAAAAATGATCTTTATTAGTGCCAACAAGAGACAACACAGGTTAAAATGAGTGGATGAGATTTACTGTTTAGCATGTACATATGATGGAGAGAAAGCTAAACAAGTGCAGAAACCTTTGGTAAAACAAAAGTTGTTATAACAAGCAACTGATGAAGTGTGTGTAAAAATATTTGTTGCAGATTTAAGCCTGTTTCACTTAACCCCTACCACAACTCTTCCAACCCATTTTCTGCCCCATAAAACAGGTGAACAACCCATCAGCAGGTAGGCTGTGGTTGTATCCATTCATAGGTTGTATAGTGAGCAACCTGTTTAACCTGAAACTGTGTAAAGACTTTTTTTTTTTTTTTTTTTTTTTGTTGAGGTTAAACAGCTCTTGCTTTTCTTAAAGTCTGTTCCATGTTGGTGTTATGTTACCAAATTCACAGTCACCTTGTGTAGAGAAATGGTTAACAAGCTAATTTTGTAGCTCATAGATTGCTGTGAGTGGTCTCTACATGTGTGGCCTCATGCCAAGCTCTTGTATCTATACTTCTTACCAAATTTGCTCCCATCTGACCTTGGACTCAGAGAGAGAATATATATATATATATATATATATTATACACAGGGTGTCCATAAAGTCTTTAGAATTAAAAAAAAAAAATTATTACAAAAGCAAATGAACAGACAAACATGTGGAAATTGTTACAAAATGAAGATAGTGAAGTTTTCTTTAAATAATTTAATTCGCCTCTATACAGGCACCATTAGTTGAAACAAAGCACATCAAGATTGTACTCAATTTCTTGCCATGTTTGCTGTAGCATAGCCTCATCAATGGTTTATCATTTGGCTTGAGTGCCTGTAAGAATTACATTGTAAGGGTACAATCACAACTTCTTGTGTAGGACTTTCTGTACTGTTGAACGTGGCAGCTGTAACTGGCAATAGTATGGATTGACTTTGTAGAAGAACACGAAAAGGCTTGTCTTATACGATCAATGTTTTCCGCACATGTTCTTGGTCATACACTCCTCCGTTTATCCAATACTGTCTCTGTCTCCATAAATTTCTTGTGCCATGAAAGAATTGACAGATATGAGGGTGGATCTCTTCTATCTGTAGTTTTGTTCTCTATCTGATTTTGTTTTAATCAACCATAACATATTGTGTGTGTTTTTATTTTTTTTTTTTTTTAGGAGTAGCCATCTTTCATCAATGTGATTAAAAACTTTGATAATTACTGAGTTACAAATCTGATTAATATATCTTATCAGTTGCCTTTGAAATATATATATATTTTTTTATATTGTAAAGAGACTATGGACACTGTGTGTGTGTATGTATGTATATGTATATATATATATATATAATGCAATGTTTATGCATGTACATACATACATACATACATACATACACAGATAGGGAGCAGTGATGAGAAAAAGTGTAGAAGCTATAAACAATGCGTTTCAACAAATGTCAGATTTTTGGCTATTTCAGATCAGAATGAGACAAAATGAGAGTATGAGGAAAATGTGTTGGATTTTTTTTTTGATTTTTTTTTTAAATTTTTTTTTTAGGATAAGTGGGAGCATAAATTAAATTACCTATCACATCCTACAACCAGAATGTGTTTCTTTGTTATGTGGGCAGATGGCAGAGTTCATGTTTTGAGGATACTTCATGAAGCTATGGATTCAATCTGTCAGCAGATATTATGTAAGCTGTTGGTGGCTTTTCAATGATGTGGGGGTGTATTCTATTATAGTTCACAAGTGTTACTACCCTGTGAAATATCAGGCCACAGCCTCACCATGCAAGGTGTTGTTGCTGTGGATTTGTAGGTTTTGAATTCAGAGTTGTTGTTCTCTGAGACTGGTTGCCAATCAAAATTAGTCAAATCTACCTTTGCTATTAATCCTTAGCTCAGGTGGGGGCGATAGATTCATATTTTTCCAAGTTGTCTTTTTTGTGAAAACGAGCACAATGGCCTTGGCTGGAATTTGAACTCTGCATGCCAATTCCACTTTCTGCATCGATAGCCACTAATAAAACCAAGACTCTTGACAGATGTGACATCCATAGATTTTGTAGCAGATCATTTGCCCCATTTTATACTTATGATGGTTTGTTAGGGAATTCTGTTGTCTTACACTATCATGTATGGTTGACGTGAAACTGTTTCCAGGAACGTTCAACTGACTTACAAGTATCCCCCTCCAACCCATGCTTTAAATCCCATTGAGCATACATGGGATTTGTTGAAGGTCCCACTACAGCCCTTGCAGCCACACCCAACAAACAACTCCTTGTAATTCCTTGAGTAAGTACCAAGGATGCTTATTTAGAAATTGGACATTTAGGATGGGGGATTTATTTGAAGTGGCACTTACTGAAAAATCACTTGCATCTTAAACAATTATAATGATTCTGTTTATCCTTTACAAATTATACAATTGAAACAATACATTTTAGACAAGAGGAGAAAATAAAATTTTTCAGCAAGATGTATGAGCCCCTTAAAATATATTATGATTCCTAAACACTTGGTGATAAATCTTCAGGATGGATACACTGACTGACAAACAGGATAATAGAACAATAGATTGTAGCTCAAGACTGATGACAGGAACATTCCCTGAAATTTAAAACAAAAATTTAACCAGCCCTTGAAATGACATTAGGCTAAGTAAAATTGATTTTGTGAATGAGTTATATAATTATATATAACTGTTTTCTCATTTGAAATGAAGACCTGTATCTTTAATTTGTCCACTCCTGTAAGTCAATATAAGCAAATTTTATACACATTTGAAAAGGGATGTTGATTCGAAATTAAAAACATACATTCCTTATTTTTGAGGGTGGGGCACTTATTTGAGTCTGGGAGTATGTTTAAAAATGTCTTTTCGATGAAAGACATTTATTTAAAGGAGGCACTTATCTGAGTAAATATGGACATTCCAGAATGTACACGGGTAGTCACACCCACACAACTGCAGCATCTTGTAGACTCTCTACCATATTGTATAACCACCATTACTTGAATGAAGGAAGGAGCTTTGTGTTATTAGGCAGCTACGTCTAATTTTTCTTTTTTCTCTAGACTTTTAATTTGTAATTGGTTAAGAGATTCTTGATCACAGATTTGAGTCTTTATCATTTGCCTCAGTAACTTTCAAATATTTTCTGTTTTCCATACAAGATGTTTTGATTTAAATGCCCACAGAATCTGTGAATCTTTATTTTCATTGGTGTTGAAGAGGCTTTGGTCATTTGTAGATGCTGAAAATATGTGTAAAACTGATTTTCAGAATTTTCAGAATGCCTACTGTAATTTTCAATTTCTTTTGTTTCCCTGCAACATCAGATGACAGTGAAAACATATTTTGACATTTGTAAAGTGGTCCATATCAATTTGTATTTGAAATGCACACATATATTTAAATATATTATAGTGTAGTGATACTGTGTAAATGACTGTCTAATTTGCATAGCTAAGGCATGGGCTATGTGAATGCCCAAGCAATAAGGGTAGAGCAGGTCTTGGCGTGCAAGATAAATCATTTGACTGATAAAATACAAAATCACACTTCATAACATATAGATTGTTTGTCTTAGTTTTAATTATTTTTATTGACTGTACTCTTTTTGAAAACTTAAAAAAAACCCAAAAACAACCTTACTGATAAGCCAAAACACTGACTAGCAACAAAAATGACAGCTACTATCTCCTAACAATTGTGCATATCAGGGTCGGAGGCATATAGGCATAAAGCTGACTAGTTATGGACAAGAAAAAAATTGTTATTTTGATGAAGTTGAAATTATGAGCAAGAAACTAGTCAATGCATTTCTGAAATGGCATAGTATTGTGGAGTGATTGTAGCAGTTAGTTAGCTGAGGTTAAAAGGATCACCAACCACTGACAAAAGCATTGAACAACCAAGACACATCAAAGGACAAAAGTGAACAGATGTCTCTGCCAAGTAAAAGCTAAGAGAAGAATTACTGGAGTCATTCATTTAATTTGCTGTTTTTGAAATTTTTATTTATTTCCTTTTTTTTTTTTTTTTTTTTTTTTTTTTTGTCGATAATCAGTTTTGTAGAACGTAAAAGAACATTGTCTTGCATGATACTCTTTTGCTTAAAGCTGTTTGGTTGTGATTTGTTCCACTCAAAAAGCTTGTTGTTCAATAATTTACAAATCTCTACATTTATCTTCAACTTTGAAAAGACCAATAATTTTACTGACTACATTACTCTCCCTCCACTTGTTTGCCATAAGTCATGTTAGCTGACTATTTCTGAGAAGCACCTAACCTCTCTGTCAGCCATCAGGTTTATCCCATTTAGCTTACCTTTATTACTAAAAATTATTTTTGAGAAAGCAGTTTTCATGTACTTCTTTGCCTAAATTATCCAATTTTTTTTTTTTTTTTTTATTTTTATTTTTTTTTTTAACTTAAAATCTGGCAGTTTGATTTGTTTGCATGTCTTTTAGCCAATGGGCATAAGTCTCCATCTTTTCTATTTACATTTGTGTTATGAGCTTCTTCAAATATTTTCTTACTCATCAGTTTCAGTTTTCTTGCTTCTTACCTTTTTAATTTTTCCAAATATTTAAATTTTTTTTTTTTTTTTTTTTTTTTTTTTTTTTTTTTTTGCTTCTCATCTTGCCCTTGTTTTTTGTTCTATAATCTTTGTCTTATTTGCAATTTCCACTTGTTTCCATCCCTTAATAAGTTTACAATATCTTTCTCTTGAAACGTATATATTAGGATAGTGTATCTGTAAAGGAACAAAATGAATAAAAAGATGATGAAAAACTATTCTTAGCCAATGCTTTTGTCTTCTGAGGGACTTTATCAAGGCAAATGCATATTTGCCTTGATAAAGTTCCTTACAGGCTAAAAATAGTTTTTCCTTGTCTTTTCATTATATATATATATATATATCCCTACACTGTTTGCTCCTACTCAGTTGCATGCCAAACACAATCTTCAGGTTAACAGTCAATACACTCAATACCTGAAGACTGTTTGGCATGAAACTGTGTAGTACAAATGGTGTGGGATATGTATATTCATTAATATATAAACTTTATAGCTCTGTTATTTATACTACATTGAGCACTGTTTTTATAACACCAGCACTTTCTGTGCAATTTTTATATTTACACTATATATATATATTATATATATATATATATTATTAAATACTTGTATGCCACAGAACTGTTGGAACTGCTAGGTAAACATGAGATATTTAGGAAGGCTATTAGAATAATCCAAAACCTATACTGGTAGCAAACCGCCTCAATACAGATAGAAAATTAATTTAGTAAATATACAAAATTAGAAAGGGGTGTAAGACAAAGTTGTCTTCTCACTGGACAACTTCAACCAATACACGAAAAATATGTTGAGTGAATTAGAAGTCCTACCAGGATTTATTATTGGTGGCCGCAGTCTAGACAACATGCAAATGACACAATGTTGACAGCAGATGTCGAAGGGAAACTACAGGAACTCTTAGAGTAGTGAAGGAATGTGAAAAAGGACTAAATATAAACTGCAAGAAGGCAGAATGCATGATTGTCAGCAAAAGGAACAGCCTAACATTCAAATTACAAATTGGAGATACCAAAATCAAGCAAGTACAACCATTTAAATATCTGGGAAATTTTAACAGAGGATGGAAAGTGTGTCAACAAAATCCAAGTATGCATTAAGATAGCAAAAGATGCATTCCAAAAACTAAGCAAAGTATTAAGAAATAGGAACATTTCATTATAAACAAAAAAAGGCTACTAAACTGTTACACACTATGGCAAACTCCTCACAGGTGAAGACTTGAAGCAACAAAAATGTGGTTCTACAGAAGGATGCTGAGAATACCATGAACTGAAGATATGAGCAATGACAAAATTTTAGAGAAAATGGAAACAAAAAGGAAACTTGTACTTGAAATCAGAAAGAGTGAGTTAGAATTTCAAAGGCACTGAGGAAAGAGGGCTTGGAAAATTTGAAATTTATTGAAGGCAAAAGGGACAGAAAAAAACTACCCCCCCCCCGCCTAATGAGCTTGTGTAAATGGATTGTAGGACAGAAGAAAGAAAAAAGACAATTTACTAAGAGCTACAAGGGACAGAAAATTGGAGTGCCATAAACATCGAGGAACATGTCATAAAGACGAAAAAGAATAGTACTCTATATTTATAACATATTGAACAACTCTTGAGTTGCATAATAAACTCTCAAGCCACCAAATGAGTTGGTGTAAATATTTCTCATAAAAATTGATATTATAAATGGTATATTTATCATACAGATATGTCCTGGAAATTGCATCAATGTTGGTTGATTAACAATTTGATTGTGAACGTGTTGTGTCTGGTTCATTGTCCACTTTTAATTTTACCTGATTCTGTAAATTTAGATGTGCAGGTAGTGCAATGAATAACAGCTTGGAATTGAAAATCACAGAACCAGGTTCCAATTCCATTTAGGTTTGTGGTATTCACTTATGTCCAAATACTCTTGGGAAAGGTATGGAACATTTTTCCTTCAGCTGTTGAACTTTTATTAGTAAATAATTATTATCCCTCCCCCCCAATTATTTCAATCTAAAAATATTTTCTGGCTTTAAATAACTTGCAAAAGGTTGAGCTGTAAAAAAAAAAATCCTAATTTTTAAGTAACTAATGAAAGGATTCACAGAAATATTAATGTGCAAGATATTTCACATATATAGAAACGATTGTAGGTTATTTTTCACTCATACAATGTTACAACAGTTTTATGTAGGTACCGCTATAGACTTCCTAAAAAAAAAAAAAAAACTCTGAAAAATACATTTTAAATAATTTAAATGTTTTCTATGAAGTTAAATTTTGATAACCCAAAGCTAACTCGTAGTAAAAGAAAAACTTTATTTCTGTATATAAAATTTTTTTAGGCATTTTTAAAACATTGGCACGTTCACTTGTCGCTCATAGAATTATTGAACTGCCATTTATCAATGAAAAGTGTAAACAACAAATATAAATATTTATCTTTAACCTTATATAGCTAATAGTTTAATAGAATTTTTTTATTCTTATGCTTTTCTTAAACTTAGAATGAATAAATCTTTTCATTTTACTTGCATTAGAAGTATAAAAAAAACAAACTAGCAAAATTATAATTTTGAATTTAATTCATTGTTTTTATTTTTTGATTATTTTCTTACCTGTGTGATGTCATAAAATATTTAATTACACCCAGTGAGGTATTTTTAATTATTCTGATTTTAAGAGTTATTGAATTATCCTATATTATTTTTCTGATAAAGAAGAGTAGTCAAAGGTGTTAATTAAAAATTATTTCCTTTTTGAACATCCATACAAAAAATAATCTAATAGTTGCTAAAATTTAAAAAAAAAAATTTAAAAATGGTTCACAGTGAAAATAACATTTAAACTTTTTTACTTTTTCAATTCTTCAAATGTCTTTATGTAGTAATAAAAAAAAAACTCTTACTGACAGTAACAGGGTGAATTTCAAAATTGTACTGAAATTTATTTTTTTTTCTGTCCATGTTAAAAGAAAATGCATTTTAAATTATGCAAACCTCAACTATCAGAAAAATAACATTTTTGAGTTTCATTGAATCATCTTTTCTGTATGTTCACATTTGATATTGCATAATTTTTTTTACTGAAATAACACCTTCAGATATTTTTCTTTATATAACTATAAAAAAAAAAAAAAAAATTTGAACATACCCTAAATTAAAAAGTACACAAGATATCAAAGTGGGGATGGAGCTATAAGCAGATCCCCCCCCCCAATATTTCCATAAAATTTACTAATAAAATAACTTATTTAGTATAAAATTTGTTTAATGAGTAAGTACTCAAAATTCCACTTGAATCAGATAATTTCAATTTTTTTTTTTTTTTTTTTTTTTTGTTAAATGCTTCCATTTTTAGTGGTACCTAGTTTTATGAACTTGATATTTTCCATGTTTCACTACATTAGTAAAGTTACTGACTGTCCAAAAATATATTATTCAAAATCATAATTGCAAAACTTGTGTAAAGTTTACAAAGAACATAAAAATTGAAGACGTCATTATAATGACAACAAAGTTATCAAGACAACTTTAACGTATGCTCCATGTTCCGAAATTAGTTTTAGGAGTGTTTTCATTTGATGGTTTTGTGAGAAAGGTTTCTTCAGGTAAAACAAAATGCCTGGCATTCAGTATAGCATTCTAAAATTTGTTCTTTACTGATAAATTTTTGTTCAGTGAATAGAATATTCTAAAATTACAATCAGGTTAAGTATGGATGAACAAATTAGCCATTTCATAAAAAGAAATTTTCACGCCCATTTATTTTAAGATATTAGTTTGTTTTGTTTTGTTTTTTTTTTTTTTCCCTTTGTCAAATATGATGGCGCATTGTTGTGCATGAAAATCCTTTCATTAGAAAAGAGGATTTTCATCTCTGTTCAGCTTTTACTTAATCATGACTTCATATGTGCATTAAAAATAAAATATCTGAGCTGTCATTTGGACACCATCTGGAACTTGTCCAGTCTTTGCTCCATCCACTTGACCCATAAAGATTAACACAGCATTTTTTTTTCCAGTGAAAAGAATGTAAAATGTTTTATGTATTCTGTTGCCAATTTCCTCATAGATATCTTTTTAAAGGATGTTTACTGATCAAATCTCACAAATTTTGCTATGTAACTGAAGACTTAAAATTTTAGACATTTTAATATTATTTCCTCACTACCACAACATATTAAAAATTTAGTTGGATAAAGACAGATTTTTCTAACTTCTCTCTTCATATTAGACTCAGATTAGTGATATAGTTCAAGTTGTCCATACCAGAATGGCACTAGAGTTGTCTTGTATCTTCAAACTTTGTCCTTGTTCAATGGTACCTGTTGATCATTTATGCAATTTCCAGCATTCTCATTTTTTACAAGCTTTGTTTTGTTAGATTAAAACTTTATTCATCAGTTATAGCTTCACTCATAATGTGGTTATTAATTTGAGAGTTTGAAATTCAGGCCATTTCATACATCTGTGCAGAATGAACAAGCTTTCATCCTAACTACACAACTAGATAGGCACTGCCACTCTTCAACCCATTAACTTTCAAATAAGTATTTTTATATATCAGAAGATAATAAACTATATGTATATATTCACAGAATTACTTGTTTATACACACACACACACACACACACACACACACACATTGAAAGTGATGTTAATCATTGAGTTATTTTCTATGGCTTGTCAACCCTTTACAGGTTATTTTAAGCCAGAATATATTTTTTAGAGTGTAAGAATTTTTATTTTATTTTTGGGGGGGGGGAGATAATGATTCAGTGATACGTCTTACTAATTAACCCATATTTGGGGGAGGAAGAGGAGGATTTCTACCTTTTCAAGGGTATTTGAATATAACAAACCAACTGGAATTGGAACTTGGCTTTCCAATTAACAATTCTGTTTCATTATCCGTCACACAACCTGCCCATCAAGCTTACAACAACTGGTATTCCCAAGTGGTCACCCATCTAGGTTCTGACCAAGCTTGATGTTGCTTAATTTTGGTGATTGTATGGTGGGTGGGGGGGACCACTGTTTCAACATAATATGGCCATAAGCCTTAAACCCCAACTGTACCTTTCAACATAAATCAAACTTGTATTCCTTTTTTAATCTGAGGAAACTGCCTTAATGGTATATCACACTTGGCTTTGAAGTTGTTTCTCAGATTAAAAATGGAAACCACCTGGCTTTTGGATTGGTTTGAGTTCAGTTATCACTTTTCTATTACATGGCATTAGTTTGTGGCAGGAGGTACACAAAAACTTCACAAACCTCTCACTGAACTCTGGTTATCAATTTGCCACATTTGTGTGTGTGTGTGTGTGTGTGTGTATATATATATGTGTGTGTGTGTGTGTCTCTCTCTCTCTCTCTCTCTCTCTCTCCATATATATATTATACATATATGTGTATCTCTCCATATATATATATATATATATATATATTATACATGTATATATATATTATACATATATGTGTATCTCTCCATATATATATATATATATATATATATATATATATATTATACATGTATATATATATTATACATATATGTGTATCTCTCCATAT